>OX940975.1:71807295-72407295 GCA_954871275.1 Leptopterna dolabrata
AGCACATCAATTATGTACGATTGAGAAAACTGTTCCTCTAACCCTTCTATTTATATTCCATTGTTTCTTAATCCATGTTGTAAGGGTATATTAGTCCCAAAGCCCTTCCTGTTATACAGATTATTACGTGACAGACTTTTAGCGCGATTATAAGGAAAGGAATGAGTGGGCAGTCCCCGGTAAAGCATTGAAAGGTGAGGGGACACCCCAGCTCAGTTGTACTTCCTCGGAAACGACTGTCCCTTGGGAGAAAGCGGCTAACTCAAACCACCATAGCCTCACTATCTGTAATCTCCTAGTTTGCATTGGAGAAGGTTATTGATACTGAATAGTGGTAATAAGTGACGCAAGACAAAAAAGCTAACCATCAAGGCCCAAATCCCGTTTAATCTCAGTGCAGGGTTGGCTCTATGAGTCAAGCTGCAGAGGAGGTCGACGGCTCCAGACTCCAATATGGGTTCCTTAGCAGGGGAAAATTCCAGCAGAAGATTGCATAAAGTTGATGACGCCACGCTGAGGACATCTTCTGACGCTCCTTGAAGAAGTGCCATGAGGGGTTTCCACACAGAATGATCCTAAATAACATGTATGTTAACGGGATATAAAAGTAGCTTGGTGGTGAATGGGTGTCAAATCGATTGAGGGCTTTGCCAAGAGAACGACGAAACAATATTCAGCCTTAGATTTTGTTACCTCTCAACAGCCACAGAGCAACGAGAGGAACGAAGCAGTGAAAAACTTACAAGAAATGTCGTCCTAAGCTGCTGAACAGATCTCGATAACGAATGTAGACATCTGACTGCAGCTACACGCACGTTTTCGTCTGAATCTTCGAGCCCACTAACTACTTCATCCATTAGCCTTTCAGTCTCAATAATTCTCTTTCTAATATCTTCGTCATTTGCTCCCAGAGAGGCAAAGGCCTGCAATACAAATATTTAAAATTACACCTCCTAGTAATCGTCATTGATATAAAAACAGCGGGAGGAGTTAGGAGGGGAAACATGCTTCTGCGGCGGATTGTTGACTTCTTCCCGTTTAATCGGTGTACTAGCTTTCCATAAACGCTATGATCTCTAAGGATCTAGCAGCTTTTCACCGGCACTGAACAACCCCACATCACTCGCCCATCACATCCTCAAAGTGGTGACCCCTAAGTGATATCAGCAAAGGTGATCATTCCCCACTGAGTGCGCAGTCCTGGACTGTCCAGCATTTCGGGAAGGAAGGTCCGGAAAGTGCCATCTCGAGCACTCACCTTGCTCTTACCCTGTGCAAACTTCGGTCTCTGCCACCTCACCTCTGCTGATAGTCTGACTTGGGAAGGGGAGTGTTTGTGGCGGATTGCTGACTTCTTCCCGTTTAATCACCAAGAATCCAGCAGAGCTTTTCACCGGTCCGAACAACCCCACATCACTCGTCCATCACTTCCCAGACTTCCTTCCGAAACCCTCACTTATAAAGCATTCATTATCAGTGTTACTGCTTAGTAATGATAATTGTATAAAAAAGAAAGTCGCAGACGAAACATGACACAGGGAAACGCAGACAAAGCATACAGTCTTGCACATGAAAAAATTCAACCTATATGTGGGTTACAACTCTGCAATGAAGCGACTCAACTTACATGACTGAGTTTCATTTAAAAATGATAATTACACCTTCTACTTCATGCATGCTATCACGCCCCTTTCAATCAAGGATTTTTCGTGTTTAGGACAACTGAGAAACTCCTGAGCAAAAGGTTAGCAGGTTATGCGGGTATTATATTTTGCTGGTTGTCAGCAGAAACGAACATAAAAGTATATTTCTGACTTACACAAAACCAGACTTCTCAACACTATGTATAAATTATGTTCAACTACAACAGAGGTTGTCATAATGATACTATGTTTGTGAGATAATGACTCACACCTACAGTAAAATCAGTTTCCTACTGTAACATCAGTTTTTTAGAGATAATGTTTCAAGTAATTGGATGGTAATGAAATGCAATTGGAGCCAGCTCCACAACTCTTTGCTAACATGTTCCACGAGCGTCAAGCACACTAGCTGGTCATGCCCACAGGGAACGAGGCTTTAGGAGTTCATCACATGAATACTTAAAAGCTCTTTGATTGGGATAATACTCATTTCGTGGAACTCCATTATTATGAATTCAAGGATTTCGAGTTAATAACTCCACCACTCACACTCTCGAAAGTTAATAGCGAAAGTACATCCTCGAATAACAAAAACTAACACGTTATTCATAATAGATATTTTGCATTATCAGATGTTCAAACTGATACCTATAGATCCAGCTGGCATAGGTAGTAAAACATCTCTTAATACTCATTCAGAGTTGTAATACATACCCGGAAGGCCGCTTGCTTCATATTGGACGACATTCTGGGATCATGTACGACAGTGTTATTATTATTCGTTTCGGGAGAGCAATGCAGCATGCTTGCCAAAGTTGGTATTAACTGATTAGAGATTGAAGCTAACCGCTGTAGTTCTGTATTCACTTCAGTTAAATAGGCTATTGTTTCAGCAGCTGCTATCCGTTGCTGACACGGTCTCTCCTTTTTGCACAGAACAACCTAAATTCAACGATAAACATCATTGAAGAAATAGAGAGCACCACAAAAGAGTAAACGTAATGAAAAATCCAATGAATATTGATCTCACCAAACATGGAAGTGTTTTATACAAAATCTTTGGGTCTTCTGCAGCAATTGCTCCTGCTCTGTGCAAATACGTCAAACACTTGGCTGAACTAAGTTGCATTTCGCTAGGACGGTCACGAGCCATGAGGTTCACCAATAAGTCAGGGACAGATTTCCCGCCAAAGCTGCAATGATTTGAACAACAATAAGACACCCTGAACTGCTACAGGGTCCTCCAAAAGGGTTGTATTAGTTTCAAAAGGTAAAGAAAATAAAAAATTATTACCCCAAAATGTTCAAGTTGGAAGTTTTTAATTTCAGGACCATTTCAAGATTGAAAGATGGCATCCATAAGATGGCGGCCACTGGCTGTGACGAACGAGTCCAGGCGCTCCTTTTGGTTTCGAGCAACTCTTGCAACACTGGAGGATTTCTGTAAGGAAATCTTGTTTGGGAGCTCAGGGTGGCATTCTTTCGCAAACCAATGGCCAAAGGAAATCGACACCTTTGAAACTTGAAATGGTTCTTAAATTTAAAAAAACGCATGAACATTTTTGTGCAATACTTTTCTTATTAAACAGACACACATTGGTTAGACTTCTGAAATTCATAACCTGTTGGAAGACACAAACCACAGCATACAGTATTTTCAAATAATTAATCTTACATTCAAGTAATTACTAACCTAGCAATGGCAATGATAGACGAAACATTGGCGTTCTGGTATGACATATTAGCAATGCAACCCAAAGTTGGCATTAATACTGAATCATGCTGAGAGCATAGAAGTGCTGCCAGCGTGTAAATGGCTCCTTGGTCGCATAAGTACGCTTGATTGTCCGGAGTCTGAGAATACATAGTTGCAAAGGAAGAACAATGAGAATGTTGAAAAATTGGAGCTATTGGCTAATTCAACAATTTTTTTTCTCCATTTTTTTCATTTTTAGATCGGGAGGTTTGATTTACTTGATATTCTCAATTACCTTACAAGAAGCACCGAGGATGGTGGTAACGCATATCTGATTAGGAACAGATTGCATAGCTAGTCCCAATAGATGAGGGATTATTTGCTTGTCAGAATATATCAAATCAATCGGAGCATGGGGATGAACAAACAGTGACCGTGCACATCGCAGGCAAACATCAATTAATTTGGGCTCAGAACTAGTCAGAATACCTGAAAGTTACGTTAAATAGGTTATTAGGGCAATTAGTACAAAAGCAATTGACAACTGAAAAGGAATCACTCCACATCTGGTCATATTTCCTTGTGAATTTCTAAAGGTATGAGGCGAATTGTAGTGTAGTTCACTATCAACAATGGAAGGGATAGTGGTAGGGTACGGTAGAACTCCCGGTAGCAGCTTTGTAACTACACCAATTAAATAAAAATAGGTAGGTATATCACACATTATTTAGGTAGGCATGTAATCCGACTTTTATACGTGTGTAATTATCAATACGACCTAGTTCGACAACTTGAAATAGAACGGTTGTGTTTACCTTAAGATTTTAAACAGAAAATCGAAAACGTACAAATTAGGGTCAACATTTACTACGACAAAACGGTAATTGAAAATGAAAGATCTGTGATCTGTGCAAGCGGTTATACATACAGAAGAATAGTGGGATATTCCAGTTAGTCAAAAAACAAGATGATTTTCTGAATATTTTAGTTCAAGTAACTGTGGGAGAAGGTGATAAGGAAGGAATATGCTAATGCGAAATAAATATATCAGATGTTGGAAAAGCGCGGGCCCTACGTCTATGTCACGGCTGGACTGTGTGTGTGTGCGCATGTATAAACGCAGTAAGGTGTTATAATATCCATAGCGATCTTTGCGATCAAAGTCTCTGCTCATCCAGTCTAAACTAACTTCATCATGCAGAAGTGGCCAAGTTATGTTACCAAAAACTTCAGCTATTACATTGTTTCCATCTTCATCTTGTTTTCCCGTTTTAATTTATCCCCGATACTCTGTGCGTTTTTGTGAAGTTTTAGGAGGCAGTGAATTATCTCTACGCCACGCCCACCACTTTTTCAAACTCCCAGTTTCTATTAGCTTCTTTTATTTTAAGTTAACATTTTCTCGACGAACAGACCCGATGTTCGTTAACCTCAAGCAATATATTTGAAAAAAAAATAAAATAAAATAAATACAATAAAAATAAAAATGACTGGAATACCCCCATTAAGCATTGTGAAATTTTAGCAGCGTTTTATCAAAAAGGGTCACATACCAACCTATCTTGCGTGTACTGGAATGACGATCAGAAAACTGGCATTGGATAGTCAGGAAAACACTGCGAACGGACAAACGCCTTTCTGACGGTCAGATAACCGTCATGTGGCCAACGCAAACAAACCTATCAGACAACCGGCATATGGTCAACGCAAACAAACCTACGATTAGCCCTTAGAACGTGTCATAGGATTTCGACTCCGGGTACAAAGACTGTACAACCTAAGGAGCATGGACTAACTTTTCGGATTTTTTATTATAGGTTTTTATTCAACTTGCTCTGTCTGTGGCGGTCAAATCTTGTAATCGATTTTCTGCCCACTTCCTGAAGTCCAATCGAGCTGAAATTTTGCAGTCATCCGTCTTCGATGACAAAACGTGAATCAATCATAACAACATTAATTAACTACCTACCTAATTAATTAAAAAGACGCTGAAATCTTGCTGTCACCCGTTTTCGATGACAATGCACAAATCAATAATAACAAAAATAGATTAATTACTCACCTACCAACCTATTTGATGCCTAAAACCCCACGCTTTTTCTTTTAGTCATAAAACGTTCCCGAGTAGTATGAATATTGATTAGATTTTTTTAAATTAGAGAGTAAAATAAAAATTAACGAAAAAACTTTAAAAACACGCTTTTATGTGGAAATGATTTACCTAAATGACTAAAAATGAAAGCGCCCATAATATATTTCATACCCACAAGTACTTTCAATCATCCTAACGCCCCACGCTTTTATTTCCAGTAATAAAAAATCCCATGTTCCCGGTTAGCAGAAAGAAATTACTATTTTATTTCTTTTAGATCCTTCTGAAATAAAAGCGTGTTGTTGAAAAGTTTTTCCTAAAAGTTAATTTGTTTTCCAAACCAATTAAAATCGTTCTCGGTGGTAAGAAATTTTGTTGAAGTTGCGCACACTGGGCTAGGACTGAGCATTGATGGGGAACTAGGGACGGTACGACACCTCCGATACATCGACGTATCGATACTTTTCTGGTATTGACACCTATATTTGTATCTATATTTTTCTTCCGAAACTCGATAACTTTTCTCGAAAATATCGGTACTTTTTTGCCGAAACCTCTCGATATTTGAAAAATATCAATTATTCTTGTAAAATGGTCTGTCATAAAAATGTGCAGGTTTGTTTCCAAACTCTATGGAGGCACCCGCATTGGTTACAATCCGTGTAGAGTTGCCATCGATTGTAACTAAGCCTGGTGCATCAAAAAGACACCACCATCAATACCTGCTACTCCATTACCTTCCTCCTTTTTTAAAATTTGTTATTGCCTGCTGTATTACCCTTTACACACAGTAAACTTAGTTTAATTTTTTATATCAGTGGTATCGAAGACATCCATATTTTCTACAGAATCTCGGTGTATCGATAATTTTCAATATCAGTGCCAGAAAATATCAAGTATCGATACTTTATCATTAATATCGTATCAAAGGAAATATCGATACTTCGTATCGTACGGCCCCTGTGTGGAAGAAAGTCCCAAGGGCTTTCGCTTCATGAGCTAACTAAAGTCCTAGCCCCAGGACATTTCCCCCTACTCTACTCCTGTTCGGCCTTCGGCAACAGTGTGGTGATGAGGGTAAGAAACGGATGGGAAGGCATCCATAACCATAACAGATGGTCCGTTTCTACCCCTGACCCTGTACACCGCTGTGTTAAGCCTAGTTCACACTTGCAACATTCACCCGTATCCGTATCAGTTGCACCGAGTCCCTGGTGTGGACGGGCAATCGTTGCTTCACTCCGTGTAAAAATCATGACACGCAACGGGCCTGAACGCCAAAAAGGCGGTTTTTCGCTGTCACATCAAAGGGACTGACACGGACACGCCGCGACTGCCAGCATGGACGGGCGCCTAACCACCTGTCATAGTTCCTTGATCAGTTGTATTTTACATTTCGGCGTGTCGTCAATCCGCGTCTGCTTTTTTGATACGACGGATAAATTATTGGTTGAAAAACATCCGTGGCACAGGACGACATGCAACGGAATACGGATACAGGTGACCGTTACAAGAGTGGACTAGGCTTTAGACTGTCTTCATGTGCTACCTAACATTCCTTATATTTTAACTCGGCTATCAAGTTCACCGCGAATTTCAGGATACCTTTCTGCAACATCAGCAGAGTTCTGCACCTGCGCGCGCGCACACACACACAATTTCTGTGGGTAAACGTAAATGTTCATGGAATTACAGTTAGGTACCTATATTGAAAAGTTGTGACATGCCATGAACAGAACCTCGAGCTACTCAACAACGTCATCAAAACTAAGGTCGTAGATAATTTGATAATAGCAGCTTTCATACAATTCAAAATTAATGGGGCAAGGCCAACGTCGATGAGCTGCTTAACATGAGACTCCGTCCCTTTGGCCAAAGATCCCAGAGTAACAGCTGCCTCAGACCTCAACTCAATGGGTAGAGAAGTATCTTGGAGGAGCTGCATCAACCGGTTTACAACTCCTTGAGCTATCACATTGCCTTTCTGCTTGTTACTCCCGATCACGGCGTTTTTCAGGCAGCTGGAAACATCATGGGAGTAGGTAGAAACTTGATAACGTGCTATGTACATGCTGTCAACAATTATTATTCATGACACTCACATGATTGCATCCATGCATTTATGCAGATCCGAAGAGTACAGTTCATCAACGTATGACCGACAGCTCTCCACATCCTAAAACCAGTGAGAAATTGACAAATCTAGAGATTCGTGCTAACTGAAAAGTAATAATCTAAACAGCATAAACCATTACCATAAAGGGTTGAACTACTGGAACCATAATAAACTTCGAATGTTCGAATAAAGAATTATCTATCTCAGAAACGCTGAAGTGGAAGCAGCAACCGGTATCCACTCCTCATTGGATAACGAAGTTTAAAGAAGCCGGCTAGTACCCGTATATCACAATTTCTACTAAATTAAACCACCACAGTAAACTAATAAAATCACTTGAACAGCGCGGCTTGATTATGACGAGAAATTTCGGTTAGGTGCAACAAATTTACTTGATAGGAACCACCATTTTGAATTGCCATCCAACCTCGCTGCTAGCTCAAAATCAAAACACGGACACGGGCAATATAGGAAGGTGAGAAGTGAACAGTCATGGAAGAGTCCTTTCCTTTCTTCCATGCAAACGAGTTTGATGGAGAAAACTTCACGCTTCAGCTGTGTCCGAAACTCGAAGCAACTTTCAAGGGTTTGGGTAGGCTATACGCACGGTGAGATGTTGCCAATGCCAATTACCATCTACCTATAGTACCTATGTCCGACATGAAAAGAGGACAAATTAGCCGAGAATTTCCACTCCGCTCCACGCGCTGTCGGAGAATGGTTTTTTCCTCAACGGAACTGAATATAAATATAACCCTTCTGGAACCTTACCAAAATCTTAGTTGTCAGACACTGGTGGAATATCCATACATGTTGGTTAGTAAAGTAAAAAGTAAAACCTTTTATTGTACAATTAGGCACAGTGGCCCTTAGGTTGCACATCATTCACTGAATCAAATTGTAAATTTAAAAGGGTGACAGTTTACAGGGAAGATGAAGGAGAAGAAATAATGTTAAAAAAAAGGGGGGGAGTTATCTTTGATCTTTATTTTTTATTTATTTATTTATTTATTTATTTAATTTCTGACGATGTACATAGGAACTTTTGTTCCCTCATTGCGTACATGGATACATAGAATAACTATAAAAGAAAATCTTTGATTTTCTTCCTCTAGCGGGAAGCGGGAATGTGATGCTGATGACCATCATTCTGTATTCTGTGCAGCTATCAATATCGAGCTTTTATTTTCTGCGTAGCCATCAATCGTCGAGCTTTTATTGGATTGGAGTTAGCATCAGTATACAACTTGGCTCTCATCTACATACCAGTAGCACTGGTTACCTAGGCTTCTCTTCCGTTTTAGACCATCCGTAGAATTTGTGGGTTGCAAATTCTCCTTGCTTTGCCAAATTCTGTTCAATAACGCAGATTAACACTTATTGACCACATAATGAGGAGCATATTATGTCGGAAGGTCTAGGTAGAAAATGAGCATGAAATTTGAATTTCTGAGTTCCAGCTGGAAAGTGTCAGCCAAGTAGTTGAACTCAAGTCCTGCTGAACGCTATTGCATAACTTTAAACGATGTACATACACGTTCAACTGTGGGACTGATACACTAAGGTAATATGGGAGGACGGACCAATGAGCTTCAAGCATTCTCTACACATAATATCTTCCTGTGCACGAGAAGAAGTTGCTCTTCCCGTGTACAGGAAGAACTGCACGTTACAGGAAGAGAATGCTTCAAGCTTATTGGTCTGTCTTCCCGTATCAGCGTTTCCACAGTTGAACGTGTAAAGAAGACGGGAAGTCCTACTACAAAACTGTCTGGTTTTTGTACTACACGTCATCTTTCACATTCAACCCTGCAAATGGTGATACTTGAAGACGGACCAATGAGCTCGAAGCAGTCTCTTCCGTAGTATGTAGTTCTTCAAGTCTACTGGAAGAGCTACTTCTTCACGTAAACGGGAAGAACTACATGCATATGTGTAGGGAGTGCTTGAAGCTCACTGGTCCATCATCCATCTTCTGGTATCACCTTGGCTCAGCAGTCCCCCCAGGGTTGAACATGTAAAGATCACGTCAAGAACAAAAACAGCTTTTTTTCTGACCATCCAACGCTAGTTTTCTGATTTTCATTCCAGTACACAAGATCACGGGAAGAACAAAAACAGTCTACTGTCTCAACAATGTGAACACCCAGACATGGATACTATAGACCCACAAAGTCCGAGAATAACTGAAAACAGCCATAAAGGTGGGCCAAAACAGCCGCCATGGTGGGTGGGGCCTGGGGCTGGCACCCGGCCGGCATGTGGGAGGTGAGCTGTCTTGCTCACAACTCCGATTTATTTGTCTCCTGTTCTGTGGTTGCGGTCCCGTCAACCAAGATAGCATCCATAGAAAACCATGGATGCTACTTCTAGTATAGTTTCCAACACATTTTTAATTTTCACGGTTGGATTGTTGAAATTTGAATTCATGCCCATGGTTTAATTGCTACCTAGAACTAGAACCCAAGCGCTAGTTCAGTAGTTCATTCTCGTCTGAAATCAGGCTTACGAATCGAGTTGTCGAGTAACCGAATTCAATTATTTCAGTTCGCAAGTTACGTAGTACGTACCTACTTCATACTTAGGTACCTTAGTTAGGTACCTACTTCTTATCTAACTTTATTCGTCATACCTAATCATTTTTAATTTTTCAACAAAAACAATCGATTATTAATTATCTTCCGGAAACTAAGAAAGAACGCACTGTATGATTTTCGGAAGTATCGAAGTTTTCCAATCAACACGAAATCCCCAAAGGATGACAGCAAATTATATGGGTATAGGAAGCTGCACCTTGTTCAAGAACATCAACTAGGTACCCAACACGTTCTTTGATTCTTTGGAGTTAAATAATAGTTGAAAGTTGAATAAACCTTCGACATCCACGCCACTGGCTGCTGCGATGATCCCTTCTAGATAATTTGTTATCTGTCCATCTGAAGATGTGTGTTGTGTTGACGCAAAGCGGGATAAAATACTCTCCAACGTCACAGATTAACCCAGAGTGGGTCATTCAAGGCCACTACCCTCCCACTGCTCCCATTCAGTCCATGTTGTAGAATCGGCATCTGTTCCCTTTTCCAACATTCGGGTTCTCTCTTGAACTTGTCTCAGCACGAAAGGTCGTTTGTCACCGAAAGCTCCTCCTTTTCCTTCATACTATAATGGCCCTCACGGTGACAAGAACTACTACTGCGGTCGCTAGAGTTCTGGGACAACAATGCACCGTTCCTGTTCGTGCTGGGTGTGTATACGTATCAATTATTTTTCTATTCTAATATAATATTTTAGCTTAGGTATTGGAGCTAGGAGTGCTTAGCGAAATCGATTGGGTGAATTCAGTTCGGCATATAAATATGTGTACCTAATGTAATCTCTCTCGTATCCCCAGACCTCCCGAGTTCACTTGTGCCGGCTGTTTCATGCTAATTGATACTCATTCATTTCTGACTGGCTAACCACGCCCGAAGTTGGAGCTCAATATTTTATCCTCCTGGTGGTATTTGTTTTCTTCGAACCATCCAAGTAGCAACTGCTAAGCAGCTACTATCTAGGGCACAGCACAGCAGTTGCTAACCTGTATTAGAGAATAGAAATGTTGTTTAGGGTTAGAGAATCTTGAGCTTCAGTTCCACTATGTAGAAGTCCAATTAAAATAGCCTCCGTCGTCTCTAGTAAGTCTTGTAAGTACTAACTGTGGATTCGAGCTCATTCGATGTAGCTGTGCATGATGATGTCCTAAAGCGCTCGTCTCCAGTACTCGCCTTGCTAGTGACGACGGACTCCTCCGGAGGGTGGGTACATGTTAGGTATGAATAATACTACGTTGACTGAATCAAGTGTATATATATATATATCTGCTGTTAGTTTGTGGAATGCTGGAATATTATTAAGTAATATGCTGGAAATCTGGCTAGATCGGTCGAGCTTTACCTCATTTCTCTTCACTGGGAGTTGGGTAAACTGCGAACCTGAGTGCGAACCTGAGTTCGACCCAAAGAAACAATCTTTTTGTGGTCAAACTACACATAGCACATAGGTGCTTCTACTGAGTTAGCACGCTCCCAGGAAGTAATAGCGTTATTGGTGGAGTGGGGCATCGGGTATTTTACACCATAACTAAATAATATGATCCCCCATAGTGTCTTGGCTTACGTTGATAGTCGTTCACCAAAATTCAGCTGAAGTAGTTTGAAGACCCTAACTCACTCCGATTAGGATTTACTGGTACATAAACAGTCCCCTGGAAAGTCCAAATATGAGTAGAAAGGTAGGTGCTTAGATTGGTGTGCTAAAAGTGCACCAATCTAAGGAAGAGGTACCCAATTAGGAGATTCGCTCGTAATTACCTCTACTATAGTACAGTTTTTACCATGGTTTAGAAGAAAAACTTCCAGTCATGCAGCTTGGTTATTATTAGCGAATTTCGAGACTACGATTTGTACCTCCTCCCAAAAAAACCCGAATTCCATACCTACCACTTCTTCAAGTCTTTATTTTATATTCAGGTAATTCATTTTTTCATTTAGAACAGACTAGTGGCCAAAACACTTATCTTACAGTGCCTCATGGGCCCTTGAACTTTGTATAAGTTGCTGGCAAAGTGGGAAATAAGGCATTGTATGCCTTGACGGAGTAGGTATGAAATGAGATTTGTTTCATAGATTGCCTGACCCTTTTATTTCATACATTGCCTAGGAATTGTATACAAGGCCTTATTTCACACTTTGCCGGCCACTTATTAAGTTCAAGGGCCCCTGAGGCAGTGCAACGTAAGTTTTTTTGTAAATAGTCTGCTCTAAATGAAAAAATAAATTACCTGAATACAAAATAAAGAATTGAAGAAGTCTTTATTTTTTATTCAGGTAATTTGTTTTTTCATTTAGAGCAGACTATTGAGGAAGTGGTAGGTATGGAATTCGGGTTTTTTGGGGGGAGGTACAAATCGTAGTCTCGAAATTCGCTCACAATAACTATGCTGCATGATTGGAACTGTTTTTCTTCTAAATCATGGTAAAAATGAAAGTGACAGTTGAAAAACTGAAATTCCGGAGTAGTTTTTGGGAGATTTGTTCCTACCTGTGTGTAAAGGTAATTAGGAGCGAATTAAGCACCTACCTTTCTACTCATATTCGGACTTTCTAGTGGACTGTTTATGTACCAGTAGATCCTAATGAAGCTATAAGAGTGAGTTAGGGTCCTCAAACTACTTCAGTTGAGTTTTGGTGAACTTGGCTGTCAACGTAAGCCGTAGTAGCCACATAACTCGATGAGGCTATTTGATCAAGTCATGGCAGTATGGGGATCATATTATTTATTTATTGTGTGAAATACCCGACGCCCCACTCTACCAATAAAGATATTATACTTCCTGGGAGGGTGCTGACCTGTAGAAGCACCTATGTGCTATGTGTAGCTTGACCACAAAAATATTGTTTCTTTGGGTCGAACCTCTGGTTCGCAGTTGACCCGACTCCCAGTGAAGAGAAACGAGGTAAAGCTCGACCGAAATAGCCAGATTTCCAGCATATTACTTAATAATATTCCAGCATTTGTACATCACGTAAATTACTTGATTGAGAAGGGTGCTCGTCTTAAAAACTTAGTAAATAAATCAAGAAAGATAACACAAGGAAGGAAAGACTGAAAGGAATTTAAAGAAAAATTGTGGCGTGTTAGGAAATTTACTAGCAATAAAACCAATAATAATGCAGGTGGTTATGTAGTACTGAAATGCCTGTCAGTCATCAAATTTCTCGTGTATTTATATAAATTGCTGGTTATTTATAGTAATTCTTACCGGTCTTTTACTCGCAAAAACTCAAATTTTATCCACTTCCGGTATTTCAAAATTCCCATCTTCAAAACTCATCCTATCGTTTGTACCTAATTACCACATGTACATTTTTGTTGTTCTAGAGATGGATTAAAAAGGCTTCTAAACGGATTTTTTTTCGAAAAAATTCGTGTAAATCACGTAAATATTCGATAGTTGAAGTAGGTTGGTTAATTCGAAAATTCGCTAATGCGGTCATGTTGCATGGCTGGAGCTTTTTTCAGATAATATCTATGTAATTTGTCCTTTGGCCCGTGTTATCGCTCTTTCACGAAACTCTCTGTTTCGAAAGAAATTCAATCAAGGAAAAAAATCGAACTGCCTTGCAGCTTGAACCTTGAGGAAATCCCATGTTATCACATTCATAGGACTCTCGCCGTCAGTTCATTGAAACGTCTGCCAGTTCGAGTAGGCAGTATAGCTTCCTCACTTGAATCACATGAACCTATAGACTAGTTGGGTAGGTTCGTTTTGATACGGGATGATAAGCGATCCAACCCGCGTGTACTCAAAATTTCAGCTCTCTACGACTATTTTTCGTGTTGCTAGGAGCGTCACAAAGAAATGGTCAACACTTCATGTTAGTGCATGCGCAGACGAAAGTTACATTACGAACATCAAACAGCTATCAAATTCCTGATCGACCCTCCAAATCTGAACTCATTTCAACGATATTTAAGGTAGTTATGGGCGTTTCAAGTATTTCACGTTTGTGCATGCGCAGACGAAACGATTTCCATGATTTTAAAACGGGATCACCTGCAATCCAACCCGCGTGTACCCTCAAAATTTCAGCGCTGTACGACTATTTTTCGTGTAGTTAGAAGCGTTAAAAGGAAATGGTCAACATTTCATGTTCGCGCATGCGCAGACAAAAGTTACAAAACGATCAGTATTATTCCTGATCGACCCTCCAAGTTTGAACTGAGTTCAACTGTATGTAAGGCAGTTATGGGTGTGCCAAGGATTTCACTGCGCATGCGCAGACGAAAGTTAAGGTACCTTTTCAATGATTTTGGTGTGGGACCGTCAGTGATCCAACCCGCACCTACCCTCCAAATTTCAGCTCATTTCGACCATTATTTCGGGTAGTTATGGGTGTTACAAGGAATTACCACAGACCGACGGCAGACACGGAACCAAAAATGTTCCCTGATGTCTGAAACGCAAAATGGTAGTGGAAATTTTCATTTTGGAGGACATACATTTTTTTTACTCAATCACGAATCCAAGGCTTCCCTACCTTCGGTAATGAGGAAGCAAAAAATCGAACTGCCTTGCAATTTGAACCTTGAGGAAATCCCATTGATATGATGTTATCACATTCATAGGACTCTCGTCGTCAGTTCATTGAAAATCAACTGTTGACGTAAATTATTCTATTACTGTATTAATTAAATGTCGATATTAACCAATAACCTCCGTAAAAATTACTCTTACCTTCGAATTATACCTTGGATGAAATGTAATGAAAAGGTGGGGCATTCAGTTTTAAATCCATAATCTTACACTGAGTCATGTGAGAAGTAATCTCTCAGTTAATAAAGTTAATAAGCTAATGCATTGAGTGAGAGGCCGGGGAAGAAAGGTTAGTATTGAACTCTGTTTATATCTTATCATGTCAGTTGACTCAAGTAATCCAGTTTGCCTCTCAAACAAACATCCAAGGGATGGGTGCCTTGTTTTTTCTCGTCTTTCTTAAGATATCTCTTTGAATTTAAAGGCCAAGAACGTAAATTGGTCTGGTCGGTCCACTTTGCAATAGTAGGTAAAGATTCTGCGAAATTTAAGAATAATCACTTGTGGATGTATGGTGGTGTCCATTAATTGCCTTTCTACGGGAAAAATTGTAGGCTGGAGTAGTTTGTTTGTACTGGTTGGTTCAACTTTTTATGGAATGTAACAAAAATTTGACTATGCAGTAGACAGAGAACAAGGACCCCACCTGTTGCTCGAAACACGCCGGTGCCTGCAACCGGAATCATTTGTTTTTGATTTAGCGTTTGAAAGTACACAGAATGAAGCAAAATTGGATTTTGGTGAGATTCGCATGAGACATAAGGTTCGTTCGAACATGCAGTTCTATACAAGCCAGGCCCCTTTTTGTGTGTTCGGACAGCGCCAGAACTGGTCCTGGATTGAGGGTTGGTCCCCATTCGGGACTAGTTCTAACAGTCCTGGATTTTTTCGAGGACTGTTGATCCTGCACATGCGCACTCGGTGCTTCTACTTTCAGCTTATGTGGAAGGTTACAATGTTTCAGGTTATCCGTTCGGAATCATCAGCATGAGTTCGAGCAGACACAGTTTTGGATTCAATCCTGAATGGTTGTATCCACGCATTTTCAGAACGCAGTTCTATCCTGGACTGGTCCAGGACTGTCTGTTCGAACAAACCATCATCTGTCTTCTCAGGGGGATCAGCATTTGTTCCCATTATTTCGCTCATTGCCTCACCCCTGGGATGGGACTATATGAGCCGTTATGGACATCCCTTGTATTATATTTTGTTCAAATCAGAAATAGAACTGGGTTCATTACAACGATATCCTGACACAGTCACGGAACCAGATATCTGCAGGAATATTCTTCTGGTTGAATCTATTGGGTTTGTGCTCAGTCACTTCGTGGTTGGGATTAGGGAGAGCGACTTCGACTCATCTCAGCCAAAGTCTCAGTGAGGTGAGGCAATGAACCTTTAGATGGGAAGTGCTGACAAGGTAGTGAACATGCAGTCCACTTGGTGGTAGACAGCTTTGTTCTCACAGTCCCTCAGAGCTTGTTCAGAGCAACCCTTGCATGCGCAGTAAGGTTGAGGCAAAGATTCGCTGTTTGTGCAGACCCAGGGCGAGCTTCGAGTCAAGTGGTCTGGTGTTCGTGCTGTCCCGGGGCAGATGATTCGGTGTTCGTGCTGGCCAGGGGCTTCCTCCGAGCTGCTCTGAGCAAGCCCTCCCGCGCCCCACGAGGAGACCATGGGCAGCTGAGCCCTGCTGTTCCGTGCTTGCGCCGTCGACATACCCTCGACTTGTTCGAGCTGCCCGCACTCCGAACAAGCTCCAGGCTCACCCTACCCCGAGCGAACGTGTTCAGAGCTCACCCTACACCAAGCCAGTTTGGTTCAGCAAAAACTGAACTTGCCCGGAGCTAGAGAGGCTGGGCAATTCGAAACGGCTGTTCACTTTTTTTGTTCAAACTAAGTATATTCTTTGGTTTAATTTTAGATCATGGTGGGCAAACGTAAAGATGGGACCTCCTGATGCCATTCTCGGCGTGACTGAAGCTTTCAAGAGGGACACTGATCCCAAGAAGATAAACTTAGGTGTAGGAGCCTACAGGGATGACAATGGAAAGCCGTTCATCCTTCCCAGTGTCACTGAGGTGAGAAATGTGTTACTTGATGGTGGTATCGACCCCTTTGTTTTTGTTCGTATTAAAGACAATTCTATTACGGAATGTGCGGTATTCCATTTATGACATGACACATCAGTAGTTGTTTTCAATTCTAAAAGCAAAGCGATTCATTTTGAGGTATTTACTATCTGTGTACTTGATTAATTTGTTCTCAGGCAGAGAAGCAGATATTGGCTGAGAATATGGATCACGAGTATGCTGGCATTATCGGTGTTCCTGAATTTTGCAAAAAATCTGCTGAACTGGCGTTTGGAGAAGACAGTGAAGTTATTAAAGAAGGACGTGTAAGTGGTTTTAGGTACCTACCTACTATTTTATCGATTTGAAACTATAGTGCCTACCGATTTCTCCTTAAAACTAAAGGTTCAGTTTATCCATTTCCTTTCATTCGCCAGGCTTCTCGTTCTAACTTATGTTATATTGGCTTTGTACAGAATGTCACTGTGCAGTCAATTTCCGGAACTGGAGCTCTCAGAATTGGCGCGGCGTTCATGTCTAGATTCTTCCCAGGAAATAAGGAAGTGTATTTCCCCAAGCCCACTTGGGGCAATCATATTCCCATTTTTAATGATTCCGGAATACAACACAAATTCTACAGGTACTACGATCCCTCCACCGTTGGATTCGATTTCAATGGAGCATGCGAAGATTTGATGGTAACTACATACGTACATATACATTTCATTACAATAATGATAAATTCATACTTTACTAATATCCACCGTCAGATGGCAAAATATCATGTCACTTTTTTGAATTTTACAGGGGATCAAATTTAAAGTTGCTCTACCACATGATAACTCGGCTATTACGTTTAACTGTAATGTCTTTTCGCAGTTATGTAGGTAATTTACTTGGGAATGATATGGCGGTCAGCTCTACTCCCCATCTCACTAACATCAGCGGTATTTTCAGAATCCCTGAAGGGTATCCTGACTTATATTGTCATCTTCTTCTTCCCAAATTTTTTCCATTATTCAAGAGGCAGTGTCCAGGGATTCACCAATTTAACACAGCTAAATAAGTTTAAAACTTACTGTCTTGTTTTTGGTTTATTATTCTGTGAATAATACACCTATGTAATCGCTCAGCAAAAAATTGTTATAACACCCCCTCAACATTTTTTCTTCACGTTTCAAGGTGTGTAGATTCCAACGTGTTCCGAAACTTTGTAGCCAGATCGGAATATAATATACCCAGGGGTGTTATGAGTGAAAATGTGAAAAAAATAGGTACTTTTTGTGTTTTAGCAACATGTTAGTAACATGAGCTTTTGAGGTACCTATTGTTTTCCATGTTTTTGGGACGAGAAAACCGAATATGAAGTCGATTTTGACCAGAGTGGAAAATTGAGGTTCTAAGGAAGTTTCAGCCTTAAATTTACGTTAAATTTTGGTCTAAAATCGTCGTTTTTCCGCACACAGTTCAGGTCCCCATTTGGGAACACATTTGGGTCCTAGTTGTGCTCCGAAACACGGCAGCCTGATCGGCATACACCCAGGGGTGATATGGGAGAAAAATGAGTGAAAAAATAGGGGTTTTCGAAGGATTTTTGAGGTTTTAGTGAACATGAGCTTGTGAGGTATCGTTTTCCATGCTTTTTAGGGCGAGAAGACCGAATGTTTGGTTGATTTTGACCGAAGAGTGAAGAATTGAGGTTGTAACGAAGGTACAGCTCGAAATTCATTTTTTATGAGTCAAAAACATGGGAAATTGTCTCAAATCACCATTCATTTGTATAATAACACTATAAGTAGTACCAACTGGTGAATCAAGATAATTAAATGGTACTATCAATGATAGTACTATCAAAAATAATCTGTTGAAAGGAAAAGCCGAGCCTAATTCTTGTTTTCGGGGGCCAAAACTGGTGGAAACCATCAAAAATAGCCATTTCAATGATTGCACATGAAAGAACAATAAATGAACAGCCAATATTTCTGTACGTATGTCCAGTAGAATAATAAACCCATGTGACAAGGACTTTGCAGCGCTTTAAATTGTTGTACCAAAATGATTGTTGTGGAGGTGGAAGTGAGTAGTTCGTTAACATTTTTACAATAAACACTAATTAATTTTTTATTAATAAAACATTTTTATTATTCACTACAACATTGAATTTTAATTAGATACATTAAGATTGAAATTTAATTGAACAAAATTTTATCGAAAAATTCGCTACAGTTGACGGAGATGGTGGTGCAGATTCGTCATCCTTATTATTCACCACTTCACTAATAATAAGACAAGCTGTGCATTAAAACTAATGCTCTACACTTGAACTTTTCTCCACATTATTTCGCGCAAATCCACATTATTACAGTAGGTATAAGGATATGTTGTAATAAAAATAAAGGGAAAGAGCAATATTAAGAAGAAAACACGATAAGCGTCGCTGTTTATTTAGAATCGTCGTTTTTTGTTCCCGCCTATATTGGTTTGGACAGCTGATCGCCGAGGGTTAGCGGCACACGTTTAATTATGGCATCTTCTTCTTTTCAACATTTCTTCGTTCTTACAGATGGCTATAGAGCATACTAATATGTCTACTTATGACATTTTGCCATCTTCCTGTTCAGGAAAGAAAACCTGCACAGATGGCAGAACCACATTAGTTGACATGTGACATTCCATCTTGTGTTTTTTTATTTTCTTGACATATGGCATAGTGCCACATGGTATATCTCTGGAACTATAATTATTTGACAGTAGCTAGATCTTGATGTGAGGATTACAAAACCACGAGAAACTCGATTTCACCTAAAAAGTGACATATGACATTTTGCCATCTGACGTAGGTACTTTTGAACACTGTACTGTACAAACCTAGGTATGTACCTTGTACCTTTATTTTGCCAACCCTGGAGCTACCTACTTATGTGTCACCTCATCAAGGACAAGAGGCTTTCTAGGACTATGTATGTATATTTGAATTAAAACTTACTGGTTTCTTCCCAGGGGCAAGCCTGACATTAATAGGACACGCTTCCTTACAGCTGTGCTAGGTAGCAAAATCACCCTGCACATCTGTCTTCTTGCTTAGCAAATAGATGATTTCAGTGATGATGAAGCAGATTCTATAATATATTGAGATATCCTACAACAAGTTAAGCTCCCAGATCAACGGTAGAGCTCAAAAAGTTGACTTTATGGTATCACCAACCACCAAGCCACTGAATGCTTTTGGGAGTGGTGTACCTTAAATTCTGTTCGTTCAGGTTCTCGTTTGTTTTTTCGAATGGGCATGATCTTGGGAATGTGCTTGACAATGAATTGACTCAAACCTTAATGTTTTGCCAACCTTGAATTGAAGCGTTGTTTACTAATATAAGCTTACAGTGTTGTTATGGAGGTAATCATGTTCTTGCTATGTTTTAAAAAAAGGCGTCCTTCCATGTTTCTTGCATCTAGATGAGAGCTAGGGAGCTGCTAAAACAAACACATCGCTACATTCTAGAAGTTTTATTCTAAACAAGACACTATTATTACTACATCAATTAAATGTCATCTTGTAATAGGTTTGTTCCCTATGGCGAATAAGCCACTAGAAATTCACTTGGGCGTTCGCAGTGGATTTCCTTACTGTATAGTGTCCATGTAGTCCTGTACCGTGTGTTCTTCTGACCACTTGCGGGCGGTTTTCTAGTCGCCAGATCAGTCGAAGAGAAATTTGAATTTCTGATATTACCATACCATCCGGAGGAATCCGTCGTCACTAGCTGGTTGTGTACAGGAGGCGAGCGCTTTCGATGTAAGGACAGCATCATCAGGCCGTCGAGTATTCTTTCTGATGATGATGTCCACAAATTTATGGTGATTTAAGACAATTTCCCAAGTTTTTGACTCATAAAAAAAACGAATTATGGGAGCCCAACCTTCGTTACAACATCAATTCTTCTTCTTCTTTGGTCAAAATCAACTTCATATTCTGTCTGCTCGACCTAAAAAACATGAAAAACGATACCTCATAGTCCCTTAAACCTCAAAATAACCTCGAAAACCCCTTTTTTTACACCCATTTTTCCCCCAAAACACCCTTGGGTGTATTCTAATCGGGCTACCGAGCTTTGGAGCACAGCTAGGACCCAAATGTGTTCCCAAACTGTGTGCGGAAGAACGACGATTTTAGACCAAAATTTAACGTAAATTTAAGGATGAAACTTCGTTAGGACCTCTATTTTCCACTCTTTGAAATCGACTTCATATTCGTTCTCCTCGTCCTAAAAACATGGAGACCTATTCCTCTCAAGCTCATATTACTAAAACTTAAAAAAAACTATTTTTACGCCCATTTTTCACCCATAACACCCTTGAGTATATTGCGATCGAGCTGCAAAGTTTCGTGATACAACTAGGGCCCAAATGGAGCCTGTGTGCGAAAGAACGAATTTTTTAGACCTAAAATAAAGTAGATATGGATGCTACGGCGGACGGACATTAAATTTTTGGAATCACGCACCTTGAAACGTAAAAGAAAAAATTGTTAGAGGGTGTTGTATTATTCGTTGAATAAAAAATTTTTTTTTTTAAACGGACGACTAGGATTTTGGGTCACTGCTTGATACAGCCCATAATAATCGCTGTTTTTGTGGATCGTTTTACTTTTTTTTTGCCTGCAGAAAATGCCCGACAAGTCGATCGTTCTCTTGCATGCTTGTGCCCACAACCCCACCGGCATCGACCCCAAATGCGAGCAGTGGGTCGAGCTCTCCGACATCGTTAAAAAGAAGGGTCACTTTCCATTTTTCGACATGGCTTACCAAGGTTTTGCTTCTGGTAAGTAAACTCATGCGTTTTTTCTTCTGGTAAATTTTACGGGTGTGTACCCTCGGATTGTAGTTTTAGTACCACAATTTGGTGGAATGATTGAGCCATACTCATCGCCTGGGTAAGCACGTGTGGCCTGAATAGACCGTAGTTTTCACTAAATTTTCATCCGTATAATTCAGATTGTTTGTGCACCGAACTCTTATGTGGGGAAGTTACTCTTGTAGGTTGAGTTCAAATATCTCGAAAGATTGTGGTCATACCACCTGCCTCATTTGAAGAGGTTTTCTCTCAAATAATTTACGTAATATTATTTAATTTTAATGAAATTTATTTATTTTTTTTCTAAATCAGTTTGCCTGTTGAGTTAGCTCATTTGTGAAATCCGTGGAAAATCTGAACCGATCGACGTTTTCTTTCATTCTTCTTTTCATGGACTTTTTTCCCATTCCAAACCAAAATAGTATTTTTCTTCTATTTTTCAGGGGATGTCGACAATGATGCCTTTGCCGTAAGACACTTCATTAGTGAAGGCCATCAGATAGCTCTCTGTCAATCGTACGCTAAAAACATGGGGCTTTACGGTAAGTAAATGAACCAGAAATGAAGAATTCGATCTGAAAGCATCCGATCCCCCACAAAAATGTCCTAGTCTCATTGGATTTCTGGCGTCAAGTTCTCTCCAGTAGACACAGCTTCGCAGCCAGCACACTATAGCATTTTTCCATCTAATTCAACCTTTTTCACAATGAATTTAACCTTTTTCACATTGAAAACAACTTTTTTCACATTCAATACAACTTTATTCATATTGAATACAACTTTTTTCACATTGAATACAACTTTTTTCCCTTGCAGTACAACCTTTTTCACATTCATTTCAAATAAATCAACGAATTATAGGTATATAAATAAATTAGTAGGTAGTCAAGTATAAACATAATGTTAACAAATTCAATGACGAAGAGAACTAATAAATACCTGTTCAAATTAAATATCCAGTAAACATTCAAATATAATAAACGAAGTTTGACGAAATTCAAGAAATCAATGCAGAGGTTGACCACCGGTTGCGCAGTTAGTAGCACAGCAAACATATATGTTCCGTAGTTTCCACAGTCTTGGGGGGTGACGGATGCCAAACTCCTTGTGATAACTTCAGGAAGATGATGATCCTCTGGATGGCTGAGTATTAGCCTTGCGTGTTTTTTACTTTGGAAAAAAATCTTTTCCACAGAGTTCAACATAGGTGAATAAGGCGGTATAAGTTTCATGGAGCCATGTACTCCTGGACAACGTGACCGATGAATATTCGATCGAGCAATGTCCAATATTACGATAACTCCCTTGTTATCACGAACGGAGTTCGGAGTTAGTTCCCTTAGAAACTCCACAAAAATGTCAGGCGTGGTAGTTCCTTGGGTAACGATTTTAGAGTGGATAATGCTATTGCTGTTCATTACCACTATGAGTGAGGTGTTCCGTCCTCTGGCTGTGGGGACAAGACAATAGCTCTTGTTCCCACCCTCGAGCGAGCTTGAGAGCGCCGTAGGTGCAGGTTAAATCCGCTTTCGTCAATAAAAATTAATTTTTCGTGGTTCGTAGGAATTATTGATTGATTGAAATTAACAGCATACTTGCCTTCTCTGCTGGATGATGTCTGCGCTGTTCATCCGTTGAAAAGTTGTATAATATGAAAAAATTTGTACCTATTCAATGTGAATAAAGTTGTATTCAGTGTGAAAAAATTTGTATTCAGGGTGAAAAAGGTTGAATTAGATGGGAAAATGCTATAATGTTGAAAGATGTTCCAGTTATGGATGTCTTCATCCGGATTTCGACGAGGACTGTCGTCAGTTTCTGGGTGAAAATACCATACTTACCATGCCACGATCGGAAGTGTGCAAAAACCTCTGAAATGAAAATATTAAATGGATTTGCAGATCGTGTAGGTTATGCTGTAGCAGAGTTGACCTAAATAGAAGCACGCTGGAAGAAACTGCATGAAATATGGTTCTTCCATTAGGGCCCTGATTGCAGAACTGACAGACTGAGCAATGTGTAGATTACGTGTGACGAATTATTTGCTCGAATAAATATCTAATGAAATCTAAATTGATTAATTTTTTAGGTGAAAGGATCGGTGCTTTCAGTTTTATAGCATGCGACAAAGAGGAAGCAGACAGAGTCATGTCACAAGTGAAAATTCTCATCCGGCCGATGTACTCGAACCCCCCCATTCACGGTGCCCGGATCGTCCAAAAGATTCTATCACAACCCGAACTCAAGAAAAATTGGTAAGATTATCAGTGGTGTAGGTCTGAAAGTAAAGCATAATTAGTGCTTCGGCAGCTGCTACCTTGTTACGATTTGGAAGCAAATGGCTTCACCCGTTCCGTAACACATTCCTAAGCCCGTCATTTCCTTATAGATGGGACAAGGATGATAAACCAACCTGATGCTGCATTTTTTTGGGTTGATTAAGCTTCTGTCCTTTGTATACTGTAGTCAAGGTATCTTATGGCAATCAGTATAGGAAATTTTTATGTTTTTGTTCCCCTCTTTTTTCATTAGGAGTTTATTAGCGAATTTTCGAAGAAAAGGAAGCTATTGTTCTCGGTCCAAAATTTTTAAAACTCGAATTTCCGAAAGATTTTTATACCAAAATCCGTTTCAGACCATCCTGAATTCCCTGCCGAAAGACACCAAACATTATATGTCTTGGCAATCGACAGGCTAAGTTCGAAGATGGGCAGAATCGGGTCACCCTAAGGGGGAGTTTTGGGGAGTTTTAGGGGGGGGGGGGAAATTACCCATAAATTCCCAAAATGAAAAAGTCTGACAAGTGACACCTCATTTTAAAGGTTTTTGTACGCAGAACACGATGGTGAAATCAGAATTGCGATATCTCATTCCATTCTCAAACTGGAGCACTTTGAAGATGAAGGAACGTGGTTATTTCTTGAGATGTTCTTCCTGGTTCGTCTGCTCTAATCTGATAACGGAATGGGATATCGCAATTCTGACTTCACCATCGTGTTCAGCGTTGGAAAATCTACAAACCGAGGTGTTACTCGGCAAAAAATGGAACAAAAAATTTGTTACGTACCCAATACCTACTCTTCTGGTGTTCAAAACATTTTTGATTTCCCCCTCCCCCTCCTTCCAGCCCAAATTTTACTTTGCGTAAAACTACTCCTGTTTTAATTTTGTATGGTATCAAGTTGGGAAAACATTGGCCGAAAATTAATTTTCAGAAAATTTTAGGCGGAGGAGGAAGATGCCGAAAACTTCGAAAATTCGCTCTTATAGCCATGCTGCATGACTGTGGTTTTTTACATATTAGCTGGCATTATTTATTGCATATTATACCTGCCGCCCATTTTGAATGGGTTTGGGGAGTAATATGACCCTATAATGAAATGCCGACCAGTTATTTACGCTCAGCTCCCATTTTAACCTGATGTGCGATATCAGGATACATCTTGCTACATAATATCTACCTTTTTCTCTGGCCAGACAATTTTTGGTCTGACCCTGGCCTGCCCAAATATCAGGCCTGAAGAATGATTCTACTATACGCGTTTATAGTGTTTCTTGCATTGCTTTGAACGTTTCATTGAAATCATTTCCTCCATTCTTCAGGTTGGCGGAAGTGAAATGTATGGCTGATAGAATCATCTCCATGAGATCTGCCCTCAAAGAGAAACTTGCCAAAGAGGGATCTACGAAGAACTGGTCACACATTACCGACCAGATCGGCATGTTCTGTTATACTGGTCTCAAACCTGAGCAAGTGAGTTTCTTATCTTCTAAAAGTGGATTATTTTTCAATCTGGAATTTTCTCATCCGGGAAGTTGTAAGATTTGATTGATGTAAGTAGGGAAGTACGGTTTGATGTAAGTAGCAGTACGTATGTAGTAGTACGGTTTGATGTAGGTAAGTAATATTAAGGAAGGTTATAAAATTGAAGGCTATGATGAAACTAATATTGATGGCATCTACAGGTGGAGAGGCTAACCAAAGAATTCCACATTTACCTCACCAAAGACGGAAGAATCTCGATGGCTGGCGTTACTTCGAAAAACGTGGAGCATCTGGCTCACGGAATGCATCAAGTCACCAAGTAAATGTATACAGAAAGGGATGCCAGATTCCTCATACGAATATTCGCCTCTATCTTCGAAAACCTTGTCCAGCGCCACCAAACTCTACCACCGAAATAAAAAGTCCTTCACACATCGTGCGTTGATTTTCTTGAACTCAAATTAAATAGAAAAAGCACGTTAACAGTCTTGTTTGTTGGCTTCCCTCTTGTTTTCCTTTTAAATGTTGCAAATCTATGGGCAGTTTCCACTAAAGTGGAGTGAGATGAATGAGCCCTGTCTAATATTGAGAAGAATGTATCACAAAAAGTACTTGGGCCGGATTCCCATGAGGAGATAAAACCTGCACTGTGTGACATACAGAAATGATTTCGCGGCAGTCAAAAGAATAATAACTTGTTAATTATTTAAATGACATTTAATACATCAGTAACAATACTGTACTACAGACATTTATTAATTCATTAGCACTAAACACTTATCAGCGTGATTTATAAACAATTCATAAGCACTTCATTTTTTGTCAACATCAAACGTGATAGAAGGAGCGCTGAATTGGTGGACGTCAACATCATAAATGTCGTCTTGCAATTCATCTTGAGTCGTTGGGTCATACGTGGGAAAGGGGGGTGGTTTGGAAACGTCTTTCCTTTTTCTGTAAAAATAAAAGAAATGGCTCATTAATAGCTGTGGTGATTTGAACTTCGTGAATGAATCTGAACTGTACTGGACATGTCTTAAGTAGGTCAGATACATACCTCAGTGGAAGGAGAGTGTCGTGAACGTAAACGATCGAATTTGTGGCACCTGGAACCCCCAATCCTTGCACATAGAGAACGTTGTACTTGGTATTGATCCTCCAAACCTGTCAAGTTAATTGAAATAATTACTATGTCTCCAATGGCTCAGAAATAAATATGTACCTACTCAACATGAGCTAAGAAATATCGGTCACCTTGTTCCAAAAATCTATACAACGGCACATTATGTAAACCACAGATTTAATAGCAAATATCACTAAGGGTTGGCGCCTGTCTTCTCATTAGTCTCTTAACAACAAAGGCCATGGCAGGTTATGGATCAAGAGAAATGGAACGCTTGCGAACAAGAGGAAAATATCTCTTATCCTTGAAACTGATACCTACTTACTACTAAACTAAAATTCCTCTCGTTCCTAATTAGGAACATACAGCCTCGGTAAATGCACGCCAAGCACTCCAATCCTGTGCCAAAACCTTAACTTCCTGTCATGTTTTCCCAATCCGTCTTGCCTCTTCCTTCACTGAACGTCTCCAAGTCTATCTCTTCACCTGTGGCCTTGTGGATACCAATCCAGGGCCTGACGTTCCACCCTCTCTGCCTTCCTCAGTGTGTGGCCGATCCAGTTCCATTTTCGTTTTCAACATGTAACATGTTTTTACGGGCGTAAGCGAGGCTGAAATCGTCCAGTCCAGTCCAGCCTCCCCGTCGCCCGTACAGTTCTCCCTCTACCCCACTCCTGCCACCCAACCCCCTCCCCCCACCACCATTCCTACCACACCTTCGCCGAGGAGAGCACGGCGAGACCTCACTCCGCCGAAAACTGCAGAGGGGGTTCTACCAACCCGAAAAACGCCAAAAGCGCTGGGGACGTGTATTACATGACATTGCGTTAGGTCGCTGGTCCGAGGCTTGGAAATCCCACGACTTTTTGCTTCCTCACTACCGAAGGCAGGGAAGCCTTGGATTCGTGATTGAGTAAAAAAAATTGCATGTCCTCCAAAATGAAAATTTCCACTAACATTTTCCATTTCAGACATCGAGGAACATATTTGGTTTAGTGCCTGTCTGTCTGTGGTAATTCCTTGCAACACCCATAACTACCCGAAATAATGGTGGAAGTGGGCTGAAATGTTAGGGTAGGTGCGGGTTGAGTCACAGATGGTCCCATACCAAAATCATTGAAAAAGTACCGTAACTTTCGACTGCGCATGCGCAAACGTGAAATAATTGGAACACCCATAACTACCCTAAATATCATTGAAATCAATTCAAACTTGGAGGGTCGGTCAGGAATAATACTTGGGTAGTTCCAAATCAATTTCATTGGAATGGTAATGTGACTGATCTACGCATGCGCGAACATGAAATGTTGACCATTTCCTTGTAACGTTTCTAACTACGCTATAAATAGTCGTAGAGAGCTAAAATTCTGAGGGTATACGCGGGTTGGATCGCGGATGGTCCCGTTTCAAAATCATGAAAATCGTTTAGTCTGCGCATGCGCAAACGTGAAATACTTGGAGTGCCCGTAACTACCTTAATTATCGTTGACATGAGTTCAAATTTGGAGGGTCGATCAGTACCATTTCCTTATAACGCTTCTAACTACGCGAAAAATAGTCGTAGAGAGATGAAATTTTGAGAGTACACGCGGGTTGGATCGCCGATGGTCCCGTATCATAACGAACCTACCCAACTAGTCTATACGTTCAAGTGAGGAAGCTATAGTGCCTACTCGAATTGGCAGACGTTTTTCGACATAATTATCTCCATATTCTCTGTTAACATGTACCTATTCGAAAAACATGTTCCATGTTTCCTTGCTTTGATCCTTGATCTAAACTGGTATAATCCGGTCCCCCAGATTTCATTCGACAATAAACGTACCGTCATAGACTTCTACCTCCTACAGCAACGCATCTTTTTATCTCACGTGATACAGGCTTTTGAAATCACTTCGGGCCACCACACAGCAAGAAACCGTCATAGGCAACAGTTGACAATGGACTGCAGTTTTGGCATCAGGAAACCGGTCACCTTCCACGTCTCACGTCCATAAAGGAGGACTGAAAGTTCTCTTAAGCGCCAAATTGTTCCAGGTCCCCCCCCCCCCCCCCCCGTAGTAACTAAAAAAAGTTAGTTACACGATCTCGAGCGTCGGGTGAGGGGGGGGGGGGGGTGAAAAGTGGGCGAAACGGTCATTTTTCACGGTTTTCACAAATATCTCGAAAATAACAGGGTTTAGCGTAAACGTAACCCTATACAAAAATGATGTACATTAAATTCTGAACAAAATGGTCTTACACATAGTTATGCTAAAGTGAAGTGTTTCGGAGATATGGAGGGGGTAAAAATACAATTTTTTAAATTTGCTTGGAATTTACCAAACACACATGAAATTATTACAATATAAATAGTAGCGACTCATAATGTACTTATATAAATAAAATATATACATCCATGCATATAGAAATAATTACGCTCCTAGTTGGCGATTTGCTATGATATAATATTCAGTTTACCTCGCAGGTATATGATTGTAAATATGTCCAATACAAGTTACCCATAGTTGACAGTACCTACTTTTCCCCCCAATTTATCATACTTATCTGTTTTCCATTCGCTTTATTATGTCAGATCATTCTATACTTTGTCCTTATTTCGTTAAAAAAATAGAATTCATGAATAGGAACATCACGTGAAAAACCAACGAAGTACTTTTATAATAACAATCTGTATTAAAAAAGGGGAATTCAATACAATTACAATACAATCTTGAATTAAGTAATTCAATATTATATCATCAGTCAGCAGCAAATAGTTTATTCGTTGTGGTGGGAGGAAATCTTGCTCTCCGCCCAGATCATCATCTACATCATCGTCGATAAGCGTGTCTCTGTTGACGCATCCAAGTCCTGAGCAACTGCTGGACATGACTGAACATTTGAGACCACTCCTTCGACACTCGCATTGTTGGAGGGACAGTAAGTCTTCGGGAGCAGCAGGATCTTCGTAATAGGACGAAGATGACCACCAATCGCTTTCCAACCTCACTTCAATGGATCTTCTCGTTCATTAAGCCATTACTGCACTTGGTGGTAAGCTCTATAGGAGTGTTGTTTAACAGTCGCTGAAGAGGGGGGAAGTGGAGCCAATTTGAACATGGAATGCATAGACTGTTTTGCTGACTCCTGCAAATACATAACATTGGTGCCGTAGGGCATCCAAATCGTCAGTGTCTCGAGAACCAAACATGGAAAGGAGAAAATGCTTTCCAGCATCAGTCACTGCATTTGGGTCTGCGTTCGGATTACTGAATGTAAGAAGCTTCGTGTGAAGCATCTTGTTGGCTGAAACAGTGCCACATCCTGTAAAAGTTTATACAGCGAAAAATCCTGTAACAGCGAAAAGAACATCTTGCATTTCCCCAACACTTCGCTGAATGTCACGAATGGAGTGTAATTTTTCCTGTCGATTACCTTTCTTCAGTTGGTTGTTGGCTGGCGCATGAACAGTTAACAAGACTGATACGTTAGTGGTGTCGCCAATCACGGCAGCTGCAAGTCCTTTTTCTTCTTCATCAATCGCGTGCGAACTGTCAACGTGTCAGAATCGCCCTGTACTTGATGTACTTTGCACCCAGCTCACTGCAAGTGCACTGTGAGGAGATATATCAGCTCCATTTTGTTCTCACCATTACCTAGAAATTCATCTTGCCCAAGAGTCTGCACCTTCTACTTTCACTTCAACGTGAGTTGTAGTTCGTGATCTACGCAAGTGTTCTTCATCTTTTATGCTATATTCTTCCTCATATCCATCGAAAACAACAGTAGCATAGTGAGTAATGACATAGCAGGAGTATTTCTGACAAATCTGTTTGCAGGCAGCTGGGCGTTGCCAGACTACCCGATGGAGGAGGTACCCTTCTTCAATGACATATGACACTTCCCCTGGGTCTGAAATGTCAGATGCTTCAAGCACCAAACTGTCACCATTAAAGATCCCCTTCCTCATCAAACCTGATTCGTCAAAAACGGATGGAGGATATAAGCACATAATTCAAATGTGAAGATCTTTGCCAGCTGCTCATCACTCCGTACTCTGCACACCATCCAGAGTAAAAGAGTGTTTACGTCGGAGGGTTTACACATAGAGTATCATTGCGAACTGTCACTGATTTAGTGATGGCGGCTAGAAACTTCACAGCTAACTTTCTCTTTAAGCGTATGTGACTGAATGTTTTCTTCTCCATCTTCTACGCTACTACTTCCAAATGAAGACAGTTCAGGAGGTTTTGAAAAAGGAATGCCCTCAAGCCAAGAAATGAAAGTTTGCAAGTCTTTGTAATTCCGCATCTGATTCACCTCTTGCAGCTCTACGCTGCTCTGAACAGATGCTGTGAACTCCTGCAAATTCTTCCATCGCTTTAACTATCCGGGAACAGGTTGGCATGGAGTTAATCCACGTTGCAATAGTTGCCGCTGTGATTCCTCTCCCACCAGTAAATCCTCCATTGCTACTCAGAGATCTCGTGAGAACCAGCTCGATCGTCATGTCACTGCAGACTCTGCACCAAAACTCATCAGTGCGCCTTATGGTGAAATATCCACGAGTGATGAACAAATCGAATTCTGCAGCATTCAATGAAGTTATAAGTTTCAACCCGTATAAGAAGAACTAGAAGAAGTAGAACAATGAAACAGGTGCCTACTTGACCCCCCCCCCCCCGTTTCACCGTACAGTTGTACAGAGCGAAGCTTTGCGCTTGAGTTGTTCTAGAGCTTGAACGGCATTCGGCGATTGCCTGCCTCAGCAACTCAGCATGATTCACCTACAAACCAAACGCGTTGCTGTGTCGCCTTCCTCTGGAACGTCTTGACCGAACCCTGTAGAATAGGCACAAGCGTTTAAAATCCTCCTAGTACCGTTAGACTGTTACACGACTTTCGTATTACACTACTGCAACCTAGTAATAGGTATAAAAAGACGCAAAAGTACGATTTCTTACTATAGCTTTTTTTGCTGATCTGGGAAATTATCTCATATTTACCCCTCCATATCTCCGTAAAGGTGGGTTTTCCAATCGACGGGTTTTTTTCCGTCGCCTGGGACGGAAGACGCCGACGGGATCACGTAGGCCACTCGTTCAATGGAAAAACAAGCTACCGTTTCCCTCGAAAGCGGAGGACGTCATGCGCTGGCGGACTCCGCCTACGGAAAACGCGCGCGTGCTTCAGAAGGAGTCGTCACGCTCGACGCTGACAAGTATTTGGAATCAGAGTCGACTCGTCGTTCGTTGTGTTTCGATTTCGGTTGTGTGTGTGCAACATGAAGAAGAATTGATCGGGCTTGAACCAACAAAATTCTTTGAATTTCACCCCATTGTCGAGGAGATGTCGCGTAATTAGAATATTGTAGGCTCCTTCATCTTCTCTTCGCTGAAAAATTTTGTCCGCTGGCTTCCGTGAGAGGAGTTCACATAAAATTAAATCTTCTTCAATCTCCAACATATTATTGGAATACTCCATGATCGCCAGAACACACAGTTTTTTCATGCGGGAAGACATTCTTGAACAAGAGCTCAAGACGAAATGGCTGTCCCGTCGGCTTTCAACATGCTGCCTTGGAAAACATAACACGCTGCGTGGCACGTCACTCTCCATCCGACGGGATCCGCCAGCCTCTTCCGTCCCACGCGGCGGAAAAAACCCGTCGATTGGAAAATGTCCCTTAACCGTTAATTTCAGCATAATTATGTAATGTACAGTTTTGTTTAGAATTTAATGTAAATCATTTTCGTGTGGGGTGATGTTTGCGCTAAACCGCATAGTTTCCGAGATATTGCGAAAAACTGTGAAAAAGGACGTTTCACCCTCTTTTCTCCCCCCCCCCCCACCCGACGCTCGAGATCGTGTAACTTTTTAATACTTACTACGGGGAGAGTCTGGAACAATTTGGCGCAGCAGAGAACTTTTTTTTGGATGTTTAGGTTTGGGCGATTTTTGGGCTAGTTTTACTGTACTAGATTTCACATTATTGTTGAACACACGAAGTTTTTTTTCGGAAAGAGATGCTTCTGTTTCTCCAAATTGGATAGAGTTGCACAAACGAACCATTGGCTTTCCGGATCCTACTCTTAACATCCTCAACAGTACATACCTCCCTGAATGTCCACGCTGCTACCCAAGTATTGGAATGCATTGATGCTCTCCACAGGTTGTTCATCCACCCGTAGGCTATCTCCTTGTGTGACGTTCACTCCAATTTCTTTGGTCTTATGGACATTGATGTTAAGTCCAGCCATGGAGGAGTAGAGATTGAGCTTTTCAAGCTTTTCCTTCGTGTCCCTTATTCTATGCAAGAGCAAGCAGACGTCATCAGCGTAGTCTAGATCTTCCAGGTGGCCGTGGAGACCCCACCGGATTCCTCTTTTCCTTCTCTCCACAGTCATGGCATGAGTAGGCCCAGGACCACCAGGAAGAGGGGGGGGGGGGGGGGTTGACAGTATGCAACCCTGCTTACAGGGGTGACAGTATGCAACCCTGCTTACATCCAGTGCCGACGGGAAATGGTAATGAGAGGGAACGAACCTTCATGGACAACCTGTCAGCTGTATCCATCATACATGCTTTGTATAACCCGTATGTGCCCCCGGCAAGACATTCAACTGTGTCCGTGATGGTGGGCAACAGTAGCCATCACTAGCGACAAGAGGCTGTGGAGATGCAATAACCCAAGCATGGCTGGCTCTTGTGCCAATAGTAAAAGGTGCCTGATTAATCCTGTAGTGGCTTTGACTATGCCAGGGGCAAGAGACGCTCCATAGCCATGGTGAAGGCAATCTCCTAAGGGTGGGAACCCCGACAGAATAAATCTGGCATGTATCCAGACCGAAAGGTGGCAACCCCGCCAGGATACTCAGGGGGGCAGTGGGCTAATAACCCGTTCCCCTTAAATCTTTTTACTATTACAGAAAGAAGAAAAAGAAAAATGAGAAAGAAACTGGTACCTAGGTATTCAGTAAAGATTACATGATACCAAATCTCTCATAGAAACATACCTTCAACCCTCTTAGGAAACGCGTTCTGTTTCCCATGTGTCCAGGCATTTTTGTTCCAGGCCACACTCTGCCCTTTTCCCCTCCGCCTCCGATGTTTCCCGGTCTCCGGTGAGTTTTAGTAGCTCCATGGGAAGCTGGCTGACCCTTGAAACCCCACCGCTTCATGACACCTTGGAACCCTCTGTCTATTCTGCAATCAAAAGAATAGTGGTGTAGTCTAACTTCAAAACAAATGAGAAACGCAACAGTGGCCGAAGTACATAGGTAGACACTCACGTTTTACCAATTACATCCACGACATCCCCTGGCTGGAAGTGCAGTGCAGACAAAGGAGTACCTGGCTGTATTGCTGCTTCAGGACTGACAAAAAACCTCCCCAACACACGCTTTGGAGGAAGACCAGCAGGAGCAAATAATCCGCAATACTCTCTAGTGAACTAGAACAAACAGACAAAATATCGTGTTATTATGAAAACACTGCAGATAGTTACAATTAGGTTCCTATGACGGTATGGAGCGTTAGGGAGTGGTAGAATGCAGACGAGAATACTAGTTGTTGAAGACGGGAAGAATGCCACAGATGGGTGCATGAATCATTACATTTTTGTCTGCGCTGCTACGGGATTGTTTGTTGTCATGACTATGGATGTTACTTCCCTCTTAAGCTGGGTTCAAACTTATGCGTAATCAACGAAAAACGCAAAGGCGGTAAAGGTTCGCATAAAAACGTCACACCGTTCACGTGGAAAACACTAGTTACAGGTAAAGCGCGCAGTCGTCGAGATATAGCTTGTGCTTCAGCCTCCGCCTGCGCAGATCCATAAAGCACAAAAATGCACTCTGGTTCAAAAGTCGTCGCGTGTAAAGAGCGTAAACCTGTGGCCTGTTCCTAAAGACTTTCACTTTTTAGACTCTGCACTCTTCAAATCCACACTGCACTTTGCGAACGAATTTCCATTCCTAAAGAAAGCTCTTGATTTGAAGAGGAAGAGTGAAATGCAAAGTGTAGAACTGCGGAGTTTTACCATGTTTTGAACAGTTCCGTTCCTAAAGGTTATCTTTCACAAAGTGCAAAGTGAAGAGTCTGTGTTTCTAATGAAGAGTTTACCACATTTTTGCAGAGTCCCAAATGACTGCGGTAGATGAAATACTTTTCAAATCGGTTTTTAGGTTTTATTTCTTAGTTAAATTCAGTGATTGGTAGCAGTGGGGGCGGATTCAAAGACGAAAATGAAACCTTTCTGCGCAGGTGGGAGCTGTGATGTCAGCTCGACGCTGGATCCCCTTCATACCCCACAAACAGCCTTCAGACTAAGAACTTGCTTTCTCGTTCCGATTATTGTTGTTGTTTTTCTTTTACCAGACCTCTACTCTACTCTATTCTGTTTTTTTAAATTTTAGCTTTAAATTCTTGAACAGTTCACGCAGTGTAGTGTTGAGCAGGAGAGTGGAAAAATGCCGTTTTATGCATTTTTCGGGTGCTCTAACCACAACAAGAAAAACGCTGTAGTCACCGTCGAAACGGGTATCGTTTTAAAAATTTCTGGCTGCCTAACCTTTCCGTAGCAATTGGGTAAATTTCCATGGGAAGAAACATTAAGATCCTGTTAATCTTAAATGTGTTACAATCTGCTGTGTACATTTTAGTCGGGAGGATTGGTGTGATAACCTGAAAAATAGTTATGTCCAAAATATTACACAAAATAGTAGACAGTTTGGTTTGAGTTAATAAAAACAATTTTTAATTATGCATTTCGTTCTTCTGTTCCTCTTTGAATACCCATTTCCTGAGTACCTACAGTCGAACTTCAATTTATTGGACAAAGCTGTCACTTGAGTTTGGCTTCATGGTGAAGTAAATATAGACCGCTCATTTCGAGATAGCTATATATTAATAAGTTGATTTATTCCTATAATCTCTTATCCATCACTTACTTGCTTTTTCAAATTACGTACTTGGAGTAAGATACCAGCCTGAGAACTACTAACGGAGTAATATTTCTACAGTGAAAAACTAAAGTTATTGTGGTTAATTATTAGGTGGGTACTTGCCTACCTAATTTAATACCCAACTTACGAAACGAAACTATGTATTAATTTGTTGTTATACTCATCTAGTAGTTATCGACAAAATTCGTTTGATTTAAACATAATATACGGCTTATTATGAAGTAAAAACATTGGAAAATTAGGTTGGACGCTAGGTTGTTCTTCCATCAAGCAGGATACCTACCTTCAAGTTGCTTGTTTTATGAAATATCTCTTGGTTTACTGGGTATTAAATAAAAAAGTAAATATATGAAATAACATCTAAGGCAAATAAATAAAGGTTGGATGCTCAAAAATTTTTATATGGATTCTGTGTCGGATGCGTAGAGGCTGACATCATATCAGCTTATCGGTCGACCACTGCAATCTTTCTCAAGGTCATCTGTGGGGCGGCCTACCTGTTAGTATATTTGTTCTACCATGGTTTGTTAGTGCCAATAAAAAGAAGAGAATTCAATCTTTCGATTAGGTCTAAAGGTGGTGCAATTAGTGTGAGGGCAAGCATATATAATAGCATCGAAGTTAACTCCACTGAGGCTGTCAAAATACTTTACATTTGGGAGGAAGGAAAGGTTACAGGACCACTATGGAAAGGGGTGTACATACTCTCTTTTTGTAATGATACTTTCTTTGTTTGTTCCATGTAATAGCCAACCAATCAACGGTGAATGCCCCACTGACCGGGGTGGGGTATTATTCTCAATTGAAGTAAAGCTAGTGGTGCCGTGCGATAGGGAGTACCCACACATTACATTTGTTTAAAAACTAAGGATTGAGATGAGTCGGCAGCTGTTTTGAGTTTGTTTTGGCCACTCACAGAAAAGCATGCGAACATTTGATGGGGTACTGGATGTCACCAGTGGATAATCGGCAAATATAATCCATGACTGGACTGAGGCAAAGGTATCCACGATACTGGTTTTGGTAACTGTCTTTTGATAAGAAACTTGAACCAGTATCATGGATACCTCTGCATCAGTCCAGTCATGGATGATATTTGCCGAATATCCACTGGTGACATCCAGTAACGCCATCAAATGTTTGCAAGTTTTCCTGCGAGCGGAAAAAACAAACTCAGACAGCTACCAACTCATCTCAATCCTTAGTTTAAAATAAAATTTAATGTGTGGGTACTCCCCATTGCACAGCACCAGACAGTTTTTGTACTTCCCGTCACCTTTACACGTTCAACCATGGAAACGCTGATACGGGAAGATGGACCAATGAGCTTCAAGCATTCTCTACACGTATACGCGTAGTTCTTCCAGTGCACGCGAAGAAGTAGCTTTTCCCGTATACATGAAGAACTACACGTTACGGGAAAAGAATGCTTCAAGCTCATTGGTCCGTCTTCCCGTATCAGCGTTTCCACGGTTGAACGTGTAAAGATGACGGGAAGTACAAAAACTGTCTATTTCTTCACATACACGGGAAGAACTGTGTGTACGAGAGTAGAGAATGCTTGAAGCTCACTAGTCCGTCTTCCCGTATCATCACGGCGTATCAGTCCCACGGATGAACGTGTAAAAATCACGGGAAGAACAAAAACAGTCTAAAGATGATCAACATTGGAGCTGTATAACAAGGTGGATATAAATTAAAAATAGAATGAAAGAAAATCTGTTAAAACCAGCTGAGTCAAAAATAAAGTCTACCTAGTCTTCAATTTACTGTTTACCTTTTGAGGGTCACAGCTCTCAGCACCAACTAAAAGGCATCCGTACTTGTTGGGTTTTAAGTAAGTAGCTGGTTTTCGAGGAGAGTCCACTTGGTCTGGAGGTGTATATTTGATTACATGGTTATCAACTACCTGAAAACACGAGAAAAATATACATTTCCAAATGTACTACGACCATCAAGTAAAGAAAAGCCCTCGTCTTTGTGCAATTAATTATAACTAACTACCTGTAAAAGAGTTGTCCAGACGATTTTTCCTGTATTCGTCCACAAAGGATATTGACCGATTTTTCGCGTGATCAGGCCACATCTCCGAGACTTCGGTGTCCACTCGCCTTTCTCGAAGGGCTGGTCTTTTAGGGGGCTGTTGGTTTGGTATGTGGGTATCCCACTAATGACAGCGGGTGGTCCGAATTTCTCATATGTGACTTCTTTAATGAACTCGCGGTTTTCTGGAGTGATTTTCTCTGGATATTCCTGTATATCGATGGATTAAATTGTTAGGTACTTTCAATCCATCACGTAGTTAATGACTTTGTAGATTATGTAATTAACAAAAATTTGTCTCCTTGCTTGATATTTGCCAAGAATAAGTGAAATCGATTCTTAAAATTTCAACAGTATCGTGCACGAGCTTACTCAAAAATCCTTAACAGCAGAAAATTACAACAACCAGGAAGGTATGTATAAAATAAATGAAATTTCCAAATTGAAATTGGAGGCAATACAAGTTGTTAGCCCCATTCTAACCAAATAGTTGGCTTTATAACAGCGAATCACATCAATACCTACCACTCGAGTTTTTTGAAGATACCACAACGGAAATTTGAGTTTCGGATTATTAGGTCTCTTGTGACGAACTTGAAGATTGAGAACTTTGTTCACTCCAGCAACACAGTCACATCTGAAATTGACAAAATATCTTTAATGATAAAGTACTGGAGCCAGTAGGTAGCTATGAACATTTCTCAGCACAATAAATAAATTAATATGCTTCACACATTCAAATTCACATAAATTATCTACTAACCCGTTGGGCCCTTCAAGTAATCTGAAACTTTTAAGCGGATTTAAACTAAAGAGTTTGTTGCAAATACCTGCCATAGCATATGAATAGAGTAGGCCTACTTAAAACAGTATTACTATAAAGATTATTATACTATTTTCAAAATATGTAAGAATCCTGCAACTTGAGTCGTAGAACGAAAGAGAAGCCGGCTGAATTACTGATATCGCGCGTCATAGAGATGTCTACAACCAAACGTCCCAGTTTTTTATCATAGCTACATTCACAGGAGGAATTTCTCGGAGTAAAACGTATTTGATTTTGACTGAGATGAAATAACTAATATTCAACGAGGGAAAAGCAAACTGAGAAAACAGAAAATTGGTAAGTTAAAGCTAGAAATCACGTTGACGTCACGTAAATAGTTACTTCGAGTGACGCTCATAACAGTTTGACGTTTCAAATCCATAGAGAAGTACGTTGCGAGCCGTGTAAGAATGAATCTCGGATTGCAATTTAACAGTACCTACTTGAAATTGAGAATTATTGAGAATCATAATCGCCGATAAATAGATGCACGAAATTATTTTATTCGAGTTTTTCTCCAGGACCTTCTCATCTCTATTTTCATGGGCAGCGCGAAAAAGTTCATACATAATGCATATCTAATACCTTCTGTAAGATTGCTAGCTGCCAGGCCTTGTTATGTTTGTGTTAGGTTATCATGTCGTTTATGTTTTTTTATTTGATCTTGTTTGATCTTGAATTTCTTGATTTTTGATGCTGTGGGATTTTCATGATTTGAGCTAGAAGAAATTTGAGAATTGAGAGAAACCTTATTTGACCATCGTAGGTTCCTTCTAGTTTTCAGTGCTGGTTCTAGTTTCCCGTGAATAGCCGTGAGATGTTCAAAACCGTGTGGTCTGTTTTGTGTGCTCGGATGACTACAACATAGCCAATCTGGTAGTTTTTACTGTGTCAGTTTGCAGGGCAAAATTAGAGATTTATTTTTAAAATGTCGAAGCACAAGAGATTGAAACCAGTGAGGGAGTATCTGTATGACAAAGAAGAAATGATAGAACAGATGTTTTCCAGTATACCTATCATCGAAATTAAGAACATGGTTCCCATGAAACTTCAGGTAAGTGCCATGCTTTTGTTTAGTTTGGAAATTTTGTAGCGGTGCCATAATGATGTAAGCAAACGATGGCATAGTGAAAGGATGGTTGAGGGCAAGGCTGTCATTCGCTATTTTACGGGCTGCCTCAATGTGTATCCGAGGGATGCGACAGAAGTGGAGGAGCGTTGAAAATATACTTGGCTTTGCTGATGGGGCGGCTCTGCAGTTGGGACTGGTAAGCAGAGACTGAGAGTAGGGTGCTGTTCGGCACAAACTCAACCGCTAGGTGCGCCGCTGTCGTCCTCCTGCCTCCGAACCGCGTCACCTCCGCATTCTCGACCTCCGCCTCCTCATCCACCCCATTCTGGGCCCTACCCCCAATTCCGCCCCGTTCTGGGCCCTGCCGCTCTCATCCCTGGTGGATAAATAAATATATTATATATAAAAATTAGTAATAGGCAAGGTGAGGGACCATGAGCCAATAATCAATCGTCTCACGTAGGGCAGGTACTTGGAGGGTTGAAGGTAATACCATGTAATATTTCTGAACCCGCATTAATTTATGTAAGTAACTTTGGGGAATTCGGCTAATTTACAGTGCGCCTAGCTTCGGCTGAAGACCGGGCTCATGGAGTTTTCTGATGCCTCTTCAGCCTTTTCAGCCTTTCTGATGGCTCATGGAGTTAATGCAACTTCAGAGGCACCAGGAAACTCCATGAGCATGAGGGAAGTTGCCGTATAAGGACATTGAATAGGTATATTTATGTTATTTGACTCCGATTTACTGCTACATGAGTTCAGTAATTAAGTGTGAATATTTTATTCGCAATGAACTGAGGATATGAACATGAGAAAGCCCGGTCCTAATATTCCGTAAAGTAGTCCCCTTCATTGAATCAATTTTGTACAACATTGAAAAAAGCATTAATAATTATTGTGTTCCATTTATTTATTTATGAGTAGGTATAATACCACATTTCGAAAGAAATACATGTATATAATTATATGGGGTCAACTCAACATGGATCACACACGTCATCATCAATCAGGAGTATGAAATTAATCATAGGTTGGTTCACAGTGACCACCTGACGGTTATCTGACCGTCAAAAAGGCGTTTGGCCGTTCGCAGTGATTCTCGGACTCTTGAATATAGTTTCCATGACCGGCTGTCTGCAGTATTTTCCGGACTACCCAACGCTAGTTTTGTGATCATCATTCCAGTAGGTAAATAGTAGATAGGAGCTTTGTTCGCACTGACTTTTTCTGAAGGAACATGCGCCAAAGAGAGGGAAAGGGAGTGAAAAATGTTACCATCCTCCTAAAACATTAATTATGAAACCATAAAAATTCAGGATGTACTCGTACCTATCTCATGATGTTTTTCAATGATCAAAATTTGTTTTTCTCAAAGTTTTAGTTACCTGTTTGTTACTTTCCCCAGACCATGTTTTACTTGATATGTAGGACATATTGCTTTAAATGGATATTTTTGCATTCTCATATTTGAAGGATATTTTTTATTACGCCTACGAGTAGGTGGGTGGTACCTAGCCAACAACAGAAGTGCGCCTACGTACAGTCATGGTGAGCGGACTGGGAAAAGGAGTTATGAGACATTTGGGTGACATTACACGAGTTAAAATTACCTCGAACGAATGAATTCACTGATCAAAGTAGTTAGGTTATTCAATAATGAAGTTGCTCATTGCTTATATTTTATATGAAGCCGCTGGTTCTAAATGAGGATCGGCAGTTTTCGGTCTGAAATGACTATCAGAAAACTGGTTTTCGATAGGAAAAGACTGTGAACTTCCAGTCATGGATACTATACAGCCAAAGCAGAGTCCGAGAATCACTGCAAACAAATACCCGACCAAGCACAAACTGACCATGCACTGCTTTCTCGTTACCCAACCATTATCAAGACAAACTAAGGGCCGGTTTCACCAACGTAAACGAAGGTGTTGATCTCAGTTCAAATCACGGTTCAAATCGTAAACGGAGATTGTCCGTCAGGTTGGGTTTCACCACGGGCGTTTAACCCTGAACTCAGTTCAACGGGAGTTCAGCGCTGAACGCTCGATTTTGGCCGATCAGCAGTGATAAACTCGGTTCAAGTCTACTTTTCCCTCCCGCTTATCCATTCACATCAACAATGTCTCGATCACTAGTGCGAGTTGTTAACATGATTTTCGACGAAGATGAAAGTGATGAACTCAACAATATTATAATTCGCCGCCCGAGGTAATTCCACCAGAGGACAGAACATCTTGATGAGTGACTTTTGTGTCGAGATACAGACTCTTGAAAGAATCTACGAAAAATAGATAAATATAATGTATAGTGAATGTATCAGCAGACAAACCCAAACTGAACCATTCATAATCACGTTTTGGTGTGCATAAATTATTATTCAAAGAGCTGATGATAAGAATTCAATGAGACTACGCAAGCTGTGTGGTCTACTCCACTGCACAAACCAGGAAACGTATTTTGCAGAGAGGAAAAGCCGACGTAATGGGAAAATAGGATAAAAATTCAATGATTCCATAAGTAGTCGTGACATTGAATTATAGCGTTTATTTTATTTTCTGTCTACAGTTAGCGGTCAAAATAATCACATGCTCGCCATTTAGGCAAGTGATATAAGGAAATATGTCACTTTCTGAAGGTTCAAGTAATCACCAAATGTAATATTTGTCATAAATGCAAATTTGGTGACGAAAATGAATGCGTAGGAACTGGTGGAAGAGATTCAAAACAGTGTCGAATATCTCCCAGTGGCTTTCTACTAGGTCGCAGGGAATCTCGCGCTCACTGGCTGTGAAGATCGGTTCTCTCTTGACTCGTTTTGGTTCCATTAGGAATCAGAATAACGGGACACAAAACACAGAAAAACAACTATGTTTAGCGAGAAAAAAAACGGGGAAAAACAACGTGTAGGTAGGGAAAGCAAAAACAGAAATGGTTAGCTGGGCTTCTCGTTCCCATGTTTATCGAAACAGCTGACACTAAGGATGGGATATCGATATCGATATTATCGAAACATCGATATTTTCCTTCCGATATCCGATATTTTTATATCGATATTTTAATTTCGATAATATTGGAATATCGATATTTACCTACGATATTATCGGGTTTTTTTAATAACGAGAAAAATCCTCAAATTTGGTTTTAAACTTTTGAAGATGTAAGGAATGAACCCAAATGTGAAGATATTTTATTTTCACAACATGTACTAGGTATGTACAAAACAAACTGAATATTATTTGAACAAAACTTCAAAACTACTTTATTTTCATATGATTGTATGTACCTACTAGGTAGGTAAAAAACAAATTGAATACCTACCACAATTTGAAAAAAATTCGAAAATTATTTTATTTTATATTATGTATATAGGTACAAAACAAATTGAATACAATCTGAACAAAGCCCACAAATAACTTCAATAAGAAAGAAAATTTTTTATAAAAGTTAAAAAAGAATTCTTCTCCCAGTGAACGAAGGAACAGAAGTTTATTCATTGTCTCACCAGTAAGGGCCGGTTTCACCAACGTAAACGAAGGTGTTGATCTCAGTTCAAATCGCGGTTCAAATCGTAAACGGAGATTGTCAGTCAGGTTGGGTTTCACCACGGGCGTTTAACCCTGAACTCAGTTCAACAGGAGTTCAGCGCTGAACGCTCGATTTTGGCCGATCAGCAGTGATAATCTCGGTTCAAGTCTACTTTTCCCTCCCGCTTATCCATTCACATCAACAATGTCTCGATCACTAGTGCGAGTTGTTAACATGATTTTCGACGAAGATGAAAGTGATGAACTCAACAATATTATAATTCGCCGCCCGAGGTAATTCCACCAGAGGACAGAACATCTTGATGAGTGACTTTTGTGTCGAGATACAGACTCTCGAAAGAATCTACGAAAAATAGATAAATATAATGTATAGTGAATGTATCAGCAGACAAACCCAAACTGAACCATTCATAATCACGTTTTGGTGTGCATAAATTATTATTCAAAGAGCTGATGATAAGAATTCAATGAGACTACGCAAGCTGTGTGGTCTACTCCACTGCACAAACCAGGAAACGTATTTTGCAGAGAGGAAAAGTCGACGTAATGGGAAAATAGGATAAAAATTCAATGATTCCATAAGTAGTCGTGACATTGAATTATAGCGTTTATTTTATTTTCTGTCTACAGTTAGCGGTCAAAATAATCACATGCTCGCCATTTAGGCAAGTGATATAAGGAAATATGTCACTTTCTGAAGGTTCAAGTAATCGCCAAATGTAATATTTGTCATAAATGCAAATTTGGTGACGAAAATGAATGCGTAGGAACTGGTGGAAGAGATTCAAAACAGTGTCGAATATCTCCCAGTGGCTTTCTACTATGTCGCAGGGAATCTCGCGCTCGTTTTGGTTCCATTAGGAATCAGGAAAACGGGAAACAAAACACAGAAAAACAACTATGTTTAGCGAGAAAAAAAAAACGGGGAAAAACAACGTGTAGGTAGGGAAAGCAAAAACAGAAATGGTTAGCTGGGCTTCTCGTTCCCACGTTTATCAAAACAGCTGACACCCCCAATTTTACCTCGTTATCACCTGATCGTATCATCAAATCATCGAATAATCGAACCCCTGCCTTCCAAATCAGAGTTCAAACTGTGGATCAACAGCAGCTCGAACTTGGTTTTCGTTGATCTTAGTTCAACATGAACTCCGATCCTAGAAACTCGTTTAACTTCGTGAAACCCAAAACTTTTTAAACTGAGATCAATCCATCGGTTACGATGAACTAGGTTTCCGATAAACCGAGTTCATGGTTTAGTGGTGAAACCGGCCCTAAGTCTGTTTCTGCTTGGTTTCTCCGTTTACTGGCTTCGGCTTACCAAATGTTAACCTAATTTTAATATAACAATGTGTGGCTTGCATTTTTTAAATTATTTAATTTGGTGTTTCTATTTTTTTCGATATTTCTTTCGATTATATCGGATATCGATATTTTTCATCTGATATTATATCGATATCGATTTTTTCATTTGATATATCAATTGATGTCAATATCGATATTTTCTTTCGATATCCCATCCCTAGCTGACACCCCCAATTTTACCTCGTTATCACCTGATCGTATCATCGAATAATCGAACCCCTGCCTTCCAAATCAGAGTTCAAGCTGTGGATCAACAGCAGCTTGAACTTGGTTTTCGTTGATCTTAGTTCAACATGAACTCCGATCCTAGAAACTCGTTTAACACGTCCCGTGCGGATCACGCACCTGGCGCGTGATTCAGGTTTTCACTGTCAGGCGGATCACGCGCCTAGCGCGTCAGGAGTCCTTCCTAATTCAAACTCGTTTTTCTTTTCGTCCGCTCGGTAGCAAAGGTCCCGTATTATTTTTACGTGCTAGAAATGAGTCTGAACTGCCGACAGATGGCGCCGTTTGCGGTTAGAAGATGTGGTTCCCATTTTTTGGGTGGTTTTACAAGGCAGACATTCTGCAGTGATTTCAGTGGTTGTTTCTTACCTTTTGGCTTCATTTTTTTACGTGCATAATATTTTCGTCGTGAAAACGTCAAATATTCAAGGTAAGTTTCAATATATACTTCCTAAAAATGCATGATCTCATTTGTGAGACGTGTGAAATATCAATTTTTGCTGTCTGTCACCGTGCACTTGCTCCCCTACGTTCCATTGTTCTTTTCTCCCTTTTTATTTTCAATATTTTCATGGAATAAAAACCCTTTCAACGGGGTTTTGTTGGATTACTACACCGAAGTATTTCTTGTGTAATGTTAGGTACCTACTACCTATATTATTTCCAGATGACTGATGGACCATCTTCGTCAAAAGTGATTCTATATTTTTCTATGTGGGATGATTTTAAAATTGACTGATTTTTTTCTCTATTTTTCTATTTGATATGATTTCGAAATCGACTGATTTATTTTTATATGTGATAAATATGATATCACGGTGATTATAATAATTTTGAGTACCTACCTATTTTTCACGAAATAAATACATATTTGTTCCAATTTATATGAATATTTTTCTTTCAAATCAATACATTTTCCCTTATCTCACATTGAAGCTCCAAAATCGCGTAGAATTATTATCCTAGGTGATGCGACAGGATGGAAAAAAGCAAGAAAAATACCCTGGGTACCCTGTGATCTCACCCACCAGGCGGATCACGCACCTGGCGCGTGACTAGAATAATTCTAAGTAATTCTATCAATAGTGACTTTTATGTGCCTAATAACAACTATTGGAAGAATACTGAAGTGTTTTGTAAGAAAAAATGGTTCAGCTTGGGGAGTTGGCATTAAAAATAAATCCGCAGTGAACGTGTTAACTTCGTGAAACCCAAAACTTTTCAAACTGAGATCAATCCATCGGTTACGATGAACTAGGTTTCCGATAAACCCAGTTCATGGTTTAGGGCCGGTTTCACCACTAAACCATGAACTCGGTTTATCGGAAACCTAGTTCATCGTAACCGATGGATTGATCTCAGTTTAAAAAGTTTTGGGTTTCACGAAGTTAAACGAGTTTCTAGGATCGGAGTTCATGTTGAACTAAGATCAACGAAAACCAAGTTCGAGCTGCTGTTGATCCACAGTTTGAACTCTGATTTGGAAGGCAGGGGTTCGATTATTCGATGATTCGATGATACGATCAGGTGATAACGAGGTAAAATTGGGATTGTCAGCTGTTTTGATAAACGTGGGAACGAGAAGCCCAGCAGCTAACCATTTCTGTTTTTGCTTTCCCTACCTACGCTCCTACGGTGTTTTTCCCCGTTTTTTTTCTCGCTAAACATAGTTGTTTTTCTGTGTTTTGTGTCCCGTTATTCTGATTCCTAATGGAACCAAAACGAGTCAAGAGAGAACCTATCTTCACAGCCAGTGAGCGCGAGATTCCCTGCGACCTAGTAGAAAGCCACTGGGAGATATTCGACACTGTTTTGAATCTCTTCCACCAGTTCCTACGCATTCATTTTCGTCACCAAATTTGCATTTATGACAAATATTACATTTGGTGATTACTTGAACCTTCAGAAAGTGACATATTTCCTTATATCACTTGCCTAAATGGCGAGCATGTGATTATTTTGACCGCTAACTGTAGACAGAAAATAAAATAAACGCTATAATTCAATGTCACGACTACTTATGGAATCATTGAATTTTTATCCTATTTTCCCATTACGTCGGCTTTTCCTCTCTGCAAAATACGTTTCCTGGTTTGTGCAGTGGAGTAGACCACACAGCTTGCGTAGTCTCATTGAATTCTTATCATCAGCTCTTTGAATAATAATTGATGCACACCGAAAACGTGATTATGAATGGTTCAGTTTGGGTTTGTCTGCTGATACATTCACTATACATTGTATTTATCTATTTTTCGTAGATTCTTTCGAGAGTCTGTATCTCGACACAAAAGTCACTCATCAAGATGTTCAAAATGTTCTGTCCTCTGGCGGAATTACCTCGGGCGGCGAATTATAATATTGTTGAGTTCATCACTTTCATCTTCGTCGAAAATCATGTTAGCAACTCGCACTAGTGATCGAGACATTGTTGATGTGAATGGATAAGCGGGAGGGAAAAGTAGACTTGAACCGAGTTTATCACTGCTGATCGGCCAAAATCGAGCGTTCAGCGCTGAACTCCCGTTGAACTGAGTTCAGGGTTAAACGCCCGTGGTGAAACCCAACCTGACTGACAATCTCCGTTTACGATTTGAACCGCGATTTGAACTGAGATCAACACCTTCGTTTACGTTGGTGAAACCGGCCCTTAGTGGTGAAACCGGCCCTAACTATCAGAAAAAGCCAGTGCGAACAAAGCTACTAAGGGCCGGTTTCACCACTAAACCATGAACTCGGTTTATCGGAAACCTAGTTCATCGTAACCGATGGATTGATCTCAGTTTAAAAAGTTTTGGGTTTCACGAAGTTAAACGAGTTTCTAGGATCGGAGTTCATGTTGAACTAAGATCAACGAAAACCAAGTTCGAGCTGCTGTTGATCCACAGTTTGAACTCTGATTTGGAAGGCAGGGGTTCGATTATTCGATGATTTGATGATACGATCAGGTGATAACAAGGTAAAATTGGGGGTGTCAGCTGTTTTGATAAACGTGGGAACGAGAAGCCCAGCTAACCATTTCTGTTTTTGCTTTCCCTACCTACACGTTGTTTTTCCCCTTTTTTTTTTCTCGCTAAACATAGCTGTTTTTCTGTGTTTTGTGTCCCGTTTTCCTGATTCCTAATGGAACCAAAACGAGTCAAGAGAGAACCGATCTTCACAGCCAGTGAGCGCGAGATTCCCTGCGACATAGTAGAAAGCCACTGGGAGATATTCGCCACTGTTTTGAATCTCTTCCACCAGTTCCTACGCATTCATTTTGGTCACCAAATTTGCATTTATGACAAATATTACATTTGGTGATTACTTGAACCTTCAGAAAGTGACATATTTCCTTATATCACTTGCCTAAATGGCGAGCATGTGATTATTTTGACCGCTAACTGTAGACAGAAAATAAAATAAACGCTATAATTCATTGTCACGACTACTTATGGAATCATTGAATTTTTATCCTATTAACATGTTTAATGTTTTAGGGCTGGGGGTCATTCTGTGAATTCCGACACGCAAATATGCAACGTTTTTCATTGGTTACTACACAGTTACTACCTTCTGTTGTAGCAACCATAAAGAATATCGCACTCGAAAGAAACAAGAGTCAATACCTACGTTTTTCATTGGTTACTACACACCTACCTTCTGCTTCTGCTGGTTGCTACCTTCTGTTGTAGCAACCATATGTTGATGGCGAGTTCTATAATAAGTACAGTAAATGCAACATTATACTTGTAGAGTTCAGTGAAATTGTGGCTTTCATTTTTTCTTGACATTAAAAAACTATATCTAATTTCTCCCTTGCGAGGGAAAAACATTAAACATGATTTAATGTTTTTCCCTCTCAAGGGAGAAATTTAATTATAATATAGTAGGGATCAATGGGACAGGATGACTGTAAAGGAATATTTCTGGAAAACCTTCTGGTAAGCCCACAAGAAGTGGATGGAGTTTTCCCATTACGTCGGCTTTTCCTCTCTGCAAAATACGTTTCCTGGTTTGTGCAGTGGAGTAGACCACACAGCTTGCGTAGTCTCATTGAATTCTTATCATCAGCTCTTTGAATAATAATTTATGCACACCGAAAACGTGATTATGAATGGATCAGATTGGGTTTGTCTGCTGATACATTCACTATACATTGTATTTATCTATTTTTCGTAGATTCTTTCGAGAGTCTGTATCTCGACACAAAAGTCACTCATCAAGATGTTCAAAATGTTCTGTCCTCTGGCGGAATTACCTCGGGCGGCGAATTATAATATTGTTGAGTTCATCACTTTCATCTTCGTCGAAAATCATGTTAACAACTCGCACTACTGATCGAGAGGTACAAGTATGTTATAGCCCCGCTAATATCGATTGTATCGATTATCACAAATACATCGATCCTTGTGGTATCGATGACGTGTATCAGACAAGACGGTGGGTGTACAAGAAGTTTAGTTCCCATTCCGCCGCTCGCATTGTCAAGCGATCTGGATGCTCGCTGGCGCTCGCATCTCAAAACAGATAAACAATCCCAGAAACTATCCCGTGAATGAGCAGGTTGTTTGGGACTTCTGAATAGATGGTACAAGTATGTTATAGTCACTCTTATTTTTTGGTGTCCTTACAATGGTCTTCCCGTATTCATTTTGAAAGTTGATATCGGCACCCGGGATGTAGGCATCGGGACGCCATATTGAGCCGTCATCGATACCACAAGGATCGATGTATTTGAGATAATCGATACAATCGATTTGGCGGGGCTATAACATACTTGTACCGATCGAGACATTGTTGATGTTAATGGATAAGAAAAGGAAAGAATGGAAATGGAAAAGTAGACTTGAACCGAGATTATCACTGCTGATCGGCCAAAATCGAGCGTTCAGTGCTGAACTCCCGTTGAACTGAGTTCAGGGTTAAACGCCCGTGGTGAAACCCAACCTGACTGACAATCTCCGTTTACGATTTGAACCGCGATTTGAACTGAGATCAACACCTTTGTTTACGTTGGTGAAACCGGCCCTAAAAATGTGGTACGGCGGACTAAATTCAAAGAAAATAGCTTGCAGTAACCATGGCAACAAATACCTCAGGCAACCCACGAAAATTCAGATGATCTAGTATCCATGGGTTTCTTTGTCACTTCTGTATAGTGTCCATGTTCGCATGGATAATGAAATTGGATAATGTAGTGCTATAAAAAAGTTACTCTGCTTCTGCTCCATGTGAACCAGGCTTGAGGCTCTCCTTCGGAACTTTCTTGTCCATTATAGAGGTTTTCTCTCGACTAGGAAGATTTAAGCCAAGGTGACTGTCTAGTTGGCGAGCAAGTCCCAGGAGGTAGTGAATCAGCCTTGAGAAGGGCCCTGCTGGGGAAGCAGGGTGGCTCCAGGAGCCTGCTTGGCATATTTTTTTTTGGCACTGATGTTGATACTTTTACTTCATTTTTGGTAGGTAGTAACTTTCCCAAAGCAACTAGTTAAAAAAATTAGGTTTCAAAAAGGTTAGCCTAATAAAATTCAAAAATTGAAAACACTTCGGACAACGATGCCTCAGCAGTAGGTTTCTTCCCAGTGACCATCTGACCGTCAGAAAGGTGTTGGGCCGTTTGCAGTGATTCCTGGACTCTTTTCTGATTGTATAGTACCTTGTTTAGTAGTCTGTTGTAGTGTTTTCCTGACTATCCAAAGCCAGTTTTCTGATCATCATTCCAGTCCACAGACGATAGGGTGGACGAGAAGTGGCCATCTCGATTCCCAGCCATTATTATTTTTATCAACCTCAAACCCTTCTCAGACGCTGATCAAGAAGGTATTGGATTGGTATTGGTTTATGACAGTATTCTAGGAGTTACCTGATCGTCAGAAAAAGCCAGTGCGAACAAACCTTGTAATATATAACACTGGATGTGTATTATTTATTGGACTTGCATATAATTTTTCATAGTCCCTTCTTGATTTTCATAGAATCTACACAAATTTTTCTTACGCACCCGAAGAACCATAAACAACGTTGTTTCTTGCCAAATATGTTCACGTAGAATTAAGTGTACTTTTATATTTTCAGGGGATGCCTCTCCATGAATTGAAGGCTGAGTGTTTGGTAGAGCTACTTGAGATGTCAGACAGAGAAATCTTGAGCATTTTGGATGGTAAAAAGAAAATATTCCCCCCATAACCTAGTAGAGAGTTCCTAGTCTACAAAGTGGTGGTTTCGTTGATCTTGTCGCAACACGCGGGAACCGACCTTAGTGTATCTCGTTGCAAACTGCTCTCGCAACTGCGTCCCAAAGTAAGCTGCCATGTCGTAAAGTACTTACCTATTTTACGTTTGACAGCCGACAGTGCAATTTATGACTTGAGCCTCTGTTACGAGCCAGTTCGACGGAACTGCTTTGGTCAGCTCGACCCAGTTTTCCCGAACTCCCCTCAGAACATCGCCCTCCGATTCAGTCTGCCGTAGCACCTTGTACGCGACTCACACTCTCCTTTATAACATTGTGTTATCCATCTAGTAACCCAATAAAAAATTAATACTGTAGTGTTCCATGTGGGATTTATGAGTATCATCCTACCCAACCCGCACATACCTTAAATCAACGCGAGGAACATTACACCTCCACACAAGTATGGGAAATCCTCAAGGCGGATTCCTTGAGTATTTCCTCATCTGGGCCTCCGGCCACACGCGGAACTTATACGGCGCGGGAAATCCGTAAGGCTTCATTTGATAAACAGGATTTTCAGTTCTTTACTTGAGGTGGCGATGGCTGCCATCAGAAAAAATTTTGAAGCTGTCGGGTACATACTCGCCGCAGATTGTTTACATACAGCAGGAGATTTCAAAGCTCGAACTACGCAGGCCAAACGTCGAGGAAATTCTGCTCATGTGTGAAGGCCTTTAGTTATCTCTGTGAATTGTAAATTTCTTCCGAGTTTCCAGCATTCTCTTGCAATTCGTTCTATGGAGCATTTGATACTAATTATTTTGAAACAGATCTGTTAAGAAATTTTGGATTCGTTAGAAAACATGTTTGTTGAGTTTATTTTAGATCGTGTTTTCAGCAAAATGTGCTGAAATTAGGTACATTTTGTGAATCATCACAAAATTAGGTATATAGATAGGTACCAAATTGAAACTTTTTGAAAACTAATATTTTATTTATTTTTATTTACAATGATAAGGACGTGATTTTTATTGTAATCCAAAACATGGGTTTCTAGCTCACGACAACATACTAATTATTGATGATAATTTCGACTAGGTACTTAAATACATAACAAGAACAAAATAAGTAGGCAGTAGTAAGCAACATAGGGTATTAACACTTGAGTGACGTAGGGTATTAACTCTTGACTTTTTTAAAAATTTAATTTATTCATCATTTTTACAGAGTAAGACGGTGGTAAAAAGATTCAAACGAATAATATTACCCAGCTGTCGGCTAGGCCTGAGGTGTTGGGTAAGAGTCGCTATTTAGCTTAAAATCCGTTGGGTACCTATCATAGTAAACATACCAATTTAAGATGAATATAATCGAGAAAAAATAAAAAACTAAAGCTATGCGCTTCTAAAGACTTAAAGTAACTTTAAAAAAAGACATGCAAAAACAAGGAAATTAAGGCCAGAAGCTTAACATATTGATCAGTGACTTAACTAGTGTTAAGTAACGGAGCAAAACGATCATCAAACGAATGTCATTCCAACAGGCAGAATGCTGTTAGTCGGCATACTTCCTTCATAAAGTAAAAGGGTTTTCTTATTAGGTCTGGGAAAATTTCCCACGACAAGACCTCCAAAACCGCTCCACAGACACCCGAACCTTATGTACCAGGAACTCTCTATTATTTCGAATAATTACAATCTTTTGAATTATAAGGTATTTTTATTTATTTCCACCATTACAAACTTACACAAAGTTACTAAATAAAAACGTTATGTGTTTTATACAGGGAAGAAAACAAGAGATCCCTCATCTTCTGAGTCTGAGGCAGGAGGTACGCTTCCGACCAATCCTATATTTTACTTAGAATTAGCAAGCAAGGGCGTTTATGGGTCCTGATTATATCCTCGAATTGAAAGAACAAATGGATACTGATGTAACAAACTGTGGAATCTTCTCACAACAATGGGATTATCCATACATTCACACAACAATGGAATTATCGTACATTCATCATGGCTTTGACACCTCAAGGCTGGGAACAACCCCAGTATTCTGCACCATCTTCACCAACTTTTCGCCTAACATTTCCATGATTAATATTGTATTGTAACCTACTGATAATTATTTGATCTCTTGAACTTATTTCAGGAGTGGTCGTGATATCTGACGACGAAAGAAGGTAATTATGCCACATATGAATGAGCAGTTGTTTCTGTTCTGTTTTCATTATTTAAAATGAACGACTTGTGGGTGTTAGATCTTTCCGGCAGGAAAGAAAGCGAAATAACATTATTAGGGAAACGTCCCGCCAGGGAAGAATTCTCCCCATCTGGCGTCATTGCGTTTTCCGTTTTCTTTCCATCCGTTTTGGGTCAATCTGTTTGCGTTTGGAGCTGAATGTTGCGCAAAGTCACAGTCAATTGCTTATTATTTGTTGGATATGTGGTCAACGTAGGAAATTTCATCTTAGTGCTTTGATGATCTATGAACGCGGATCTGTGAACTGGCATTCGTTTGTTTCTCTAGGATTAAAAAGGAAAAAAGGACGGACCCTGCTGTGGTGAGGAGAGAGGATAGTGATGGCAGCTCCACTGAACGGAGTGAGTGTATAATCTTGTTTCACATTCGAGGTATCACATGTGTTTTTGTTTCACTTCGTTTATGAGTAGCATATTTCCTAAAGAATTTTTTTGTAAAGAATCAAAAGTTCAGCTTCTGTTCCGTGGAATGTCAATAAAATGTTATGATGTTAGGTAAAAGATGTTATGGTGTTTGACAATGTGAGCTATTTTCCTGACGAGCCATTTTGAATGAAGGTAGATTTCATCCACTGCGTTTTGGCCCCGCCAATATACTAGATACTTACCTATTTGTTTTCCACAGGTATCTTTTCAAAGTTCTGTCTGTTACCTATTGACGTAATTTCTCATCTGCTCTCACCATGTCCATTATTGTGTGTGGCATCGTTTACCTATATCTTTCCCTAATTTTCCACTCACTTGAAAGGGGTTGAGTACCGCTTTTCTGAACCATGCTGTATGATGTACGTTTCGGCTCCCATTCTTCCACTTTGGCTCCGTCCTTCCTAAGCATGCTTCTGTTCCAGTTCCTTTCTAAAGTAAGGGCCTCCCGTTCACCTACATTTTCCTTCCCGTTCAACAGGCTTAGGACTGTCTGCAGATAGCGAATTTTTGTATAAAATGAAAAAAAATTTCATCTTGTTGGCAAAATTTTCATAATAAAAGCAGTCGGAACCGAAACGGACAAGGTACAGATTGCAAGGTTCGTAATCCAGAGCCAGTAAGTAAGGACTCGGTGTCAACTGTAAACAGTCCTAATTCTGTTGAATGGGAAAGAAAATTTTGTTGGCTGGGAGCTGAAGTGAACGAATGGGAGCCAAAACTGTTACATAGTGTGGCCCTCAGTGCATATTGCATAGTGTGCATAGTGTGGTACCAGGGTGGCCACCGTCAAGGGTCAGGGAAAAGTCAGGGGAAAAAAATGTTGGTCAGGGAAATCGAGTGGCGAGTCAGGGAAAATACTGCACATCCGCCGTTTTCTTGAGATTTTGGGGGGTCCGCCTACTCGCACCCGAGGGTGATTAAGGGATCCTACTCGCACCCACCCATGTCCCACTCGCACCCGCCCTCGATCGAAAGTGAGGAGGCCTACTCGCACCCATTAGCCCACTCGCACCCGCCCTTGAGCAAAATCGAGTTGGTCCACTCGCACCCCATCGCTCACTCGCACCCGCTATTTGTGAGCTATTGGCGTTACCCAGAGGACACCACGAGGAGGTTGCTCACGATGTCCCCCAAAAATTTTGGTTAAGGGCTGTTGGCCAGGAAGCCATGTTTCCAAAGCGCCGTATGCCATCAAATTTTCGTTCAATTTTGAAATGTCTAATAAGAAGTTCTCCGTTCTCCTAAGAACTTCTACCTCAGATATTCCAAGACTTAACGAAATTTGACGGTGCAAGGCGCTAAGGAAGTAGGGTTTCGTGATAAAGAAAAAACCCTTAAACGTCGTCAATCGTTTTCAATTTTTGACCAATAATGGGTGCGAGTGGGCTTCGGGTGCGAGCGGGCCAACTCAACTTTGATCCACGTATGGGTGCGGGTGGGTCTCCGCGAAATGACTTTCTCTCGGGTGCGACTGGGTAGACCTCCGTTTTGGCCCGACGGGTGTGAGTGGTCATACCCCCAGATTTTGAACTGAGGCGCCTTATTTGCCGCTGCGCTCGTGTCCAATCATCAGATAGCTTCAGAGCGTGTAACACGAGGGCAGCGCACCTGGCGGCACAGAGTAGAAGATGACATCACTGCCCCATCCTTCCTATCAGCTCCCCTGGCCTTGGGAAGTTTGAGGCAATACGAGTGGGACATTCGATTATGAACCAATACATAGGATACTTGAACAGTAATTGATGGCTTTCGGATATTCCTACGGGGTATTCTTCTTCCACCAGTTTTCTTTCCATAGTTGAATTTTCCTCTGTTTCACTATTACATCGATATTGATTCAGCTAACATCGATGTTATCATTGATATCGGAATGGAAACATCTATGTTCAATAATCAACATCGATGGTAAAACATCGAAAATCGGAGTAAAAACATCGATGTTTCGATAACATCGACCATCGATGTTATATCCCAAAGAAAGTCGTGGGGGGTTCTGTGCGTGAGCGGCAGTCGAAGATTTTCGATTGGTCAAGCTGTAAAATGAGTTAAGTTCAATTCTGATTAATGTCTTTGCACTTATTGGATCCAAGTGCATGCAAGCTTTGTCAAGTCGAGGACCGGCATGTGGCTGGTTCATGCTTGCATTGTTTTATGACAGATTTTTTTGTGTTGGTGCTTGGTAGTTCGATTCACTGTACGCTGGTCGGCGTTTCTCGCGCCTCGAAATTACAAATTTATTTAGGTTAGCACATTAATAAATACATAAATCCTTCAATTTAATATTGTAGTATTTAGTCAGCTTACCTGTTTATTTACTTTTCAGACATTTAAATTTGACAGGGAATATGCTAAAATTCAAGCCGGGAAATCAGAGAAAAGGTAGAAGAGTTGGGCTACAAAAATCTCTGAAAGTCAGGGAAATCGACAAAAAGGTCAGGGAAAGTGAAAATCCTGATCGAGTGGCCACCCTGCAATACATATTAAGCCTACGAAATCTCCTGCTGGGTCCATCCAAGTCCCTCATTTGAAAAATTACGCTTTTGTTTCGGGATTTTCATGTCAGTAAATAACTGAATTCTTGCAGTCAGATTGTTAGACTAATGTTTGTAAATTTCTTTGTTACTAATTTTACTCATTTGATAAATCAGGTATCAGTGGTAAGAAGAAGAATAAGCGTAAAAGTAAAGAATTTGATGACCTAAAAAGGATTAAAAAGAAGAAGGTCGATACTAAACAACCAGTACCATCTACTTCAAAAGTGGTATCAACGAACAAGGAAATTCCAAAGAAGAAGAGGAGTGCCAAACCACCTGAACAGCCTAAATCGCCTCCTGGAGAAGTGGTGGTTCTAGACGATGACAGCAGTGACGATAATGAAGGTAGCAAAAAGACAGGAGAGAAGAGTTTACTGGATCTTCTCGAATTGGAAATGCGAGCTCGTGCTATAAGGTCTCTTTTGAAGAAAGAGGAAGAAACCCAGGCCTTGAAGGTGCTTAGTGAGTACAAAGACGAACCCGACGATCTGATCCCAGTTGAAATTGCTCCACCTCAAGTGGACTTGCTTTCAGACAGTGATGAGGATTTGAAGAAGGAAGAGCCTAATGTGCAGCCTAGTACCCATAGCGGTATACAAATGGAAGTAGAAGGCGATGCACTATCTTTGAAAGACTCGGACGTTTTAGACACTTTGCTGGGAATAGACAACAAAGAGCCCTCAGAAGTCGTTGAGGTGATTGACGTTGATGATGGTTCAGTGGATGTAGTTGAACCTCATGACAAGGATGAAGTGGCTTGTGAAAAAGTCGGCAATACGCGTTCTACTGTAAGTACTACTCAGAACCCTAAAAAAGCAACGAGTCGCGCAGAATCTGTTGAAGAAGCCAACAGCCAGACAATGAAAACTTGCATAGAGGATTCCGATGTTATAGTCAAAGTCGAAAGGGAGTGTTCTGACGAACCAATTCATCGTTATGAAGCAAAAGCTACACCCATTCCTGCCCAACCTGTAAGTGAAATTCTGAATCAGAGTTCAACAGCAGTCTCCTCTACGAAAATAAGCAGTCTTGGGATACAGACTCCTGAGCTCCTAGCCTGTAGTACGAAAGAAATTGGATCAAAAAATGGATCTAATTATCAGTTACCCCTTCTTCCGGAAAAGGAACAAGTGGATGTTGTACAAAATTGTGAATTGTCGTCGGTTTTCCTTCCTGATGGCCTCGTTGAAAAAAATATTGCTGCTGTTGGAAAGAACGAATCTAACTCCACTAACAGTGAGACTGTCATCACTGCTACTGATGTTAGTCCGGACCGAAATGATTTATCAACCTCACCCGAACAGCTTGCTGTTACTTCGTCTGAAGTCCTGGAAACTTCAACTACAAGTGACATTGTGATCGTACTGACGGACAGTTATACTTCCCCCTCTGTTTGTCAGGTTGGGGATGACAAGTTGGTTGGTACGGACTCATGTGGTGGGGAAGAGGCTTGCGTCACCTTCGGAAAAGTCTCAGAATTGAGTGCCTTACCTGTGTCAACCGAACCTCTGGTCTTACCTGTTAAATGCTCTAAACCACTGTTGGAGTCTGCCAGTGACGACTTCCATGCCAATTTCGAGGAGGATGTACTAGATTATGATTACGATCCTTCGTTGCCTAATGCTGAAAAACAAGGTGTCCATTGTGTTGGTACTAGTACAGTAAATTCACAGAATTCCCCACTGAATCCGACAAATATAAGTGGTACATTGGAAGATACCCACATGCAAGAGTCAGACAAGTTTGATGGAGACGAGACGACCAAAAGCCAAATGACCGAAATGGTTAACCCTAGTTCTTTGGATCAAGAACATGAAAAATATTTGAATACCTCAAAAAAGGTGAAGAAACGTGGTTCAGTGGATGATCAAGTAAGCTTGTCCTGTGACCGTTCAGTTGATGAGCCATCTGTTGAAGCAGAACTGTCATCTGACGTTACATACATTTTGGGCGATAGACCTTCAAGTGTGTCGAACAAAGTGATGCTGACTCCACGTACAGATGAGGAAGCGCCTTTACGCATTGTAGGCAATGATGATCCTGACAGAGTTCAGGCAGAAGAAATTCGAAACGATTCTGTTTTTTCACATCTAGTTAATGATCAAGAGGCTGGTTCATCGGAAAAACATACGTTTTTAGTTGATGATGCTCTTGGCTCAACGACAGTCAAAACCCCCAGATCATTAGTGGAGAGTCGAGAGCACAGTGAAACTACTATCGTTGTTACCTCACATGGTAGAACCGATGAAGAGACATCTCATTCAAATCAAGACTATCGAGGCAAGCATTCAAGTCTGGCAACAAATAGCCTGCCATTAGATTCCCCAACAATAGTGACAGAAAGGCAGGAGCCACCTGAGCCTGACGAGCATATTTTAGACAGAAGTGGCGATACACAATCAGAACTAACTAATATCTTATTTGAAAAAGAGCGGATTCATTTTTTAGCCGATGATGCTCTTGAATCATCAGACACCGTGTCTCCCAAATTAAACATGATGAGTCAAGAGCATAAAGAAACTGATTCAATTATGGATAGCCAAGAAACTGATGTAGAAGGTGGTGTTTATGTAGGTTATCATGACGAGCATTCAAATTGGAAGGAAAGTAGTCTGGTGTCAAACCATAAATCATTTGAACAACCAGATGGCGAAGCACGTCATTTCGACAGTATTATTTCTAGGTTGGAAAACGAAGTGAGTTTTTTAAGTGATACCAAACCTGATACCAGTGAAGATGTTTTTAAGGGAAAAAGGCAGGCTGATGTGTTGGCCAATTATGAGCTAGAGTCACCAGCAGAAGTATCTTCCAGATTGATGATGTCAAGAGTAAAGCTGAGTCTAGAAAGCAATGAAACAGATCTAAAAACGGTCAATGACCGTAGGCAGATATCATGCAAAGACCATAGCCAACCATCAGACCATGTGCCCCTGAAAACTATAGCAGAACAACAGGATTTACTAAGTATTTCTTCATTGGAAAACGATGGGCATGATTCGTTAGAAGAAGATTCACAATCAGAACTAGGGACCAATGATGTCTTGATTGATAAAGATCAGGTAGACAGTGACGCACTCATGTTACCAGAGGCTGTATCTCCCAGATCAGTTATGAAGAGTCTAGAGTGTCTTGAAACAGATTCAACTGTTGACAGTCCACCAGGTCCAGTGGATGATCCAAGTCCTCCGAATTGTCCCTCTCCTAAACCAAAAAGTGTGTTTGAAGAATTCAGTGGTTCATCTGTTAGTGCCCAAGATGTTGATTCTTGTAAAGAGAAGGCTAGTCCATCAAGATCAACACAACAAGGTCAACATTTTTTAGTGAGTGGAGCTCTTGATTCATTAGGTGTAAATGACTCCAAGTTCAAGGAAGTGAATCGAGAGCAAAATGAAGTCCCTTCAGATGTTTTAAATAAAGTAAATACCATGGTTGACATCCAACTGGAACAAAAAGAAGGTGATGATGATCTGGTGTCACCTAAGATGTTTTTGGTTAATGACGAGAGAAATGTTGGATGTCAAGCTATTGATTTGTTGAAATGTGAATCTGTCTGTACACATCAAGGTCGAGGTAATGATAAGGTGGACGATGAAATAATCCTGCAAGAAGATGAAGGTACTGCTGTTGTAGTAACTGATAGAGAGAGTTCTTTGGAAAAGCCTCTCTTTGTTCTCGAAGCTGTGGGTTCCGCTTGTTCCACAAGTGATCAGGGGCATGAAGTACATTCAGTTTCTGAGAGCGACCTACAGTCATGTTCAGATCACGGTGTAACAGCCTTTGTAGGTTGTAATTCACTTGAGACCCAGAAGAAAATCCAGATAACTGATGGAAAAGCTGTGCAAACACCTCAAGGGGGATGTTCTGGTAAAGATCTGGATTTTATCGTAGTATCTTCTGAGGATGAAAACAAATCAGATGAATTTGCTGACTATGAAGAGGATAAAGAGCAGTCCAGTGATTATTCTTTCAAAAATAATACTTGCAGCAAAGTTATTTCTCCAGCTGGTGATGTTGTGTCACCATTTTCTCAGTGTGAATCTCTGAAACTCACGTTTCAAGAAGAATCTCAAATTCACCATGGTAGCTATGATGATGGACGTGATGTTATAACTTTGACTGATGAACATACCTCTCCTGAGACTGAGCAAAAAGTAGAAACCGTGTCACATCAAGAAGTCCGTGATTCTGAGTTACAATGCATCAGTTCATTAAGTTTGAATGGAACTCAACCTTCTTTACTTGTGGAAAAGGGGACAGTTGTGTTAGGGACAGAGAAGAATAATTCAGAAATATATGAAATGAACAAATGTGTTCTGGGTAGCATGGGGGATGGGGAGCTAACTACGGGTGGTTCTGGGTGTGAGGGAACACTTAACCATGGGCTTTCATGTGCCTCATCTGCTCCATTTATTAACACAGAAGCTTTCAGTATTGAGCCGTCGTTGTCTTTGATTAATGGAGATTCTTTAGGAGTTGTAAACAACGATTCTGCAGTAATAGTAATCATTGATGAGGATTCACATGAGATCTGTTGTGAGCAAAACTTACTTGGAACCAAGTGTTTAGAGGAAGAAAGGCATGTGGATTTTAATCCCTTGCTTGCTCTCGCCACCAAGAACAGGTTAAGTGTTGAAACCGATGCACCTAGAAATATAAACAGTAATCCCGAAATAGTTGAAATTGAAGAAGAATCCGATGACAGTAGTAGTGGCACAGAAGAGACTGAGTCCACCAGTGAGGACAGTCAACAAAGTGATGATAAGTCATGCATTCATAGTATATCTGATGATGAACATCTTGATCAAAGCCGACTAAACCAAAATGAACCTTCTTCTTCACCAGACAATACAGAAATTGAATCAGAAAGCATCACTAAAGAGGAAGGTGAAAAATTTGATGAGCAACCAAACTCTATGCTCACTATTACAACCCAGTTCGTTGCGAAAGGCAATTCATCAAGCAAACAGTTGGTTACTCCAGTATGCACAACCGTCCAGCAAAAAGTCCTAGATGGTGTCATTGATATATCAGATAGTGAGAGTGGGGACAATCTACAAGCAGATTCATTGACAAAAAAAGCTGTAGCTTGCACCGACAATTATAATCAAAACGATGGAGTGAATCTATCAGCTTTACCACAAGATGTTGATAGCAAAGCAGTAGATGAAATGCTCTGCCCTTCAAACTTGACTGTGTGTCATAACAATGATGTCGGTGGTCTTCTAAATGTGGAAAGCAAGGAAAGTGGTCAACCTGTTAAAGTTCCATCTTTACCAGAACTTGAAGAAGGTGAAATTGTTGATACTGACAGTTTGGTTGAGAAGTCTGAAGATGAAGGGAGCCAAAATAAATGTGTGGCGCATCCTAAAATTACTGTGGCACAACGATGCTCACGTAACTCAATACCTTCAACCTCTTCAGAAAGCGACGATTTGGTTCATTCTCCTTGCAGAAGTAGAACAAAAAGGAAAAGGTTGAAGAAAAAAAGAAGAAACCCCATTTCTGAACAAGCTAAACCCCTTGGTACAAAGAAGTGCTCTGAAGGACGCAAATATCAAGAGACAACCAATTATTCGCTTCCACGATCAGCAACTGTAGAATTCCAACTGGTTCCAAAAATAACAACAAATATTACAAAACAATCATCTGACAGAATGGACGACAGTGAGACTATCATAATTGAGGATGACGAAGAGGTTGTGCAGGCTATTGCCAAGGAAATGCCCCCTGAGATTCTTGAACTCGATGACAGTGATGAAACTAAAACAAACTGGACGGCTAGATGGCTTGAAAGTAGTCATGTGAAAAAAGTTGTGACGACCAGTAAAATTTTAACCAACGCCCGAAAAAAATTGAAGATGAAGTTGAAAGTCAAAGAAGTACCTGAGGTTGAGGTAGCCTCATCCTCTGTTGATGTGCCTCAACTGATTGGCAGTGTTGAAGAATACCACCGATTAGTCAGAGAAGGTGTAATCACGTCTTCTTCCAAACCAGTTGAAAATAAAGATTTGGGAGGAGTAGTTGAAGCTGGAAATGCCGAAGCCAAGTCAAATGATGATTTACCTCATAATTCATCTGTAGATAAGAGAAGTGACGAAGATGTCGGAAAAGCAAACTCGGGTGATGAAGTACCCATCAAGACTACAAGAAACGAAAATTCATGTGATCTTATTAAACCAGTAGATCTACCCTGTGAAGAACTAGCTAGGATCGGGAAGGAGCCAGAGGAAAAAGGATTTGAAAAGAGCGGCAGTGCAGACCTGATTACAACATCTGATATACTCCTACCAGTAGCCTCAATGGACCTCTCAGCAACTGATCCTGGCCTCACTGGGGATTCATCAAGTGTGAATTTGACTGGTAGAGTGACAGTGAATGATGAAGTGTTATTGGATGAGAGGAGTGACTCTATTATGAAAGGCTTTACAATTGAAGGTGGTGGCAGAAAATGCAGAGAAAGTATCAGCCTGGAAACATCTGCAGATTGCGACACAATGGTGCAAGATCCTTTCCCACCACCATCAGTTTCTGTAACTACGGAAAATAGTGATAATAAGTCTTCAGTACCAGTAAATAATGATAGAAAGTCTTCAGTACTGGTAAATACTGATCCTATGAGCAGTAGCATTAAAAGTTTTTATGAAATTATGAGTCCCAATCAAGTTATTGGCAGTGCTTCATCTTTACAAACATTGTCTGATATTCCTTGCCTACAGCAGGAAGCAGGTGTGGGAACACATGAGAAAACAGTTCTCACAGAACTTTCTAAGTCGCCATCGGCTGTATGTTCCACAACTTCAGAACCTGCTGAATCAAATGTTGGTAACTCTGATGAATCCTCGGCCTGTAGATCAGTACCTCTATCTCGCTGTAACAATTTGGCTGAAGGAGAAATAGGGGACAATGACATTGTGCCTAATAATAATGCTGCTAGGCCTAACCCATCAGTAATCACAAGTGTTACAGATAATAATCTAAGTTACACTTCTGGCCAACTTTCTTCTCAACCTCTATCAAGATCTTTGTGTGATAATTGTAAATCAACCTCCATAAGCTCCATTATACCAGAAGCTAATGTCCTACCTTACCAATTTAAACCACTACCTGTTAGGCAGTCGGTAGTACCAGAAAATTCAGGGTTTGTTCCTTTTCCTACCCAGTCAAGATCATCAAGCCCAAACATTGGCTGTGCTACACCCATTTTTCAGTGCTCCAATACACCTGGATGTTCAAGTAGGATGCTTTCTACTGTTAGCACAGTCAGTCATTCCACTCTTTCTTCTGTCATCCCCCCTAGCTACACCATACCTGACGCTACACCAGCACCATTGTTGGTCAGTAGTGCATCTCAGAATCCTTCTATACTAGGTGTTCAAGATGCTCGTCTACCTATGAATCCGATCCAAGAAGCCACTGCAGGCATTCATCAATATGGAGGACCATCTACAAGCTTGGCCCATCCTCAGATGAGTGTCAACGTCAACAGTACCTTGCATATGTATGACCCATACTACAGCTGGGTGTACCGCCAAGGACTAAGTGGTTCCTTAAACAGTAGCTATGGCTACACTACTCCAGACGCATCTAAAGATGCAGGTACAATTTACAAACAATGGGGAGAGTATTACAGAAAGTTGATGGAAGCCTGTCAAGATAGTGCTGCCAGAGCAAGTGCCAATAACATGTTTGTGCCTGTTCCTTCTAATCCCGTTGATAATAACAAAGGGTATTCTTGGGTTTTTGAGCGGCTGAATCAAGCTTCTTTGGTTGCAAGCAATCCAGAAACAAACATTGTTTCAACAAATGATGAACCCGCGCATACTCAGGATCCAGGAAGAGAATGGAACTACCGATATGGTCTCAAAGGTTTGCTCAGTGAACACTTTGTGGCCCCTGGGACTGCCCCACCACCGACAGGCTCCTCCAGTTCATTACCCCGTGGCTCTTGCCGGCAATTATCAAGTCGGGGTAAAAGAAAAAAGAAGAAAAGATGAGTCTCCCAGTCCAACCTGCACTTACCAATTCCAAGACAAAGCTCAAGGTTGGGAGTAGTTCCTATGTAAAAATACCCAGTACAAAACTTGTTTAAATATGGATTGTAATACTGGTTTTTGTTCCTAATCAGTTGACTGATGAATTTTTCAATATGTAGGAGTTTAGAGAGAAGCGTTGCCATTATGTAGGTATTCGTTATCCTGGAAAATGTTTTTGTACCTGCCAAGAGTAATTAAAATTCGTTATCAATAATGTTACCATTCTTCGAGCCCCGTTTCCCTAACTCCTCTGACCGAAATGTAAATTCTGATATAATCACCAGTCGATAACTCGAATAAAAAGGGAGTTATTGTAGTGTAATAAATGTTCACTTGAACAAAATTCACTGATATACCGATTTTGGTGATCAAACCGTCTGTAACAAGACAGGTAATTCGTTCTAAACCCATCGATCATGATCAGTGTTTGACATATCATTAACTTGTTAGTGTTATCGAGTCATTCAGTTTATCGGAAGGACTTGGGACCTGGGAAATTGTTCGGGACATCAACAAATTCCTGGTACTAGTATATGACTTATTGAGTCAGGGCTGTAGATATATAGGTAATTTATTTACCACGACGCTCATGGGAAGAGGGTAGGCACTTGATTTAACACGTCTCAGTGGTGGACCTCTTTAGAACCACTACTCACTCTAGTGGCAGAACGTTTTCCCAGTTTTGAAAATCGTTTATCTGAAGAGCCCTGCCAACCCCATCGGACGAAATGTCGAAATGAAAAAAAAAAAAAAAATGGGAACTACCTATGTGCCATAGGATTTTTTTAGATTGCCTTGTGGCAACTCACTTTTTGGACAGCTCTTGGTATCTTCAGCACAATATTATCATTCATTGTAGTCATTTGTTACCTAATTAAAATGGAGCTGACGTGCAAGTTTTGTAGTTCACTTTAATTCATTAAACAGTTCTGGTTATTTATTTCATTTTACTTGAGATCCAATTGGTGCTTTTTAGTTTTTGTAAAATGAACCCAATCATACGATGATTTAGGTAAACCTTTGCGGGTGAACTCAAGGTTTGCCTGGTTTTGGGATTCCCACTGTTACCACTTGTGGTTGTGGTTCACTGGTTTTCTTCTTTAGTGCTTCCATTTTCATTAGGTCTTCCTTTTCTTTCTTATTTTTTTCTTTGAGATACTGATCTTTCAATTGCTGGTCATAGAGTTCTAGAATCTTCTGCCGATTTTTCTTGCCTGACCAGTTTTTGGGAATTCCACTAACAAGTTCCACCTGTACCGGGTGGTCTGGTATTTCTTTTTTAACCCACCTGAAAAGGTCCCGTGGGGCAATTCTTTCATCTGTGACCACAAAAGCGAGTAGTTTCGTTTCTTGCAACAGCCTGTTTTCTAAAACAGCTACCTCTTTAACGTGTTCGTTGTCCATAAGTATTGCTTCGATCAATGGTATAGAGTACCTGTGGTCACCTTTGCGGTAAATGTCTGTATTCGCTTGACCTAGAACCGAGTACATACCTCGACTGTACTTCACAAGGTCAGCGGTTTTGAACCAACCATCTCTAGTCAACACTTCATTTGTTGTCGTTGGTTTTCTCCAATACCCACTCAGAATATTCTCGCCTCTGACTTCTAGGAGGCCAATCACTGGCTGGGAACTTCCCAAAACCCTTGTTCCAGCTCTGCTACCCTCTGCAACGAGCCCTACCCCCGTTTCATTAGTCACCCTCACATGAAGTCCGGGCATTGGCATACCCACTGTAGAACTACTTGATTTCCCTCCGTAGATAGGCATCGACATGACTATGCCCGTCTCGGTTGTACTAAACCGTGAAAGAATTTGATGGCCTGTGATATCTTCCCAACTCTGACAAACCTTTCTTGTCACTGGACCATTACCTACTGAAAAAAACCTTATTTGGTCCATGCATTTGGTCCTGATGTGATCTGTGATCCGCTCGGATTTTTTCAAAGTTTTTTCGTATACTTTGATCAGCTTCGGCAGTAAGTAGGATCTGGTGAGAATTATGTTCGGTCTTTCATCTTTCTTTCTCCTTAACCCTAAAAGGTGTATCCAAATATTTTCTGCCCCCAAGTGTTCCAATATAATAACGCGTGCACCAACTGTCAATGGTGCAAGGTATGTCATTAGTATCAACCCCTTTTCCATTGGAACAGCTTGCAAAAAACAATCTCTTTTGCTCACTCTCCATGCATCTACAAGGCTTGCAACCTGAGCATGCAGACTCGAATGCGTAAAAACCACTCCCTTCGGCGTTGTCCCTGATGTGTACTCAATCAATGCCGTTGCTTTTCTGTAAAAGCTGTCATTTTGCCCCAGGTCTGTTAATTTCAAATTTTTGAATTCGGAGTCGTCTATAATACTATTCTCAGGGTTATTTGGGTCAGGAACGAACTTGCAAAGAGCTTTTTCTCTTAATGAAGGGCTCACCATCAGTAGATTGCATTTAGTCGTTTCCGTCACAGATTCTGCCTGCTTACGGTACTCCTCAGTTGCCAGTATCAGGTTGGAATCCGAGTCGACTATGAAATACTCGTGTGCGATCTCCGGATAATCCGCTGGGAGTGGAACAGCTATCTGGCCCGACATCCATATTGCCCACGTTATGATGATTGTTTCTGCTGAGTATGGTACAAAATAAGCCACTCGCTCTTGCTTCCTTCCTTTCAATTTTTCCGATATATCCTTTGCAAGGATTTTGGCTGAATTCAAAAGGCCGCCGTGGGTGTAGCTTCCTGTCTTGTCGATAACAGCTTTGCTGTTCAGGTAGTCTATAGGCCTCTTGAAAATGGGTAAAAATACACTGAATGTCCGGTAATACCTAGCAGAGAAAATGTACATCGATGGAATAGTCCTCACCAAACTCAGGGTCATTATTTTTTAAGAAGTAGCGTGATGAGAACTGATAGTTTCAAGACAGAAATTATTAGCGGGTACCTTTGTAAACATTTCGCTCCTGGAAACGTTATACTTGGAAGGTGTTAATAACTTGCATTGGGTAGTAAATTGTTACCCACTTTTCTACTTGTGAATCCATTGCAGTCGTCTTAAGGATTCACAGGGCTTGCCAGTTCGGTTCGTTGGTACTCTGTTAGTGCAGAAAGAAAAACTTAGCCCGAGTAATAGTATACCTATTGTTTGTAGATTGTAGTAGCAAGATAATGTAGGTATAATAATATATGTTCAGTAGGTGTGCGGTAAGGTCGTACTCAATGATTAAATGAAGCATACTATGCCGAACAGTTCCGAACAGCAAAATTGTGAACCATGCTAGTGATATTATCTGCAGCCTAACACCGCAAAACAAGTACGGCACGTTGCAGGCACGACTCTAATTGAGACCCAACTCCGTAAATTGCTAAGTGAGTTAGACTTGGGAGACGAAAGACCAACACAGGTTCTCCGTGAGATGCGGGAGCTTGCTGCTGGTAGGGTAATGATATTGCTATGGCTCCATCGCTTCCCGACACAAGTGCAAGCCATTCTGAGCATGAGTGAGGACGACCTCGATAAATTAGCGATCATGGCTGACAAAATATCCAAAATAACTTCCAAGTCTCAAATTCATGCTGTTTCAGCCACCAGAAGCGAGTACACCAGGCCTACCTCAGAATCGGCAAACACCATGCTACGGGAGCTGTATGCCAAAATGGAGCGGTTATACCAGCGCATTGATTATCTAGGGCATGCTAGATCAAGATCCCACTCACAGTCAAGGTCAGAATCACGCGGTCTAACAACCTTCGAATGGGTATGCATTTTCCATCATGAATGTAAGGATATGGCTGGGAAGTGTGCCTCTTACCTTGCACTTACAAGGCCGCAAATGCTACCCGGCTGGTGGAAAACGGCGTGGGGCATCTCTAGAGGCGACGGACACCACGGCCCTAATACAACGCCTATTTGTGGCTGACAGAGCACAGGTTCTTGGTTTTTGTTTGACATGGGGTGGATATTTCAGTCATTCCTCCCAACAAACTTTCAAAGTCAACGGCGAAACCAGGGGAGTTGCAGCTCTACGCCACTAGTGGGACGATCACTAACACATGGGCGATCATGTTAGCAGTGTTGTAGCGGTGGACAAAGCGATCATAGGGGCCGACTTTCTACATCACTTTGACTTGCTGATATACATCAAGGGAACAGCAGACACTGGTTGACAACCACACAACGCTACAGGTTTCTGCAATTCTACAAGACGAATCATGGATTGGGATTTCTACTGTAAGGCCAGCAAACAATCCTCCATACCTCGCATTACGCTCACAGTATTCGGACTTGACGAACCCTAATTCTGTTGGTAAAGTTGCTCCTAAACAAACTGTCACACCTAACCGAGGGACCCCCCCCCCCCCCCAACCATTTGTGCACGGGCTAGGAAGTTATTGCCAGAGAAAGAGGCCGTAGCACAGGCCGGATTCGCCTTCATGCTTGAGCGAGGGATTTACCGGCCTTCCAACAGTTCATGGTTTAGCCCACTCACTACACATGGTCCCGAAAAAAGACGGTACCTGGTGTCCATGCAGGGACTACCATGCCTTGAACGCCGTCACCATTCCTGATCGCTACCGTCTTCCCAAAATTCACTGTTTTGCACACACACTTGCAGGAAAGACCATTTTCAGTACTGCTGATTTGGTTAAGGCCTACCACCATACCCCAATGGAGCCTGCTGACATTGCCAAAACCACAGTTATTGCACCATTTGGCCTCTTTGAATACCGGGTTGTGACGTTTGGATTCAGAAATGCAGCACAGAGCTTCCAGCATTTCATCCATGCTGTCACTCAAGGTTTGGATTTCTGTTTTCCATACATAGATGAAGGGGCCCATACACGCTCAGTTTAACTGCGCAGTTTATCACGTGTGACGTCATGTCTGAGCGATTAACTGAGGAAACTGCGCAGTTCACGCAGTTTTTTACTCCGGCCGATGGCCTGTGCAAAAGTTTCTACTTTTCACCGATAAACTGCGCAGTTTCCTCAGTTAATCGCACAGTTTGGTCAGTTCTTGTCGTGGTGTTCGTGAGCCTCTACTGACTCTCATCCCTTCCCCTGTTCCCACCAAAAATGAGCAAGAAAGAAGCCCTTCTCTCCTTCATTGAGGGTTACCGCGATTGAAGTCTGCGACTTCTCCTCCTTGTATCAATTCGTCCAGCAAATCGAGATCATTGGGCAGCACATTTCTTTGAAGCAACCAGTCCTTGCTCCAGCGTTCCCGGCGTCTTCTTTTTCGTTGCTGCTCCTCTTCTACAAGCATAATGCTTGCAGCAAGCATACAGCACGTTGCTGCTTTTCTTTTTTGGTACATTACTTCACAAATTAAGTTCACTTATCCACAAGTTCACAACTACTTCACAACTGAACTGCGACTCACTCAAAAAAACTGAGAGAACTGAGAGGAAAACTGAGAGAACTGGGGGGAAAACTGAAGGTTGCCCACACACCTTCAGTTCAGATAATTGTACAGTTTTTTAATCACTTTTTTGCTCAGTCAAACTGCACAGTTAAACTGAGCGACTATGGGCCCCTTGACGTGTTGGTCCCATCTGCTGGGGAGGAGGAGCACCTTCAACATCTCCAAAAACTCTTTGACCGGTTTTGCCAGTTTGGGATTGTTGTGAATGCTAGCCAAAGCCAGTTTGGACCCTCGGAGGTCAAATTTCTGGGGCATCTAATCACTCGGTAAGGTACACGACACCTTTTGGAGAAAGTCGCAGCTCTCCGGGACTAAACAAAACCCTCCATTGAAGAATTATGCCGGTTCTTAGGCAAACTCAGTTTTTATCGCCGTTTTATTCCACACTCCGCTGAGAGTCAAGCCATGCTTCACACACTGCATGACGGGTGTAAGAAGCGTGACGAAACTCCGATCCAGTGGACAGCAGAGCTAGAACAGGCCTTTATCAGCAGTGGACAGCAGAGTTAGAACAGGCCTTTATCAGCTGTAAGGACAGTCTAGCCGACGCCACACTCCTCACAGACCCAGTATATAACACCACGCTTCCACTCTCAGTAGGTGCTTTTGGTTCATGTGTAGGGGCCGTGGTTGAGCAACTCGTCAGAGAGCATTGGCAGCCACTTAGCTTTTTTTTCTATGAAGTTGAATCCGGCTCAGATGAAATATAGCGCCTATGGTCGTGAGCTCCTTGCAATTTATGAGGCTGTCAAACATTTATTAGAAGGCCGTGTTTTCACCGTATCTACGGACCACAAGCCAATCACACTCACATTCTGACAATTTAGAGAAGGCAAGCCCCAGACAAGTCCGATACCTCAACTGCATCGGCCAGTTCCATTTATATCCGTTTGATTAGTGGAAAGGATAATGTAGTGGCAGACGCTCTTTCCCGCATCTCGGCTTTCTCATCGCTACCCGAAATGGACTGGGCCAAGCTTGCTGAGGAGCAGGAATCAGATGTCGAGCTCAAAACCCCTCTCGAGTCTAAAACATTCAACTTCTTAAAATTGTGTATGTCAGATTCTGACATCCCTGTCTACTGTGACACATCTTCCGAATGTGTGCACCCTTGTATCACGCCCAATTTTTGGAAAATAGCCTTTACCTTTTTTGGAAAATAGCCTTTACCTAGTACACAGTCTGTCTCACCCGGGAAATCGAGCTACCCAGGAAATGCTGAAGGCAAGATTCATTTAGTCACCAGTTTCCCGTGATTGTAAGGTGTGGACTCCTATATTAGTGCCTGCACGCCAAGGTCCAGCACCACACAGTTAGCCCTGCAGGGAAGTTTGTTGTTCGGGGCGAGCAATTTGCCCACTCACGTCAACCTTATTGGGCCACTTCCTTCTTCACAGGGCAATTCTTAGTGCCTCACCGTCATTGACTGTTTTTCCCATTGGCCAGAATGTATACCTAACGCTGGCTGGATCAGTCATTTTGGCGTTCCCCTGAAAATTACTACTGACCAGGTACGTCAATTTGAATCCTTCCTGTTCCATTCGTTGTCTAAGGTGTTGGGGATGCGACACATTCACACCACCTCGTTCCATCCCTCCGCCAATGGGTTGGCCGAGCGCATGAACAGACCAATTAAGACTGCTGTTCGCGCTCACGTCTCCCCTAAGTGGATCCTCACCTCCTTGGTATTCGATTCTTGTTCCACGAAGATCTACAAGCCACCGCATCATAGATGGTATATGGAACCACCCTGCGGCTGCCAGGAGAATTTCTGAACGCTCCCACGTAGCAGGAGCCCTCAGATTTCGTTGCAGGGCTGGAATGCAACATGGATCTGCTCAGACCCGTTCCAACTTCGCGACATGGTGGTAAGGCTGCATTCGTCCTCCTGAGCTCAATCCTGTTCGCACGTCTTCCTACAGCGTGACGCCTCTCGGCGCCCGCTGCAGGCCGCATACTGTAGCGAGGCTACAGTTTCTTCGAGTACCTATTGAATGTTTTGTAATTGCCTATTATAAGTATTTAACTTTATTACTTAATGTAAAGGAACCAAAAAGTAATGTCTATCGTGTCATTTGAATCCGCTGTCATTGCGTTGCTCTTGTAGCACTTAGTTTTTAGTTTGTTTGAGCACTATACAAATTACCCTCTTAGCTGTAACAAATTTGCTAAGAGCAAAAATATACATTAATAATAATATTCAATAGGTACACCTACGTAAATTCTTCGAGTGTACCTATTGATTGTGATTTAACCAAGCTAGGCAGAAACTAGAAAAATTCCTACATATAAAGGAAGGAAGTGTTCCTAACAATGTGACCAAGAGGTAACAATAGTAAACACGCTAAGACGATGAGCTTTTATTAAACATGTTTGAATAACAAGTTCTGTCACAGTTGAACATATATTTTATAAACGGCTGGTACTAAGCACTCTTTCTTGAAGTACGGAACTTCCTTTCGTTTTGTTTTTCTTTTCAGTTATGAACCGATCGTGGTTTCCACCTTGTTACTGAGTAGATGATAATTCCCTGGTGAAACAAGCACGCTTGATTTTCTGCACGTTGGTACAAAGACGTAAAGTACCGTTTGGTACGATGTGTACTGCGTCTCTGAGGGGACAGGGGAAAGAAGAAACAAATCCAAGTCTCACACATTTGAGAGCTGCTGGGAACCTGGCTAGTTTTATATTTAGGATTTCCCCCCCCCGCAAGTCAGTACAAAAGGTTAAATTTTATTTCACTTTGATTATCCTTACGAACTATTTATCACACAACGGGTTCCATATATCTTTTCCCCTAAAATCTTTCCAGAGTTATATGAATTTCGAAGGTTTCCAGGATTTAGCAGGCGTCAGAAAATGACCTCACTATTTTCTGTTTTAAACATATTACACTGAGTCAACACAGAACGTTTTCTGAACCACAAAAACATTACTTCGCATTAAAATCTCATAAATGTTACATTATAAACAGCTCTTGTATTTCAATATGTACAATTTCTTGGCCAACGGGTTTTTTCAACTTCTCGAAGACCTAGCAAACAGAAAAAAATAATTTGTACATGTAACGTAACAGTAACAAATATTTACCTATAAACAGGAATGTTTATAAAAATGTAGCGTTCTTCTTTTGGTTCAATACTGTACAATAGACGCGAAGCATTATTGCAGAAGCTTGGATCGATATGACTTGCCGTCATCACACAATGAAAGAACTTTCAACAGTGTTGTTCTTAATAATTTATCCATTTCTTCCTGGTGCATCATTAACTTATTCCTATTATATTCACAAATATGATTTGGTTCTATATTGTGAAAGCGTATCTATAAGAATAAAGCATTATTACCGATAGTTCTAGTTGACTAAAACTATGAAAAATGAGTCAAATAAAAAGGATACAAATGGAGTATTGTGCCCAATTTCATCTTAAAATAATTTATATATTTACTCGTAGGTACTTAAGAGTTAGCCAAGTCTGAAATCATCCGATATGTAAAAAATGAAGCTTGCACTGTTCGAAAATCGAAATCAGTTGGTTGGTGCTATTTACTACCTACTGGATTTATTGAGATGTTAGATTGGGGATTCTTATATTGGAAATGGGAAGCTGGTGGTTAGAACCCTTGAATTGAAACTAGGTGAGTAGGTGCCACAACACACTGTGTTCTAAACTATTACTGGATATTATTTTTCCAATTCTTGTGTACATACAAAATGTGTATAGGGTAACTATAGATCCAAAAAGCTCGACTGATTTGATTCAATATTTTCCGCTCATAAACAAAGGAGTAGTTATTGTTCGTCTTTGTTCACGTCGAAGATAACAACTGAACGAAAAATTATCTATTTCTGGTATTTTGAAGAGTAGTATTAGAAAGCAATGTTCACCTGCATGATGGAAGCTGGTGCTTTTTCCATTCGTGAACTAATTATTTACCCTACAGTCCAAATCACGTTCATCCTCGACACAAATTTCACCTCAAGCAGCACCCCCCCCCCCCCCCCCCCCCCCCCCCAGTAAATAACGGAACTACCTTCCTGAACACAAGCGGAGCTACAAATTAAAACGAAAAAAACTACAGTACCTGCGATATGGCCAAAATGCGATAGAGTTCACAGGGGTTCATGACTGGGAACCGCTAAAGTAGTTGGAATCGGTCAGTGACAGTGTGCCATTAATGAAACACAAACTTGACTGGGATGGCGGAGTCGAAGGATGATAATTTTAAAATGCCGGCTTACAAATCACCTGATCAGGCTCCTAGAAAACACTACCTAGTCAATTTTCTCGTCTTATTCAACATACCTAATTATGTTAGTTAATATAAATTTTCAATTACCTGCCAGAGATAAATTCTGTGTTTTCTTTTTGAATCTATTGAATCTAAAGCGTGATGTTATTCGAGACAAACCTCACAGGAAGACTTGACGAAATGTGCTTCCCTTATAAACAAACTTGCGTACCAATCAATTTAATTGCGTACCTCTGCGCTTTTAAAGCGATATTCCGGTACACACCCCGAATTCTCGGATACCAACTGAAATCGATCCAAGCTAAAGCAGCTATAATGATAATTCGCATCAAAAGCCTAGAGAACTATATTTATGTACACAATAAAAATAAATTGAGGACTTTTTCCAATTCAGGAATAAGGGATTACGAGAATATCATCACATACTACAGAAGATAGAAGGCACAAAGACTATAGTTAAAAACATCTAAACAAACTTGTCATTTTCCAACAGCAATTGGTATTGTTGTTGAATGGTAGAGCTTAATGCAGAATCAGTGAGCAAATAAAATTCAACTACAATAATTAGAATGGAAGTTATGATCCGTTTAATTCGGGAAATAGATAATAATATATATAGCTCCCATTGTCAATGCAGTAAGAAATATATATATATATATATATATATATATATATAAATTTTAAACTATATTTTGTATCTATATTTTCATATTTTAGTAGCATTCTTTATCAAGTAATATCAGTTTTGATCCCAGTGGGGGACAAATTTGCAAACGTTTTGGTGTATGAAAAGTTAAGTAGGTATACAAGTGGCATTATCAAATATATGCTTTATCATACATAGATGCTAGATTTGTTCTGTATGTACAATACATAGAGCTAATTACATATTTTTGCATTTAATGCATCTCAAATTTTATAATACTGACAATTTTGAACCTCATGCGGCCTTATCCCTAAGTAGGTATGTACTTCAAATTTCTTTGCCTAATATAGGTAGTTGATTGTGCTGTAATAAAATTGATAATGTAAATTGTTTCTTTTTAATACTGTGGTCTTTGTATTGCACTTACAGCAGCGGAGCAGTCGCACAAAAAATGACGAGATTTACGCAATTTTCGAGGTCGCTCGAAGTTTAGTTTACAAAAATGCAAAATATATTTATTGAATTATTGTTAGGAGTCTCCTATCAAATACTTAAGCTCCAACTGTTCGATTTTCATTTGGTTCGTGTATTTTAGAAGTAGGTAGCGCATCAATCGTGTATTTTAGAAGTAGGTAGCGCATCAATTGCGTATTTTAGAAGTAGGTAGCGCATCAATAGTGTATTTTAGAAGTAGATAGCGCATCAACATTGAAGATTAAGGTAGGTACATTTTATTATCACCGTTGAAATTTATCTCATAGCATAATAATGAAGTTGTATCCTTCGCGTGTGAGAAAAAGTACTCATCGTAACCCGAAATAAATTAAATCATATTATTACTTTGGTGTTGACGTAAATTTAAAATCTTTCATTTTGTAGGTAGGTACTCGAAACCAATATTTTAGGCAACCTAGTTACTGCGATTTATTTAGGTATCAAGTGGGACGTGCACATTCAGGAAGGCCAGACGAACGATTAAAAACGTAAGTACCTACCTACCCGTTATAAGCAATTTCGTTTGCAGTTGAACATAATTTAATTTCAATGGGTTAGTCAAGAATACACAATTTATCATAATGCTATTATGAACACTATCATTCCTGTGAAAGTTAACCAATTCGCACCATCCCAAATTATTAGGTACATATCATTTCTTGTTTCATACTGTATGCAGGTAGGTAGGTATTGAGAATATTATGTACCTATACACGTATCAAGCGAGAATATTGGAATGTTCTTGTTCTGGGCGTTATCTTATTCAGAGCCTCATGACGGTATGGGGTTGAATGAATGTGTCAATGAATGAGTTGCATATTACTGTTTGTTTGAAATTTAAACTAAGATATGGTAGATAGGTAGCACATCATTATTTGATGATGTATGAAATTTGGGTATATAATCGTAAGCACTTATCTTCCAACATCATGTTGCTGCAAGTAATTTTATGACCACCTTTCAGACACCCTCGTAGGTGCTGTTAAATTTATTTTGGCTTTCCTTATCACGTATTTGGCACTTTTAGGTCAATGGCATACTTTCCAGCTACCTATGAAATTTTCTAGGGGTTCCTAAACTCTGCTTTTCCTGTTACTAGAACAGAGTGATTATGAGGTTACCAGAAAGATTATTAATGGAAACGCGATCCATTACCTAGACATGAAAGCGTCTGTTACCTAACGTTCCCGCTAGGAATAGATTGAAGACACCCATAAACGCATTTGGGCTGCTTAATACCATCCCCCATAAATTTGATGTTTAAAACATTAAAAATGTAAAAGTATTTTATAACAATTTCATCTGCAAGTCATCCAATCACTTATTAATTCGTTGACGACAAAACAGCAAATTCATCAACACTAAATAAAATTTAGGTACTTAGGTAATAAAAAATAAAATCTAAATAACCAACAATAACTAAGATAACACTATGAAAATGTCATGTACTCTTATCCAACGTTGTATGTACAAGTGTGCGAAATGAAGCCGCAAGGAAAAAACAAAACAGTGTCCAAAAGGCACAGCACTTCGACGTCGCCAACAAGAACTTTATTCTGCAGATTTGGGAGGAGGTACTTCCACGTTGACCTCCTCTTCTTTCTTCTTTTGCGCAGCTTCTGTAAATTAAATAATTGTTCACACAAGGTTCGTAATGGTGATTATCAAATGATCACATATACGAACTGAATCACTCGCGATGAAATCGTGGGAACCCATTTCAAAAAAAAAAAAAAGAAGTTATTGAAAGGTTGTCTATTTCCACTACTACACGAAAAACGCTGCAAAGTCCTTGTCGCATGGGTTTATTATTCTACTGGACACACCTACAGAAATGCCGGAAATACATAGGTACCTATATTGTTTCTTTCATGTGCAATTTATTATTGAAATGGCTATAGTTGGTGGTTTCCACAAATTTTGGTCCCCAAAGCACGATATAAGCTCCTATTTTTGACAAATTATCTTTAATCATTGATAGTGCCATTTAATCATTGATACTACTTCTAGTGTTCTTATACAAATTTATGGTGGTTTCAGACCATTTCCCAGGTTTTTGGCTCACACAAAATTAATTTTGGGAGCGGAACCTTCGCTACAACCTCAATTCTTCACTCTTTGGTCAAAATCAACTTCATATTCTGTCTTCTAGCCCTAAAAAACATGGAAAACCTCACAAGCCCATCCACCACCTCACAAGCTCATGTTCACTAAAACTTAAAAAAAAAACAAGAAAAACACTTGACCGAAGAGTGAAGAACTGAGGATGTAACGAAGGTTAAGCTCCCGAAATTCATTTTTAATGAGTCAAAAACCTGGGCCTGAAATCACCATAAATTTGTATAATAACACTAGAAGTAGTGTCAACAGGTGAATCAAGACAATTAAATGGTACTATCAATGATGAAAGATAATCTGTAAAAAATAAGCAGCCTACTTAATTCGTGTTTTTGGAGACCAAAATTGGTGGAAACCGTCAAAAATAGCCATTTCAATAGTTGCACATGAAAGAAACAATAAATGAACAGTCAATATTTCTGTACGTATGTCCAGTAGAATAATAAACCCATGTGACAAGGACTTCGCAGCGTTTTTTCGTTTACTAGTGGACAACCTTTCAATGACTCCGTTTTTCTTTGATGACGTATCATCGATCAGACCCCCAACGTCCTTGTAAAATTGTTACAAGTAACCACACATTGTTCATGTTGGTGAATGCAATGCGCTTGCCCCTTGAATCTTTTGGGAAGGGGTTAATAACTTTACAATTGTTGGATTTTTATGAAAAAATTAGAACTGGAAAGTGGAGTACCTGCCACGGCCTTCTCCTTCCAGTGTTTTTTGTTCTCAGTGAGGCAAACCACCCATGGCTTCACCAAGCTGAACGGCTGCTCGTTTTCTGCTTCTATTTGAGAAAAATATTGATGAGCATTACAAAATGGTTTAGATAATATGAATAGGCACTGCAACATTGGTGGAACCTGCAAAGCCTAGTCTTATTTTCATTGTTAGTACTGTAAATACGGATCCAGTGTTACTCCAAGTCTACAGTAACAGCTACAATTAAGCGGCAATGGAAATAGAGATCGTATCAACAACACAGAAAAAACCTTCACCATGGTAACAGCCTAACGGGATGTGGCGTTCAGCATTGAACGGCGAACTGAACAGATCTTTCAGTTGAACGTATCCCAACTGAACGGATGACCAAAGAGTTGACGTTCTCACTGAACGGGCGATCCTAACCTCACTACATTTTCACAGCTCTTCATATCAGTCCCACCAGTTCATCCGTTCATCAATCCCTCTCTTCGCCTGCTCTACGTTCGTACAGTTCTTCCCTTCTCCCTTTCCGTTCCCATCGTTCTTCCCTTCCCCGCTCGCCATTCCTCCATTTTCAAAACTCCTCAGTTCAGCCGTTCTTCCGCCTTGCCCGTGTTCCTAATTCCTCGCATTCCCCTCCCAACTCCCACCAGTTCATCCGTTCATTGACCCCTCCCTTCGCCACTCATTGCTGACCATCAGCGAGACTTCTTACTTATTAGATTCCAGCGACATTTTTGATTGTGGTGGATTTTCCAAACCATTGTGATTTTTTATGAAAATATATATTATTAACCTATTACCTTTGTATGACTTTTTATTGAATCAAACCTATCAAAACCTGGTTCTCATGATTTTTAGGTCGGAAAAATTAGAATTTGAATTAGGGACTCTGTTGAACAGGTGAACGTGTCCCAAAGAACGCATCCTAGAACTGAGTGAACTGGTGGGTGTTAATTCCTGGAACTTAACGCATCTTACACACCTCCAGTAGCGGTGCGTGGGGTCCGAAAACGCTAGGGCACCAAACCAGAACACAAAACCAACAGATTTGTCTACAAAATACCCAAAGGCACAGACTCAACACTCTCACCAGAGAAAGCGAACAACAAAAACAAATCGGAAGAAGAAGCATCTCGTATTGAGATGAGGGATCGAATCGATTGTGAAATGAACGATTTTGAGGTGGAAATCAGATTCTGGGGGCAGTGGACAGTGGGTGAACATTTTTAATCGACTGAGCATGCGTGGACGGGCCACTGTTTTCAGTTGCCATGGGAACACTCAAGTCCCAGGACCTACCTGCGAGTTTCAGGAGCCTAGGTTTTGATTTCGATTGCACGGAATCGATTATTGTCGCTTTATTGCGATAACATGCTTGATCTACGGAGCTAACAAGAAGGAACCACCATAGATGCTCTACTAGAATATCCATAGCCAGAGAAATCTGGCGAGTCGCTGTTGAACTTTGTGAAAAATGCTAGTTACAGTGAACGGAGGTAAATTCAGATGCCAACTGAACAATGGTTGGTCTTTTTAGTGTTTTTGGGTGCCGGGGCAGTGGCCTTATGGACGCAACACACCTCAGGGCGGGCGCACACGGGCGACTTTTGTTGCGCAACTGTTTTTGTCTTTGTCGCTCTCGAGTTGCTTCTGCTTTCGAGAGCGCGCACACGATCAGCAACTGTTGCCTTGACAGCAGATTCATTTTCGTTGATTTCGTAGTACCTACAGTGAGCATGGATTTAGTACAGACTGCAGTGATTTGTGACGCAGGAAAAATAAAAGGAAAAGAATATATTGGGTTCACCCGCTGATGTCTGAAAGATCAGCCTTTCAAACTGGCGTCCGAATAATCCTTTAAAGTTTTATCGAACAACGCTGGCCTCTTTTCAACTTCACTTATAACTAAATCACTGTCGATATCTTCATCCCTCACTGCCATTTTGCCAACAATAGAGAAAATATGTACCACTTTGCACTAGGCACTAGATATTAATTCTAGATATAATCCTAGACGGCAACAAAACTGTCGCCTGTGTGCGCGCGTAGATCAAAACTATGGGAGGGGCGAGAGACCGAGACAGTTTCGTCTCCCTACTGTCGGCGGCCAGAGCAACTGAAAAGTTGCGTTGCTGTCGCGTCGCTTCGTGTGCGCGCCTTGGTTCAAATGCATAGGCCTCGTAGGAAACACCTTAGGGCGGGCGCACACGGGTGACTTTTTGTTGCGCAACTGTTTCGTGTTTCCTACGAGGCCTATGCATTTGAACCAAGGCGCGCACACGAAGCGACGCGACAGCAACGCAACTTTTCAGTTGCTCTGGCCGCCGACAGCAGGGCGACGAAACTGTCTCGGTCTCTCGCCTCTCCCATAGTTTTGATCTACGCGCGCACACGGGCGACAGTTTTGTTGCCGTCTAGGATTATATCTAGAATTAATATCTAGTGCCTAGTGCAAAAGTGGTACCTACCTGGTTTTGGTAGGTGACGGCAGGTCCCAGAATGTTAACCAGCTCGTCAAATGATTCAATACTCATGCGGAAATAACCGAAGAATTCGTCAGGACGGGAATTTCCCTTTATTTAACGTTTCAGACATCAGTGGGTGAACCCAATATATTCTTTTCCTTTTATTTTTACTGCGTCGTATAATTAAAGCACAAATCACTGCAGTCTGTACTAAATCCATGTTCACTGTACTACGAAATCAACGAAAATGAATCTGCTGTCAAGGCAACTGTTGCTCATCGTGTGCGCGCTCTCGAAAGCCGAAGCAACTCGAGAGCGACAAAGACAAAAACAGTTGTGCAACAAAAGTCGCCCGTGTGCGCCCGCCCTAAGCCTAAAGCTAGGAGATTTTTTTTTAACACAGAATGTGTTTTAGCCATGGACTAACTAGCCAAAAAAGGTAACGAAATCTGGGACGCTGTTATGAAAAATTTCTAATGATTTTCACGTACAACCGATTCGTTGCTACGGAACTTTAACTTCGCCAGTTATCATCGTACAAAAATCGTTCACCACTCGTTGGATAGCTCTCGATTTACCTAACCATACCTATTACGTTAACCAATGCGGAGTGCGTGGCCGACAAGCTGCGGTATGAGCATCATTGTTTAAATAATAATTGTTTACACACAGGTGATCATTCTCAATAATTTATATTGTGAACACGATTGCAAGCTTTATATAAGTACCTACCGATGATACGGAACTAAGGATCGTGTAACCTGGTGTAACCTATGAGCAGTCAATATATCAGTCGAAAAAGGTTTATGTGAAACGCGTGAGCTAAAACACATTCTGTGTTTCTATAATTTCGTCCGAAGTATGTAAATAGAGGTAACCGGGGGTCCAGGGGGCTTGCCCCCTGCAGTGCGATTCTGCAACTCGGTATGGCATCGTAACGACGATGAAATATCGTTAGGATAACAAAAAAATCGATGCCACTAAATACCGACGATTGGTATTCTGTAAGGGCTCAATAGCGTCAGCTATCGCTTAATCGTCGATAAATTGTCGTTGCGGGGTCGTTTGCATTTCGACGGCTCTAGACCCCCCCCCGTTATCCGTACCGAAAGCTTGTTATACCCAAAAAACTTGGCCTAAGTACGTTGCTTTTCGGCGGTAGAAAGCTTTACGGTAAGTGTTTAACGTAACGGTAAGTGTACTTACCTACTTTTCTTTGGGCATTTTTTTTTCAATTTTATTTGATTTAATAAGCCCAATGTAGATACTTACCGTAGGTAACTAGGTAAGTAGGTAAATTAGTGACTTAATAATTTATGGCAGTGATGTCATAAAAACATCGTAATAAATAACTTAAACGTTAAAATTACTTGATAGGTAGGTAGTTAGGAAGTTAGTGATATAGACGACTTCTATAAGTGATATAGTCTATTTCACTTTGGGTAGTTATCTACTTTCTAGAATCGCATTTCACCACATATTATGTAGTTGTTACCTACCGTATTTTTTCGTGCGCTTATGAATTTTGGATAATAATGTCAGGCATTATGACGCTCGAATTCCTTGCTTGGGAATTGAAATTCTGCAAGAAAGGGAACAGAGGTATCGCCCTCGGTTTGAAAGAAGAGTGTTACGAGATGGGCAAAATCCTTATTCCCTTGATCCCTGCATGTTCAGAAAAACCTTTAGGATAAGTCGACACTTGGCCATGAACCGAAATTCGACCATTGCTCCAATGCTCCAGATTGAATGGATTATCCCCTGAAATCCTGGTACGTCCCTACCTAATTTTGCTGTAGATACCAATCCCCTACGTTTTCTTTAATAAATGCAAGTGACCTTAATAGGTTGTTAATTAATTAGAAAATATAGGATTTTGAAAATAACGTAAATGTAGGTAGGTATTCATTCACTTGCATATTTATCAGAATTTCCGAGTAGGTACCATTTATAAAACATAAATTTCAACAAAATCACATGAATTTATACAAATAAATTTGACATAATACATATTACATTTAAGCTAAAAACGGTAAAAACGTTATTAATACCACAAGACGATACAACAAATTGAAATCAAAACCTATCCCAAGTGTCAAGTTAGTGGTCCCAAACTGCAATTTTTGACTTTCAAGGTATGAGCATTTATTTCGGCCACCGAGTAAATTCGGGGGATTCAAAACACAATCCGGCGCACACACACACTCTTCAATTCACTTCATCACTGCTTATCACCATGGAAACGGAATGAGTTCCAGTCGATTGCTCGCCCTAGACACAGATTTCGTGAGACAAGCTAACGACGTCGGTATCTCATTCTGCAACGACAATTTGTTATTCAAGTTTGGTATCATAAGTTCCTGAATACCAATTTCGCTATCCGGGTGTCGTTACACGAGAGGGATAGCGACACCCACTCCATACCGACAATAAGGTAGCGAGTTGCAGAATCGTGCTACTGGCGAGGCGCGGAGGGCAGAGTTTAAACCTTTGAAATGCTCTAACAGTTATCTCTTATTTTTGTAATCATAGTGTTTCAAGGTTTCATCTGCTAGCAAGGTAACCATAAAACCAAATAACCTAACCCAATCAGTTTCTCGTATTCCTTCATGCTAATAAATTTTGAGCAACCATTATTTTGTAACTGTTATTTTAAACTGTCAATATTTTGGGAAAATAGAAGTTATTAGCTTCATGGGAAAGTAACTGAAACGCCCATCACCAGTGGAAGGCTGGTTTATATTTTGTTAAAACCTTCTTTCTATTAAATTTTCCTGTTCCGTCTTCCATCGCCTTTTGACAAAATTGAAACGTTGCGCCAGAAATTAAGTTAGGTATTTGCAGTTTTTACTAGGGAAAGTTGTACAGGAACGGAGCAACGTAATTTATAATTCGTTAATCTCTGTAATGCATTCAAGAAACGTAGAAACCTGATAACGATTAATTAAATTGCTGCTTTAATTTCTGTTGTATGGGTACACGTCTTGTTGAAGAAGAGAATTTTTCAAATCACCTTAAATAGGTAGTTACGCAAACTGAGAAGGAACATTGGAGAGATGGCCTTGAATGGGGGGGGTCCACATCATTAGACTGTTCAGCTTCACAGGTTTGTTTGGACAGAAAGTCATGGACCAGTCCAGGATTGAGTCCGTAACTGTGTCTGTACGAACAGACGCTGATCATTCTGAACGGTTAACCTCAAGCTCTGTAACCTTCCACATACGCTGAAGGTAGAACCATTGAGTGCACATGGGCAGGATCAACAGTCCTTTAAAAAATTCAGGACTGTTAGAACTAGTCCCGAACATTCCTGAACTGTCTGTCCGAACAGCCAACTCTCGATCCAGGACCAGTTCTTGTGCTGTCCTAACACACTACAAGGGGGGCGGCTTGGATAGAATGATCCGGAACGGTAAAGGACTGTTTGTCAGAACGATTTAAAGTTGGTAAGAGTTTGGACCTGTCTTCTATCTAAATGGCACTACAGCCCAGGATGAGCCCCATATTTGCTGCCACCGTCATTAGTGAGGAAAAAGCGCGCTCTAGGTTCCTCACATTTCTGGTCTGCGCATCAAATTTATATCATCAGCATAGCCAAAAGCTGTATAGTCCTATGGAATGCCACTGTCTTGCAGAGTTGGGTGTCTCTAACTAGGTAGCTACCTACCTTTTCGAGGGCCATGTTGAATAGCAGACTAGCGAGAACAGCAAAGGGCCGAGAATTGTAGTAGAATATAGTGTCTGGTAAAAGCTCATGAACTTTAAGAGCAGTGTTTTCATAAAGAAATTGTTTTGGCCGAACTTGCCTGTTTCTTTGCTGGCTGGTGGCTTTTCAGGAGCAAGAATCACCTCCAACATGTCACTGCAAACTGCCATACTTGGGTCAACGATGAAGTCGATGAAACCTGAAGCATAAAGACTTGAGTAGGTACATATTTTATACACTTACATTACATGCACCTATATGTTTACATGAAGTAAATAATGCACTTTCAATTATTAAATTGTAAATTACTTAATACACACTCACAGAGACGAAGTTAATCGTGCGTCATGGTCATTTAATAAATTTATTTATTTTTAACAATGTTATTGGCAAACAGCAACGTCCTCTCATGATGAAACAGGCGGGTAGGTACCTACATTTTTTATCTTCGGATGCTTAAATTTTTTTGATTCATTGCTGCGTGTATTTTTGTGTGTTTGTACTGACCTATTTGGGATTCAGCGATCATTATGTTATTTCTGTCGCAAAGAGGGCTAAACGGGAGGCCCAGTTCCCGCTCTTTGTCCCCTTGACGGAAGAACTCTTCAAGGAGGCTAGTGGTCCATCTATAGTGAAGCTGCCATTTCTTCGCAGGGTGGGAGATGTCACAGCAGTGAAGAACTAGAGATAACGCCTTTGATTTGTCCACTCTAAGAAGAAAACATATTGGCGATGAATGTAAGTAATTGAGGCAATATAACTTATGTAAGTAACTGATGATCGAGGAGTAGTCGCAGTAAGGGAAGGTATAAGTACTGGAGTGCTTACGATGGCTCCGCCAAAGTTAGAAGGTTTCTCATGTTCTTCAATTGTTGAAAGTGGAAGCTCATGTCGGTGGCCAGCACCATATCTATAACCAATGTTCTGAACTCCCTATACTCCTCCCTAGACAGGTTCTGCAGAATATTGCAGTCATCTTCCTTCAATAACCTGCAAAATGTAGAACAATGAACCAATTTGAGTCCCCTTTTTCGAGAGAGTTTTGTATTCACTTTGGTTGTGACAATAGGTACACTGAATTATTTATTCCTTATTGTGCCCTGGAGGGAGCTCCCTGAATCCCAATACATATCCCCCAATATATCTCCTAGCAAAATATGGTCTTATCAAGGAAATCGTCGAAGAAAGTTTGCCGCTGAGGCTGGCTGTTCAAACCAAACCCGCTCTTGCGTCCAATACGTACTCAAAGTCCAGGATCAACTTGTTACTTCGAAGATAAAGAGACAAAGCGAACTAAATCCTTATGAATTTTAACTTCTACTGTGTTCCCTTCCATGACAAATATCGCTCGCTCAAATTAAAATAATGGTTTTGCCCGCTTAATTTAATAAATTAATACTTCCTCAATAACTTGTCCGACAACAACCATATCGATAATCCATTCATTTTCGGTAAACAGCAATAAACTTTACCCATAAACTATGATAGACTATTAATACAACTCAATTAATCAACTATGTGCATGTTGAAATATTTATACAACGTTACTTTTTGCCATGATTCAACCATATTTACTTAGTAGGTTCCGATCTGGCACTGGTAAACTGGGGCGAAGTCACAACTAACAGCTTATTCGTCTGCTATTGGCAGCACTATATATTGTAATAATATTTTGGATACCATTAATAATGAGACCTACCTACCTACTGAATTATTTTGATGTCAGTACTCGGTTTTTCCCTTCCAAAAGTGATGTGCTGACACTAAAGCAAACAAATCTGTTGTGAGCGACTTCACCACAACTGATGCACCGAATACACAGATAGTTCTTAATATAATAACTTGAGAAAGTAGGTACCAAGACGTAGGCAAAGAACTGGGCTAGCTTTTAGAAGCGATGAGACTCTACCATCTCTCCGCCAAGGGCTATTGTTATATTTCATTTAAGGCCCTACGCTAAATATTTGGCTTTGTTAACCTTACTTTACATCGAATACCTAGAGCAGGCAGTGGAAACCTGCAGAATTCCTTGGGTTTCATTGGGAAGCCAGGTCAGGCAGATGGTAATGCTGAATGGGGGACGGGATCATTGATGCTGACTCGATTTCATGCTGCATGACTGAATTAACTACTTCAAAGTAGTGATGGGCGTTGAATAACGGAACCGCTTAGAATAACCGGTTATCGACCAAGAACCGGTTACTGAGATAACCGGTTACGAGAAAACCTGCGTTACTGGAATAACTACTTCGCTTCTCCTGGCCAGCACTAAAGAGACGGTACCTACCGGCTAGCCGCACATAGGTAACTGTCTCGCTCTCGCACCCTTTGATGTGGGGATGGTATGGGATGGTATTGACATTGAGTAACTACCTGCCGCCGATAACGCTTTACCCCGTAACCGGTTATCGACTTCCTGACAGTTATCCATCAGCTTAGGACCTTTGGCTTCCCTTTGACGTGAGATGGTATCCTACCCTATAGGACACAGCGTACCTGTAGCGATCACTCATTGCTCTTCACTCCATACCTAACAGCTACCTACCTATTTTAGGACGGTATCCCTCAGCTTAGCGCCCTTCAACAAAAAATTAAGAGTTATTCCTCATGCTCTCAGTACATTTCTAGTTATCGAGTAATAACGTTTAAAATGTTGAAGGGCCTAAAAACTAGCTCCATAACGTTTCGCGTTCCAATTTGTTGTGATGCAGGAAGTTCTAAATCGTATTGCCGATAATTAATTCAAGATTTTATCTACCGGTCACATTAAACTGTAGACAGGACCTAGAACTGTAGTTACCGACCTAGTAAACTCAATTTTGAGAGATCCCATAGGGGGAGGGTTTGAGATTAGGAAATTTCAAAATTTTTATTCCTCTATCAACAATTGATTTCTGTTATATTTATGGTCAGCATTTGGATTTAAGCCCTATCAGTGTAAATGACAGATTCACATGATGAAGCAATAGGTAGGTAGGCATCATATGATGAGAGAGAGAGAGAGAAGACAGAGAAATTGCTTTATTCCTTAAAACATTTTATAAATAAATTTTGAAATATACAAATATGGTAAGTTCAATAAAAAGTTTGTTTTTTTAAAGTCGTTACATATATTTTACTTACGTCCAAGTTAAGTTCTTATAGATATCAAAATAAAATCTTAGTTACAAAAATATTTCTTAAACGTGAGTTTTATAACAATTTGAGACTTAGTAATCGAAGTAAGTGTCGGTATTTAGTATGGTAGAAATCCCACAGTAGGCCAGGGCCTATACGTGGGCAATAAAGAGCTGAAGCTAGTGTAGTTCAACACTGCTCAAAAGATGAACTTTTCGACACCGGCTCTCAGGTAATCACTCATGTTTGTTTCTCTACTCCGGAGTGAAAAGCACCCCCATCACTAAACTGGTAACCGGTTATCAGAATAACCGGTTATCGTAACCGGTTACTGACTGATAACTGTTAGCGAATAACCCGTTATCAGAAAATAACGCTTTAGCCCATCACTACTTCAAAGGCGCAAGAACCACCGAAGGAAGGTACACCTACGTACTGGAGAATATGTAAAAGGCTGTTCAAAATGATCAAAGGGTTTCCCTTCATTTCAACGGATTTCTTCAATTCGTACTCAAATGATTATTAAATAATAATAGTAATAATGGTACTTATACAAGTACCTACCTACTAAATAAAGCGTGGGTAGAGTCTCTTTGTCGTGACTGAACATTAAACGTAATTATTGGTTCGCAGGGTGGGTAATCTAGTATACATCCTACCATAAGTACAAGTACCAGTGTTCAAATTGAATTTGAAGAGGACAGCGATGGTAGTGGGAAATGATGCAAAATGGAGGGGGGAGGAATTCAAAATAATTTTAAACAAACAACACACATGTGAATTTTAGTAGTAAGTAAGCATGATAGGCTAAAAACGCACGACCGCGAAGTACCTACCTAATGAGGGTGAGGAGTTAAAAGCATGCTGAGTAAGTAGGTACATACCTGCAGTTCACAGATACTGAATACACGGTAAGATCCTACCCATAAAAAATGTTTACATCGGTTGAAATCAAAATGGGAACCATCAGGGTCCACAATTGCGTGAACCATGAGAAGCTTAGCGAAATCGTTTGAGTAGAACCAACGATTTGAGCGTTACAGGGTTTCCGTTGTTCGCGCACGCGCAGAAGCCACTATTATTCAGATCATAATGAAATTCACAGTAGGCCTATCAGGTTTGCTAGACACATCCTTTCATCGCATGCATGAATTTATAAACTCATTCTGTAAGAAGGCACAGTGTGGAGTAACAAGGCACTTACAACCCACCTGAATGTTGAGGGAATCATTGACCTCTCACCGAAATTCAACTGTCACGGGCGATAAAATGGGGAAACAGAAAGTAAGTAAGTATATAATATTGCATTTGGCTGAGTTCAGTAGGTATCTCACTAAGGTGTGCCTCACGGAAAAGAAATTTATTGGTTTTCAATTAACACTTGATGATATTTAAGAATTTCAAAACTAAGTACCTAGGTACTTTGTAGGTAAAATGATAATTTTCGCATATTTTTCATATAATATATAGGTATCGTCAATTTGGATAGATCATCTGTACCTACCTTGATGGTGTCTGGGCACTAGGTACGTCTGAACTTCCAGTGTGGTTCAAATCACTTAATCGAATCAAATAAGTAGCAAAAAATCTAATCGGAACATCGTTTAAACGAGATGAAATTGCCTTCATCTTGGAGCATCTAATTTCTTTGTTAGGGAGGGTAACCTTTCGAATGAGAGAACCCACTTATCGTGACGACTTGGGTCTGATGAGTAGGTAGTCGTAATCCTAAATGAGAATTTCAAGGCGTCGTCTTTATTCCTAAGTTTAGAAAGGTATCTTCGAAGAGACCTTGACGAACAAATTTTTAATCTCTCTTTGAATTTTCCCCTCCTTAAATAAATGGGATGAATAAGAAGAAAAAGAGATGCTGATGGAAAAAGGTACCTACCTACCAACTTAATTGGAAAGATAAACGAGAAAACTTTTCAGGGAGACATTGAATTTTTTTTTAAGGCAGACGTCATGCAGCTAAAAAATGGACAATTAAAATCCGGCCTCATTGCGCCCAAGAAGAGTCGACGTTTTAAAATGATTCTTACTTGAACGACAGACCTGAATCTACCAAATCAATTCCAGTAGGTTCATCGCTTGATCCTGTTGTATCATTAAAATAAATAAATTCCGCCTAAAAAGTATTAATTGACACTTGAGGCGCAGATCAAGAGGCTGCTTATTTAAAGCTGCTTTAATAGTTAGGTAGGTATCTGTACGTTTATTAGATAAGCTAGAAGAAACAGCGATGCCCATAAATAGTTTACAAGCATGTCCAAAAATTTACCTGAAAGAGGCACTGATATGATGATTTTCGAGCACGGCCCTGTCATTGTACAGGAGCGCTGATTCCGTCCCGGACATTACGTGGAAATTATTGGTTGTCCCCGTGTGCTCGAAGTCGTGTATAAGTGCTGCGATAAGTGTAGCGAATATCTCTAAATCAGTCAACCAGTTCTGTGGAAGAAATACCATAACAACTTCAGCGCCTGAGAAAAATATGCTTCAAGTGCAGGTGATATCAAGTTACCGAGGGCCCACTTCATGAGACTGGGAGATTATAGGGGAAAATGCCTTACTTAAGTAGTGTAATCAAATTTTATGATTGAACAAACGTAATTTAATAGCCGACAAAACAGGTACCGAAGGGTCTGTTTTGCGTCATTGTAATGATGTTCTTGGGTGACAAAAGCGGTTTATATTATAATTTTTTTTAATTTGTGCAACTTGATTCCGTTCTGAGAACTTTTACACCAACTGCACTGCCCTACGATGCTACGATAAGCCCTATGATTTTTCCAAGTTTTATCCAATTCTGACGTCACAGTGGGCGGGGCAGGGGTATGGGGTGGGGGTCCCGCCCAGACGAGAGGGGTGCAGTGACGTCAGAATTGGCGGGAACTTCGAAAAATCATAACTACCTACTTATCGAAGGACACTGTAGTTGGTGTCAAAATTCTCAAGATAGAATCTACTATCATTAAAAATAAATAAATAAATAAATATTTGCACATACCCCATAGGTAGTGCGTGGATAGGTACTACCTAATGGAGGTATATAATGGTAGGTAGGAATATAATGGAGATGACGTTGGGTTCAGGCTATTTTTTCGAACTTACCATGAGGCCAGTCTTGCAAAGCATGTAGTGGACGGTTTGAGTGACGTCAGTTGCGTGTAGATTGTTATGGTAAGGGTTTTTATATTTACAATACCCTTCTTCTATTCGGAGGAGGAAATTTTCCAACGTCGCCGGAACGATCTGAAATTGATAAGGAAGTTGGTTAAAATTAAGTGGAATATTTTTCGTTTACGATATTGAACAAGTAGACACGAACAATTTTTCGGTCTATGCCTCATCATAATGAAGTTGAATCATGATTCATGAATCGAGATTCATTCGGCACGTGAAGTCATCTGGGAGATACCAAGGGAAGATTAATGCTTTGATTAATGAAGTCGATAAAGCAATGGAATTGCTCGCGATCCCTCATCATCCTCATCTCATTCGCATCCAGCGCTTTTCATAAACCCTCTTTCTCACAAATCAATGGACCATGGCTCAAAGGAATAATCTCTTCCAACTTTACTGCAAATAGAAAAACAACATTCTGACAACTTACTGGGTACCTATCTGAACATGAATATAACGGACGAGCACAACAGTACGGAGTTGAACAGTCCTGATGGTGCGAGACCACCGACAATTCCGAATTTACGAAATCGATACATATCTCAAGTTTTATAAGTAACATTAAACTTCATATTGGTCCCCAATGTTTATATTGGTCATCGGTAATTAAATATCGATGAATCCTATCGATTACCTATAGGATCAATAAACCCAAAAAAGCTCCTTAGATTACGTGTTGTATTGGCGCTCTTTTATTGAAACTTCCAAAATCGAGTTATGGGAGTAGAAGAAAAACTCAATTTGCTTAGGGCTCCTAATATAATTACCCACTGGAAATCGTGAAAAAAGAGTGCAAAATTAATCAAAAGCGTTTCTCTTAATAGGGAAACACAAACCGTCTCCCCTTTCTGTATAATTTGCTTTCTAAGCCCATTTTCAGGGGACACTCTCAAGAGGGGAAAGTAATGGAAATGGCTAATTAAAATATTCTTCATCTCCTACTACAGCGTAATTTCATGAAATAAATTATTCATTGCCTCTTCACTATTGAAGATGGCGAATAGGACAATTCCTCTGAAGCCGACAAAAAAAAAATTCCACAAAAAGTTTCCGATATGCAAGTTGATGGCAAAAAAGAGATGAAAACCAGTTGCAGCATGGCTATAAGAGCGAATTTTCAAAGAAATATTCGTATTATTGTGTAAAAACATGATACAGCGAGAAACCATACCACTTTTCGTTAAAAAAATCATTTTTTCGTAATTTTAGCTATTTTTACCGATTTTTGACCCTTGAGGTCAAATTTGACCCACCCTTTTTTTTGAGAAAAAAGTTTTTATCATCGAAATATTCCCTCCTCGTGATTCATCCCACATAACGTCAGGTAAATCAATATTGATTTTAGCCCTTAATACCAATTTTTGACTCCAAAAAATCCGAATTCCCCTATTCTGTATAAAAAACCCACTGAAATTGTATTTTTATGTCTTTTCCATACAACTTTCAGTGATCGCATATCAATTGTCCGCGGTTTTAGCTGTTTTTACAGATTTCTGACCCCTAAAAACTCAAATTTGACCCCTCTTAGCATTTTTGAAGATTGCTCATCTTCGATCTCATCCTTTTGTTTGGAATACGAACGTTTTGGCGAAATTTTGAATTTTTATCATGTACCCGAAGTCAGATATCGTCTGGAGTGACACACAAATAAATAAATAAATAAATATATATATATATATATATATATATATATATATATATATATATATAATTAGGACAAAATCCACTAATTATCTGCTTCTTTTTGTATGAGAATGGTATTCACTCATAAATCCTACACCATCTATTTCATTGCAGTTAGTAGCAGAAATTCATTATAATTATGGAAACCTATCTGGAGTGGAACACAAGGCTAATAATTTTGTTGAACGAATCGCGATTCAACCCTTAATACAAACTGATGGCAGGTGGAAAGTAATAATAGTAATACGTTAGAAAATAGTAATAATAGGTAGGGAGGGGGAGATGTAAAATGGTTTTGTATAATGCTGTTTCTATGAAATCGGTGTTGTTTTACTTCCCTTAAAATCTGTTTTTAAATGAATTTAAAAAAATCAAACGATTTAATGAAGTAGATATTCTCGGATTCTTGCAAAATATCCCCCCCCCCCCCATAAAACATTCACTAATTTTTTAATAAAAAATAAAATTGTTTCTCAGAATGATTGCAGTACCTAGTTCTCTTTTACAAGGGAAGAAATGCTTGCCACAAACAACCAATCACGAGCTCAGGATGCAGAAGTTGGGGTATCTAGCAGAATCACTCATAACTCATAACTTACCAGCCACAGTAAAGACAATAAGTACGTAAGGGGTTTGAGTGAAGATTTGATCGAATTTGCTGTGAACCATCGGAATCCGAAGCCTAAAGACATTTTTAAATACATTTGGCATGTACCTACCTACGTAGTTGGCTTTAGAAGAAACTGTTGCACACTTGAAAATCCAGTTGACCAGTCGACTGGACTTGCTTTATAAATAACGTCATAAATGTTAAATCAGGGCCCGTAATGGACCGAATTCAGGATTGGAAGTTAAGGTTAGAATGTGGAAATGAATGGAAAGTGAGCGCAGAGGTGGTGTTCAAAGCAGGCATTAGGCAGCATTAGGCTCGCCAACCGGTGGGATCTGAGAATTAATGCAAAGGCCATGGAACCGAGGCACATCCTCTGTAAACCTTTGGACTGAAGTCTCGACCTCAGTTACGCGAATGAATAATTATTGAGAGCGACCGCGAGAAGGGTACGCCCAGCAATAAGGATGAAAACGGGAAGGGCCGACGTATTTAATTGGATCGGCTAAAGTAAATTGAAATTGGCGTTTCAAGGGAAGAGAATCTGACGAAGATAAGCGGTGTTACATTCAAAGTTTCTTTCAACGGTCAGGAATATAATCCAGCCTGTGAGGAAGGCAAAGTAATATATTATATGATTCAAGGAAGATGCTCGTCTAGAATCTCTTGTTTCTTTAGGTACTAATCAACCTAAACCTATAAATTCAATGTGGAATTATTACTTTGGTAGTTATATAATCTGCTAATAGTTTATTTGTCGTTTAATCTTGTTATTCTGATGTATCGAAAAGGGGAAAAAGAATTGATAAACAAAATTTACTCGTATTATTATATAGAACGCCACGAGACCTCTCGTGACCCACGACGGGATCAACGAATAGGTGATGACTCCTGATGTTTCACAGTAAAAAGAAATCTGAACGGTTCTTCACAGTCCTGCAGTCATAGGAAATGTTGAACCAATCAATCAACCGCTAAAACTCCTCATAAAATTTCTATAACCTATGCAGATTCATAAATTTATGTTTTACGATAGGTCGCGAACAATAATAAGTTCTAATTACTTATAGTTGAGACATGTACAACACATTTTAGCGTTCAACAGGTCCTTGCATATTACAATGGCATGATGGTATTACGTTATCATTCCATCCAGTAGGTAGGTAATCACAAACCCATATATTTTACAAGAAAATCAACAGAAAAAACTGACGGTCAAGATAACCGTCAATTTTAAGGTGGCCCTCATAATCATTTAAGCCACTAAAACATATAACTAAATAAATTATGCAACCATCATAAAGATTTACGATCAGATGGAAATTCTTTTGTAAATGTAATATTTTTTCAATTCATTTTGTTGGATACATTTACCTATTGGATTCGGGGAAAAGTAGTGAAACTAAAACTTACTTTGAACTTGTGCAGGATCCCGTATCTGTTGAGTAGGTCGTACGACAGATATTTGATGGGCTGCCCCTGCGCCGATTCGTGTAACGCAAACACGTCGAACGACCAATCATCCAGAGTCTGAAAAGAGGAGACAAAATTGTAATTGATACCTCTGGAAGGTACATAATAAATTGACTCCATCAGATCCTGGCAGTGAGGCATTGGGAGCAGAATTGTATCTGGCCTTAGCTAAGAGGCAAAAATTCTAAAATTCACCCAAATGGTTGTAATGGTAAAAGGAATTATGAGTTCAAAATGTAGGTCAATGTCGAGTTTTTTAGGGGAAAAAGTAGCAAAACATTTTCAAAAATCACTCAAAAATGACATAAAATTACAAAAATGGCACAGAATGGTGACTCGATTCAGATAAAACTAGTTCAACAGTCAGCGATATTTTTTCTAAAAAAAACTGGGTCAGATTCAAGTTTTTGGGGATAAAATTGCAAAAAGTCCTCATAAATAGCTAAAACTCACTAACTCTGAAAATTGCCTCACATGGCCTCGCTGCATGACTGACGTTTCTCTAGTCACCCTAGTGTATTACCCAGTTTACTGACTTGAGCTTTTATTTAGTTGATACTTTATTTTCTTCTTTAGGGAGTCTGATAGGAACTGAACTGTCGTGAGTTCCTCCCGGATCCACAACTAGCATTATTTTAGTTCTCGCAAATATCTCATAAGCCAACTTTAGTTCTTGCCAAATAAACGGTACGAGTGGGGACACAAGCCACAGGATCCGGTGCACAACCTGGTGCCCCACCATCCTCTCCCAGCAGGAGGATGGTCGGAGAAGACTTCCGGGTCTATATAACCCGGGATCCTGCGTTCCTGCGCCTTTTCCGTCATTCTACGATTCCTCTAAGTCACTGACTTATCTCTCTCTCTCCTCACCTCATCTCTCTCCTAAACCTAAAAGATCCAGAACATGGTGGAGGTTCGCCCTTAACCAGAACTGGTAATTTGCCCTAAAAGATCGGTGGAGGTCCGCCCTTAACCGCACACATCCAAAAAGTATCAGGACATGGTGGAGGTTTCGCCCTTAACCAGAACTGGCAAATTCCCTAAAAGATCGGTGGAGGTCCGCCCTTAACCGCACAAATTCACCCAAAAAGATTCGGCTTACGGTGGAGGTGCGCCCCTTCCAGATGCCGACACACTCCCACCTCGCCTCTCGTGGTGAATTTAGCGCCAATTTAAATTCACTACATGAACTATTGGCTAGAGCCTGATGAATGAGCCTGAATGAATGAAGTGGGTGTTATTACATCAATCTGCAATTCGTACATACAAAGTATGAACCTGAATTTTAAACAAAACAAAAACATCAACATGAGCATGAATCGGACGGTATTACTCCAGCAATCAGTGAATTAGGAACAGCAAAAACATCAATCAGATCACGCAAGGATTTATGAAATCGAGTTTGCTGCTTGAACCCAAGGAAATGAGGTTATTCGGGGACACTTGATGATAGGTACTTCTTGATGAAAAACCATTTATGACGTAAGTAGTAGGCTGGAAAATATTTCGATCGGCGCAGTTCACGAACGATCTGGCACTGAGTTCGGGACCTTTCACAAGGCTCTCTACATACGTACGCACACAAGGTCTCAGTGTGCGTACGTGGTTCTCAGCGAAGATTTGGCACACATTTTTTGGTGAATTTTACATGGGATGAACCTGCCCCATTTCATTGATTTCAATAATGAACCCTTGCACTTCGTACCTCCTGCGTCGTTTTTATTATTCATTGAATTTCAATTTGAATTTGATTATTCATTGTATTTCATATTCATTTCATGACCTGGTTACGAATATCACAGATATACCTTGGTACCTACCTGAATGTGAACCTCGTGATATTTTGGTATATCTTAAGACCCGGGAAAGCGCACCTACCTATACCTAAGGGTATCAATTTACCACGGGGGTACTGACCAATTGAAGAACTGTGATGTGTACAGAATTTTTTAATTTGCGGCGGTTTTATTCGTGCAGCCATCCCGAGTTGAGACACGTTGATAACTGTCGGAATTCTTGGGTCGCGAGGATAGGGATGGGCCGTAACGAAGTTTATCAATACCGATGAACCGTGTGGGGTTGAAATTTAGCGTTTGGTGAGGGGGAGGGGGGGTGAACGGGAGATAATAATTATGAGCTTTCCAAACAGGGGTGGACCGACTTCGTTAGTGGCACACGAGCAGGGGCAGGAGGTCTATCAATTAGCGAGATTTCTAGAGGCAGGTATTGGAGAAAATAATCGTAAATTTCCCCCCTTTTTTGGAACCTTGGTTAGCAAGAAACAATTTTCTAAGCTAAATTTCATTGCTTTTCTCTCAAAAGACAACGGGAACATCCGAGTTCCGTTCAGCCCAACCTATGGTTCCAAAATCAGCCATTGGAGGAGGACGGGAGGCAACAAAAAAATCCCTTCAACAAAATTTATTTGGAACGGAGACGCATAGTCAACATGCGGTAGGTAATCAACTATGCTCATGTTCTACTTATCAAAATATTTTATCAACTGAGACACGTCTTTTTTGTTGTTAAAAACTGCAAATGCTACTTAATAATAATAGTACCGACTTGTTTTATTGTTTCCCAGTCAAGCAAGGTTGGAAACAAAAACTTGTTGTTTTCCAAAATCAAAATTCTCACATTTTACGTTTCAGAGCTTTCTGAATTTATAGATGGTACGATATGACGGATGGATTATATAAATGGAGGCGATGGTGAAGATATCGCCATCGGATTCTTCTACTACTAAAACCTGTGCTCAATAAAAACTTGTTTATAGATTTGAATGAAGATTTCAGCCATAGCACCTTCTGTTTTCGCACTTCTTGTATAAAAGCTTCCATATTAAAAAAACTCTGCAAATCCCTGCACAACGGTTTATTATTTTGTACAGAATACCCCTCTTTTAGAGATCACCGCTCTCTGTATAGATAAGCCGTCTACATAATATAATATAATGTAATATTCTAAACATATTATGTAGATCGCAGACCCTCCGTAGGTGAGTACCTAACCCCGTACTCGTTACGAGGTACCTATCAAAATCACGAGTTAAATGTTGCTAAAATAATTCTGTTGATGACAAGCAGTACCTAAAACGGCAAAAGAAACGAAAATAATGAAGTTCTGAAGGAAAATTGATGATATGGAGTGAAATAGATGCCCCTTCTGCGTAGATCGCTGTTTTCTGTGGTCAATACCCACCTTCATAGTCAAGTATAATGAACCGTTATGTAGTAACTTGCCCATCAATAATACTTCAACGGATGTTCAAGTTGCAAAAGTACCGATCAACAAAATCCAGCCCCTTCTTGGTTTATGAACCATTGTGTAATAATTTACCGTTATGTAACAATTTACCGTTGTGTAATAATTTGCCGTTGTGTAATAACTTACCACTGTGTAATAATTAACCCATCAACAATACTTCAACGTTTGTTCAAGTTGCAAAAGTACCGATCAACAAAATCCAGCCCCTTCTTGGTAGATGAACCGTTGTGTAATAATTTACCTTATGTAATAATTTACCGTTATGTAATAATTTACCGTTATGTAATAATTTACCGGTGTGTAATAATTTGCCGTTGTGTAATAATTTACCCAACAATATAATACTTCAACGTTTTTTCAAGTTTCAGAAGTACCTAACAACTAAATCCAATAGTCCACCCACTTATCAAATGAAATAATATCGCAGAACAACCAACTCGACTTCATACAGCCATCCTTGATTATAATCAGGTGCTCCTTAGTGATGAAATCCCGGCCGGATTTATACCGTTTGATTCACGATCGTGTTGACGAAGCTTTTGGCCCACACGAACGGCTGGACGTACAATACGTGGTCTCAAAAAATCGTTTAACTCAAGGCAAATTGAATAACGTAAAAAAAACCATACCCTTCTATCGAAAGTTTTCGAGGTACGGCGTTCTGAAAATTTCAACCCCTATTTTGAACCCCTTAGAGATGACTGGCAGTAACGTCGAGCTTCGAGGACCAACTAGACCCCGAACGGAACCTATAACCCGAATTTCATCAATTTTGTTTCATGGTAACAGAAAAGTGGCCCGTACGGCGGACAGACAGAAATATTTTTGTTGCATTTTCGGATTCTACATACCTTGAAACGTAAACCATCAAATTTTGAGGGGGGGTAAGAATTTTTTTTTCTTGCTCGATTCCAATGGTTCATTATTGAAAATAATAAGCAGAACACAACTTCGAAAATAACCTTAACTAATTATAGAGCCACAACAAAAACAATCGCGTAGTTCGCGCGCATGCCGGACGGCGAAATCAAGCTGGCTGACGAGTGAACGAATGAGTGGGGAACGTGGGACACTTCCACTACTTTATATGGTTTGATTGCCTTATTCGTCTGCCCGCACCTCCCGTCGCGTCGGTCGTTCGCGTTTGCCGTCTACGTACTAAGTAGATGTTTTTCAATGGCAGAATCATGCCCTTAATGGACCAGAATGATCCTCTCAAGTCTCAAAAGATCAAACGCCCTCCTACAAACTGGTTCACTCCCAAAGTTGCTTTAGCTCTACGTAGACGAAATCTTCCATGTAAAGAACTAAAGGATTCTGGAGCTGATGCTGACCACGAATGCTACAAAAGACTTCACGCTTGGGCCAAGAAATGCGCACGGGAAGCCAAACGATCAGTAGCAAGTTGAGGCATCTTTCAGCAACTTGAGTAATGAACGAGTGAAATGATGAGTGAAAAGGGGAAGCGACTGATGCTAGTCAACAATTCTAAGTTTCGGTTTCATAAATTGTTAGCTAATGACGTTTAACGGTGGGCATGTGTCGCTAAATCGTGTAAATGTTTCTTGAAAACAGTCGTGGGAAAATCATAGAATCTGATGACAAAAACCATAATACGATAGGTACCATAATATTTGGCCTCAGTGTGCCTATTTTAGTTCTGCATGAGACACACATTTTTAATCACACCAGCGTCCCAAGCTGACAGTCCTAAGTCTGTGTAAAGTGAGAAGGAAAATGTGTGGTCCGGCCGGAATTCGAAGAAGGGCTGCGCTGAACCAGACCCAGGACGGAACTCGAGGCGGAGGCCTGCGCTAAGTCGGGACTGAACTCGACATACTTTAATGGGACTGACGATGACGTCGGGAACCCCGAAGAATTGGCAAGTTACCTAAAAGACAACAGCGGCAAGACTGTAACCCTACGTCCCAGGTGAAGTGTTTCAGCGATTTCTGCGAGCGATGGGCGTTACAGAGAGAATCGCTTAGAGCGTCATACATGCACGACTTTACAAAGCGCTGGGTACCGTTTAGTAATTTCGGCGTTACCCGTTGGATAATACATGTTGCACGTCCTTAACCTATCTAGTCAAATTCAACTAACAACAACAAAAAAAGTTCCAGTCATGCAGTATGGCTATAAGAGCGAATTTCCAGAGAAATATTTGTACTACTGGGTAAAAAGACGAAAGTGAAAAACCACGCCAAGTTTCCTAATTTTTTTTTTTCTCGTGATTTCAGCCATAAAGTCAAATTTGGCACACTCTTTTTTTTTGAAAAATATATTTATCATCGAAATAGTCCCTCTTTCTATGGATAATCACCACCCCACAGTACGTCAGGTGAATTAATATTGGTTTTAGCCCTTAATACCAATTTTTGATCCCTAAAAACTCAAATTAGACTCCCTTAGAATTTTTGAAAATTGCTCAACTTCGAACTCATCCTTTTGTTTGGCAATAAGAACATTTGGCGACATTAGGAGTTTTTATCATTTACCAACGGTCAGATATCGTCTGGATGACACAAACAAATATATATGCATATTGTTATATATTATATATAAATAAATACATTTTTGTTAAAAGCTAGAGATAAATTCAGGATGCTCTGAAACGGCCAATATAAAAAATTGAAAAAATTCAATTCTGGACCTATTCCGAAAGCTTCGTTTTCTGTAAAAATTGCTAAGACTTGGCTTCTGCTCACTTGGACTTTTCATCAGCTACTTCGATGCTTCATCTGCTGTTCTTACAGAGCAGATTTTTCTTATCCCACAAAAATACGGACGTTTCCACTTCATTAATCAAAACTTCATAAAACCATTCTTGATGAACAAATCGATGACACAGTCACTATGTACGTAAAAAACAAGTGGACAACACGCACGACTCCCGAGCGAGGAGCAAGAAAAAATCAAACTGGATTGGACTCAGCAGCGTGTGGCGTGTGCGTTTCGACGAGTCGCGACAGAGCGTGCGTAGATATACGTACGACACGCCCCGAACGCCTCACGTAGGACGAGGCCTAGAGAACATGCCAGTACATTTCGGTTATTGTCCCACCTTCCAGCAAAGTTCGGGTCCCCAAACAGACATAGCTCCATAGGAATTTACACAACTTCACAACTAGTTGTTACATTCGTGAAAATGTAGATATACTAGAAGTCATGAGACAAGGGAAGTCATGTGAGGTGCTGCATTCTGATTGGCTTAAGCTGTCTCAAAGGATTAGGACCGTTCTATCCATCCAATTTTGATTTTCAAAGAAGTTCTGTAGTCAGTATAATACCTTTTGGTTGCTGAACCCGAATTTGACTTACAGATTTTGAAAATTTAAAAATAAAATTTCTAAATTAATTTTTTTAAATAAAAAAGAAATTTTTTAAAATTGGCTGATTTTTGGCTGAGTAATTAGTAATTGGTATTGAAAAAATTAAATATCTGGTTTAGGCTCTAAGTTTATCCCCAAAGGGCGAGTTTGAATTTCGACACCAAGGCCGATTTATAATACCAGAAGTAAAAGCAGGTAGATAGAATATTTACTGAGTTTGTACTCAGAGAGATAGAAACTGTTCCTCTCTGGCATTCAAAAACCAACCAGGACGAGCCTTCAAAACCTCCACTACTACCTTGTTATAAACGGAAGCGACAGGAGGACGAGCGTGCTTAAAATTTAATTATGGCTGTATGAGCATAACACGCCGACCTTCTATAGTGACACTTTTTCAAGAATCTTAAAATTATTTATAGCGGTAATACGAATAACGGAGTTCTCATTTTTTAACCCACATTTGCGTACAACAAAGTCTCCTATAATACCTCTTCCCTCCATGTTATATCAACCTAGTTTTTTTTCTTGTTCCTTAAAACTCCCTACGTATTTTTCTTGTGGGAACTCTTCAGTCAGTTACTTAAGAAGTTACCAACGCTGGACAATATCAAGAGGTTAATGGTTCAGGCTAACGAATTGCCATCGGGAGTGCTCATTAGTTGAAAGAAGAAAGCGAACCTCATTAAAACTTTGTCGATCCAACAAAAACTCTGAAAACCCTACAACTGCTGCGAACTAAGGCCATACGATAATTGTCCCGAAGAATAACTACTGGTTGTCCGAAGAGAATAACAAACATGACAACAGCTGCAGTTTCCTTTTCCCAAAATGTAAATAAGGATATTGTATGGCACTCGGAAATTTTCAAAGGACCCTTGTTACACAAACGAATAAGTTGAGCGTTTACGTAAACTTGATAGCATAGTTTTGGGCATAAAATTAACTTTAATAATAACACTAGGACTGTTATTAAATTAGAGGAGAACTGCCATTACAGCATGACTCAACCAACTAGCAAAGAAGTCATGCAAACTGCTACAGTTCAAAGCAATAATCCCCATAAATACAATTATACTGAATTAAGTACCAACCTATCTACAACTCTTTCTCAGTAATACGTGACAATGAAACCATACACACCAACTGTCTAGGTATACGTGACAATATACATGTGTGTTTCGTCAATTCAAGGTATGAACTTTCCGAAGGATACCACTCTTCTAGTTACATTGTACATACCAACTTTAGTAAAGCTATATCGATTACCTACTAGGTAGTCGATCAAATGGTCTACAAAGTGATTATGTACAAATCTTATGCACTTGATGTACATACCTCATAATAAGCAAACAATCATCATTATCATGAGTGGGTAAATTATACCAACCGGATACTGCATGGAACAAGAAGAAAATAGTATAGTTGTCGACTCATTCATCATGAGACACATCGACCTCAACAGAACATAGACCCCTTGTAGCATAGACCATGAGCTTTGAACCCTAGCAATATATTTTTGACAAAGTTGAAAAATTTACCAAATAACCTACTAAAGGTTCTATCCTATCCATCTATCCATTCCTGATCAAAAATCTCTCAATAATTCATTTTCCTACAATTGAGCAACGCTTTTGGAATAATTTAAAAATGCATCAAATTAGTATCTGTAGGTGTAAAGTTGAGATGACCAGGCCGAGTATATCGTAGGAAGTGTGTACAAGATTTATAAACGTTGCTGTGAGTATCCCTGGGATTCCTTTGAAAAGGCAACCTTTAGATAAAAGTTTGTCCTTGACAAAATAGCATTTTACGAGCATAAGTAGTAACCAGCCTTTATCTTAGAAGGTTGACCTTATCCGAAAGGTTACCTTTGGGGAGGACTGCTTTTAAGGGTGGGTGAAGGCACCATTGAAGGTGTACACCTCCTTATATTAGTTTTTTCCGATAAATTAGATTTTCTCTCGTTTGAATTTTGTTTACTCGAAATTTAAAAAGTGTAATTTGCAATTAGGAAAAAAATAATTAGCTGGAAACAAGTTGAATTTGACGGATGTAGTCAAGTATATATATCTTTTTTATGCACAAGTATATGTCCATTTTTGTGTTCAAGTGTAATATCTCACCCTCGTTCTTCGTTTTGGACGAAAATAGAACAATTGATTTAAAAATAGAATTTAATTTGCCTGAAAAATGCCTAAAATTGTTTCTGCTGAAGGTTTATTAAATCCGCTTTGTCAGAGCAAAATGGATGAGACAAAACAAGGCCCACATAAGGTCAAAAAGGTAGTAAATAACGACTGAAGGACTGCTTGGCTTAGCCAACCTGCGATTAAAGGTTGGGTACTCCTTCCAAAGCCCTTCTCAACTTGGAGGAATTCATAAATTTTTTAAATTTCAGCTTCAAGGATGATTTAGGATGATTTAGGCCAAAGATAGTGCGAGCTGTGGGAACTCAATCCTCAGCTCGTAGATCACTGGAAGGCCCAATTTTTGTCAATGGCCCTTTTTAGGGCCACCACTTATTATTGATCACCAGTTCTTTCGAAGACTAAAAAAGCAATATGGTCCCTTGGTTTACGAAAACCGGCGCTCTCTAACACCTCACAGGGGCCGGAGCCCAAGAAGGCGCCGAGTTTCTCTTACGTCGATTAAACCTAATGTTCCGAACTGTCTACATTGTGTTCTGTTACTCTTACTGAATTCTACTCTTATAATTTAATTGTGTCAGCCAGCACACATCGAGTCCACCGGCTTACAACAGACTTGGAACATTTATATAAATATGTCACTATGATTTACTGCATTCCTCCAGATTACGCAACCTCCTTTCCTCTACCTATGGTCGCTGAAGATATGCAGTTTAATGTCTTACTTTGAGTACTCGGACGACCTCGGAGGGGAACTGCATGAGGGCCGTATTGTTGACCCTCCTGTATATCCTGTCGACGAAGATGCCAGCACGTATGGCGTGAGCGACGCTCTTGAACTTGGGCTTCTCGTCGCTCTTCCGACGCGTCGTTCCCAGCTGACGGGTGAAGGTGCTCGCCAACCATTCGCGAACCTCCGGCGGCACCGCGTCCGGCTGCACCTCCGAGAGCTCGTCATCCTCGTCCGCAAGCCGTCTGAACGGTTCAGGAAAAAAAAAAAGAAACAACAGGTTCGGATTAGGGACTTTTTAAGGTGCGAAACACATTATTTTACGCACATGAGATCCACAAAATCGCACACCATTCATACAATCTGAATATGTGATGTCGTGTAAGAATGTGTGAACCACATCTTCAGTCCTGGTTTCGGCTCCACAGCCTGCACAGTCAGGTTAGAAGCCCAGGAAGAGCCTTCCCTAGTAATGTTTCACACTTGGCGAGTATCAATCTACAGAAACACAAACTGATTTCTCCATTAGAGGTGATTTGTCGTGTAGGGAAAGCCTATGGGACAGAATGTGGAAAAATGCAAACACTAGTACTCTTTACCGAAATGAACAACTTTTCCACTAACTCATGAGACCGTAATTTATTATCTCACTGACGGCACGTTACTTTCAACTGTTTCATGTCATTTTTTAAATAAAAAGCATGAGGAATTTTGTATAAGCTTGCCATGTGTGTACCCTGGGACAATAAATGAGTAGAATAGTAAAACTTCAGTACTTACACAATTCAGTTTATCTAAATCATCATATTAGTTTTGTAAATGCCACTATGTGTGGGATGGGAGGGCGTTGAAAATGCGTTTTGAAATGTGATCTGCCTTGAAAACTGATTTTGTATAAATATACATCAACAGCAGGTACGCTTTAAAATTCAATCAATTTTGGCTCTCTCGATCATTACCTTCCAACGAGTTGAACTATAGTAAGAATGACCATCAGTTGAAATTTTGAGGTTAGGTGTGGTTTGGGCTCTAGACCTCCCCTAAGAATTTCATCAAAATCGGACAGGAACTTTCGTCTGCACATGAGCAAACGTCGAACCCTTGCCATACGAGTAGGTACAGTTCCGGTTCTGATCTATCGATAGTGGTAGGTTTCATAGGTGTTATCTACGCAGGGTTTATACATTACTGAATTTGTATAAAGATGGGCTATAATTTTTTTGCGCATGCGCCGTCGAAAGGACCTATCGCGCATACGAATACTGCTTTTATTTTATGGATAAGTCTGAATATTCATCAGTGGCTATGATGAAGACAGTTATTGCGATCTAGTGTGTTGGTTACGGGGAGGGTTTCTGCCACACCTTGGCAGGCTTTTTGTTATTATTTCACCCAACGACTCAGTCAATCACCGGTCTCGAGAAACACAAGAAAAACTAGGTTTATACCCTGAAACCATGTCTTAAAGAAAGAAAAAATCCCAGATTGAAAAGTAAAATTGATACACTCGATGTATTTTGTTTTCTTTTTCGAGGAAAACTTATTGAAGGACTTGTTGAAAATCCCAATGCGCAAGGGTCCCTTCGCAAACTTCTGTGTGGTGAACGCTTGGCAACTTCTTTCTCGTCCTACCCAGATTCTTCAAATTAATTTACTTGTTTAAAAAAGTGTAGTCACTGTAAAGATGGCTGCACATGTATGGGTACCCCCGGCGGATCCTGACATCATTTGTCAAACTGGAGTATTGAAACTGGTGAAAAAGTGTTTGACCCCTGCTCTCGGAATCTTGAGGCGATCAGTGATTTTTGATAAGGGTTCCCACGTTACCAGTTGCCACGAAGACTGCACAGGCTGAACCTTAAGGTTAAATGTCACGGGCTTACTTCCAAGAACCGCCACCACGTGGTGCTCAAAAATGAGCCAATCCAATATTAGATTTATCTCTTGAACGGGTCAACCGATTTACAATCTGTAAGGTGTTCTGTAGTCGTTATAAGCAACCTCAAGTGGCTAAATTCAGTTTTGAATTTTAAAATTTTTCAGTTTTTGACATTTTAAATTTCCACTTAAAAAAAAGCAACTAGTAGGTAGGAAAAAATCGAAGAATCCAAATCCATTTTCAGATTGAAGATCGGATTACTAGATCGAACGGCACTTGGGAAAATTACTATAACAATAGCGGCCTATTGTTAGCCCTCTAGCCCTTTAATTTTGGCTGAATCCTGTCAGGGTATCAAGAAGGGCGCTTGGTTTTTAGCGCCTGACTGGTACCTATCTGGTTTTCTTAGTATGATTTCGTTTTCTAAATTATTATTTTCTAAGCTTTACTAAATTCTTCGCGATTTCCGGGGTGTCGAAAGGGTTTTCCGAGAGCGAAAATGGTCTTGGTTGTTGTTCATGACGAACAGATGGTAATCACTTTGGAGTGAAAGCACACAATAGTCACAAGCGTTTACAAAACTGACAGGTGTGACAGAGTGTGACAGTGGTGGTGGACCGTCGAGAGTCCCCCTCCTAGACCTGCGAGATTATCACCGGTTTAAGAAGGGATATCGATTAGGGTTCCAACAAGTGAACCAGACTCCACCGGAAGAAAAAATAGCTTGAGAACAGCCACACTGTCACACTCCTCCCCACATGACATACTTCCGGGTAGGAGAAGTATGAGGGAAAAGGGGAAAGGGGTAGTATGAAGTTCTGGTTCAGGAAACGACATTCGACAACTTCAAAGTGACTACTTAACATCCATCGTAATGGTAGGTACTACCTCATTAATATTTTACTGGTGGAGAACAAAGCTCCTACTGCTCCTACTTATCGACTATTGGCGGATAATGTTGTCAGAGGTTGCTGTCCAGTGAATTGTGCTCATCTGGGCAACCTCTAGGTGATCGACCTCCATCGTTAGGATGGAACAACTATTGGGACTTGTAAACTGGGACACGGCATCAATCCCCTTCAAATGAGCTCAGTATATTTCAATTATACTGACACTCTAAAGGGGGGAAAAGGGATAGGGAGGCCAATAGATGGATGTATTATCAAAGGGACAGGTTGTCATTAAAGGAATCCTTTTGGGAAACCTTTGGGCTTATTCTTCTGGTAAGCCCAGAAAAAGTGGATGGAGTATGGTGAATTGCTCATCGCATACTACCAAACCACGCTCTGCTACATTGTGACAGAGTGTGACAATGGTGGTGGACCAGCGAGATTATCACCGGTGAAGAGGGGATATCGATTAGGCTTCTACCAAGCGACCCCGTCTCCACCGGAAGAAAAGATAGCTCGAGAACAGCCACACTGTCACACAGGGCTGTGCGTAAATTGCTTGGTCAAATGCCAGACACATATATGTTATTGATATCTCCCATCCACACACCTTCATATTACCAATTCCTTTGTGAATGGGTACAGAGATGCCGCTCAATTTTGGGGTTTCCCGAACGTCAAACACGCCACCAACCATATCCAGTTAACGCAGTGATGATACCGTAATGAGTCTTACTAGCCCTGTATGTAGAAAAAACATATCGATTTCATACGGCCATGCGTGATTATAATCAGCTGTTCCCTAGCAATGATATCTGGGCTGGATGTATAGGTACAATTTCATTCACGATATGTTAACGAAGCTATCCGGTGCAAAATTCAGGGCCTTGGCCTTACTGTGAACGAACGGCTGGACGTACAATGCTCCGGGTTGTCTAAAAAGAAATTGCCAATTCGAGATCAATTTAAAAACGATAAAAAATCGAGATAATGATGCTCTGAAATTTTTAACCCCTACTTTTCACCCCTTCAGAGATGATTGACACAGTAACGCCGAGCTTCGCAGACCAACTAGACCCCAAATGGAACCTACAAACCCAATTTCATTAATTTTCGCTCATGATAACTAAGAACATTTCAATAATGAACAAAAAAAGTTTAACACTCAAAATTGTATGGTTTCCGTTTCAAGTCACGTAGAATCAGGAATAAAAGAATTTTTGTCCATTCGTCGTACCTAGTTTTTTCCGTAGTAACCATGAACGAAAATTTACGACACTTGGTTTGTGGGTCCCATCTGGGCTATATTTGGCCCGCGAAGCTCGTCGTATTGTCAGTTTCACCTCTAAGGGGTAAACAATTTTGAAGGGGGTTTGATTTTTTTCTGTTTTGGTCGCGCTCGATTCCAAAGGTTTATTATTAAAAATAATAAACCAACAATTTTCTACATACTTATCTCTTAGAAAGTACCTACCTATGTTCGTACCTACATAAGTAGGAACCTCCTAAACGAACGATAGTTCCGCGACTCATAACTATCAAGTAGACTATCATCGAATCACTTACTACGTTGTAATTTAGAAGATGTGGATTTTTTATGTACGAATATGCTGAGTGATGATCAGAATACACTTGGATCAGTTCAACCATAATCGGTACCTAAATAAACAACCAATCCGTTTATTTATTGCTGTAGCTGCAGTGTTTGTGAGGCTTGATTATTTGTTGGTCGTTTTAATTAAGTACGTTGCCACAGTCGTGCGAGGAAAAGGGGGGATATATTAACCAGGTTGGCAATAATTAGTAGTTTGAATGTATTATCAGAATGCTATTCTGATCAATATGCGAGTGATACGGGAACGATAAACGTACAAATGTTTTCTCACCCTGAATAAATTATTCGTCGTACAACTACCCTAATTCAAATTTTTCAGAAATAAATAAAAACGAATACTACTTATGCATCATGAAGGAACTACATCCTATAGCTGAAAAATGCTGTTATAAATATTGATAATTTCCAGTGGACAACTATAATCAAACGTTTCAGGCTCCGGAGAATATGGTGGAACTAATGTTGGAAAAACACTTCTCTTCACAATCACACATACGTTTAAAAAAAAATACAGAGACATGTTTAAAATAGAAAGACAACTAGGCATGATGGATAAAAAATAATACCCATTAGTTACTCGCCATTCGATTTTAGAATTGATACGTACCTTCAACCGGATGAACCTGCCCGTTAAGCATGTTCAGAGATAAACAACAACATGAAACGTCTCTGGGTATAAGAGCAGGGACAGGTTTTTTGGTGTTTTTTTTTTGTGGTTTTCAGGGATTAGAAATTCCCGAGGCATTCGTGAAGAAGTTGGACAGAGTATCATGCAGAAGAGATTGAAAGGACAGATCATGCACACGGTGCAAGAGAAAATGGCGAACAGAGCCACTTACCTTGCAGTGTCCCCCCATCACTGTCAACCGCAAGGTTTTACTCTATTATTTATAACTGTAGCATTTTTGAATCCAAATGAACCCTTTTCATTTAACTCCCAATTACGGTGAGTTCACAAAAAAAATTGTAAGGGACAGGCTATATATTTTTTCTACTTAACATCAGTCGATAAGTTTACTACATATTTAGGAGAACGTAAACGCAGGCAACAAGCGCAACTAGACGGGGCAATTCTCTTGAAAAGAGCTCGTACGAGTGATAGAAGGATCTTCAAATCTGGGCCAGCAACTTGAACAAAGACAAGTTAACTGCCCTGCTTCAGGACCGCCTTATGAAACAGGCTTCTGAACCCACACGCGTCGGTATTCTTGTGAAAAAAAGGTGGGATCAATAATTTTGAGGGATTCACCCATTAAGGAAATATAACTGATCCAGTAAGAAACTGGATGTCAATAATTTGTTTTTCGCAGTGAGATCCATCACACATCCAACAAGCATGATCAAGATTTTAATTAAAAAAGTTTATTGATACAAGCAATAGTATATTTTGAAACAAACATACATGGTTAACTTGGAAGAGAAAAAGGTCCATTTTGGTTCATTATTTTTGATTTGGAAAAACAGTTAATTAGGTTGCGAAATTATGGTTCGTGTAAATTTCACCAGGTTTCATTGTTCATTTCAACTAACAGATCATTTACGAAAGAGTCCCCTCGAAAGTGAAATCACAAACCTATGTACCTGGACCTATACCAACGCATAATTTATCGCGCGGTAGTGGTGGAATACTGGAGATTTAATGCTCCCACACCAATTTCACATCATAATTTCCCTCCCTAAAATTATTCGAATGGTAGGTCAGCGGCGGACGTAGGATTTGAAAAAGGGGAACCGGAAAATTATTATTAATTATTATGCTCATTTTAGCCTATTCACAACAATTATTTTGTTATATTCGTACAGTGCAGCTAAAGCTCAGATTAAGACAATAATATTACAGGTCAAGATATCTAGGGACGCGGGAGCGTCCCAGCCGCGAAGAAAATCGAGATACTCGAAGCGGCCAAGAACTCTGTTAACACGACAGAACAAGTAGGGTTGTGAACCCCCCGTAATTCGGCCCCCTGGGGGTCTCCGATGTCAAGAGGGGCCCCTAAGGATGTAGACCAAATTTCAACCCTCGGGGCCATCAGGTGCCGGAGTTACAGAAGTTTGAAAATCGCTATTTTTCATGTTATTCCACTTGTTCTTGTTATAATAATTGTTCTTCTTCACTGACAGAGCTACAGCCTCACAGAGTTAACGGTTTGAGGTGAAGTTTTGCACACAGATTTGTTACACTCCAAGGAAGTACCTTTGGTGTGTGGGGGGGGGGGGGGGGGTCTAAGAGTATATTAGGGAAGGTTTTAAGAGCTGAAGTGTTTTAAGGCTCCCTGAGGAAGCGTTCAAAAGATAAACCCGATCGGTTCATTGGAAGCCAAGTTATGACTGTTCGAAAACGCTGCAAATTATGCTCAAATAACCTAATCGACGATATCACGTTTGGAGTGCTCTAACTTTCGCGTATTCTTACTTTTCTGGCGCTTTTTAAAAAGAGTTTTCAAAATAACTTTTCAATAGATTTTTCTTGTTGAATATTTACGAACACATCTAAATATTAGGTAGCTCTAAAATGCCAAGAACGCTTTTCCAAATTCGAGGTTTGATCGAAGGTTTAATAAACCAATGTCTCAGATGACTTTTTCTCATAACCGAGTTTGTATTGTTGGGCCAAAAGAATTTTTGATGTGAGAGCAACCTGCAATATAAGGAAGGTCGGGTTTTCTAAATGGTAACTGTAATGATACTTACTTCTTTCAAACATCTGATTGAATAATTTTTCAATGACGTTAGAGTTCTTATGTTGACCAAAACAATCAGTAACAGTTTACCTATTAGGTATGTTTATTAACCCATAATGTGATAGTGGATCCTCAATAGGCATTTCAACATGAAATTTCCTAATTTTTGCTCTTCATAATTAGCCTCGTTATCCTTAGCTGAGTACTTGGAGAGTTAGTGGAAAAGTTTGTGAATCGGACTAGTTTATTACATGTCTGGCTACGAATGGTGTAGATTCACCTACCAGGCTCACAGATGAAAATTACTGTGAGCTCCAATGAAGTTTGGCCGTAGATAAGGTTTAGAGATGCTATAAGGTTTGACCACAAATCCATTACCAGAAAATCCGAGTGTCGCGGTAATAGATATCAGGAATTTGATGGGATCTTCGCTGTGGGGAAGGGGGGGGGGGACTGAAAATGATTGAAGGGGTATTGATTCGGCTCCGGGAATGGACTCGGGGTTTTGAACGGCTCACAGTGATGGATTGCTAGCAGGTAAGTCTCTCTATTCCCCTCTCTCCATCTTTTTCGGAGATGGGAGGGCAATGATAATAATGATCGGAAACAAACAGAAATTCGACAACGAGAAGACGGACAACCGGGACCATTCTACATTCGAACTGTACAGAGTGGAGAACGACAAGTGGAGTAAAGAGAACCTACCAAAAAGGTGAAAGGGGAAGATGCAATCATTATGTACACAACCATGCAAGGAAGGAAACAGACTAAGTTATACCTAACGATAAGATCCGATGTTGTAACTGGAGGCATTAGAACCTTTCATGATGCTATTCAACCCTATACCGGCATCACTAGGACTGAAGTATGGTGTGAAGGCGATACCAGTTGCAGACATAGACAGAAACTAGGTAGGTATAAACTACATACGTCAATAAATACGAAGATTTATTCTACAAATCACACATTAAGGATCGGGGTCCTACCTTCAAGTTGACACTATCCCACTAACGATCTTCAGTTGGGCACTTCTTCTTCAGGGACATTTTCCACAGATGCAAAAATTAATTAACGTTTTATTTGCGAGAAATGGAGTTGTTAAAAGGGATTTTGTGCCCCCCCCCCCCCCTTTTAACGGAACCCAAGGTTCGTTTTAGTATGCTTCAGAATAATGGCTACCAATCGATTGGTGTGAAGTAAGTAAATCCAACGAAATGTGCTATCAATTTTCTACGATCTGCTCAGTACCAGGTAATTTGAATACCGAGATCGCGTTATTCGTCACAATTTGGCATTCATGAAGAATACCAACGGTCCAGATTAAGGTGATTGCCTAACCGAAAAAGTACCAAAAACATACCAAATAAATATTGGTCATAGTTTTTTAAACTGAATTGCTAATATATTTATAGAAGTCGAACAGCGTCAACAGAAAATACCGACTGCCTAGTCTTGTGCGATTGAGGATTTCTTTTGTGCAAAAGATAAGGAAAGGCTGAAGAAATTCCTTGGCGAAACTCTTCGAAACAGGAAGTTTAATCGTACAGTCAGTTGACTGCATCGCTCATAATTGGCGGTACACTAAAGTTGATGGTCCAGTGATGATATTTACGCAGAAATACTATTATATTCATAAACCTAAGCAGTTTTTGATTTTAATTCGACTAAAATATTGTGTGATTATTGCACCGCTCTTCCTACTTGTAGATGGAAACCAACAGCAGAAAAGACTAGCGGCAAGGTTAAGCAGGCTTGATTGACATGGAAAGCATTTGTACCTACTGATGTCTTTCAGCAATCAAAAAGGTCAACATGAAAGTTGCGCCAAATTGTGAACGAAACCGGTAAAATAATACAAGTTCAGCCTGATAAATATATCCATGATTAGAAAAAACATCGAAACATGAGATTGCAGAATTGGTTACCTACCTCAATTTTTTAATTTCAATTCTTTTAATCAGTAAATATTTTATACAACAAATATAATGATTTTTAGAGAGTCTATATACATAATACAAGATCTAAACTTATGTTGGTTTATGAGCCTAAGGTCAATGACCCGTCCAGGCTCGTCTCTTCCACCACTATTTATTACTGCGTATGTATGTACCAGCAGTTTTCTTTGACAAAACACACCTTAAGTGTTTGGCGAATGAGTTACATTGATCAAGAACCAACAGGATTTACAGGTAATTCCTAAGTAGTTAGTAAATACACTTAATGCTACGGAGGCTGATTTGAATTTTTATCCTAATTTAAACTTATTTATAACAACACTTTCGTTGTTTTCAAGCTCAAAATATTCTAGAACTACTCCTTTAAATTTTCCTGTTGATGTTGAAGTCTTGGTTAGGAGCGGTAACTGTTCAAATAGGGCTGGAGCTAGCCATGGAAATTGTCGAGTGTAGAAATCATTATGAGCCTGTGGTATCTGGAGGACATAGTTGGCATTTGTTCGCGTCGGTCTAATCACCGCTTGCTTAGTAAATAAATGCAGGTGTTTACGCACATATAAAACAGTTCTGTGAATACAAGCCATTCTGGGAGTGAGAACACCGAAGTTACCTACCTGTAAAAAGATAATTGAGATCTAGGTTACCTACACAACGGATCGAGCTGAAATTTCGCATACACATTCGTTATGCTCCAAGCAAGTGCATTTTGTCCGCCCTTCCCCCCCCTTTTGAAACTTTTTAGGTAACTTGGTACCTAAGTAGGTATTGAGCATTGCCTACTGGGAAAAAATGTTTAATTCATCAAAAATAACACCTAGGATTGGGGGGCAAAAAGATGTGATATCCCCCCAAAAACAAACCTGCTGTAAAAATTTACCCGCTAAAAAAATCTCCTCAGCCAAGACTGAGCCATTTTGCCGGCCAAAACAGCATGCTCGGTGCTTGGTACCTCGCTCTCGGATGTGCATATAGAAAGCCGTTCCTTCTCCTTCGGTTGGATATGTGTATAGAAACCTGTTCCTTCCACCCAAACTTTGAAATTTCTTTCAACGCAGTTTGGCGGGCAGCTTTTTCAATCCATTTAGCAGCTGAGGAGGTTTTTTGCCGGGTAAATTTTTACAACAGGGTTGCATGAAGGGGGGGGGGATAATTTTCCATACCAAGGGAAAATTTCAAATTAATGATACAGGTACCTATGTGTATCACATTACTATTATGATTATCTAGGTAGGTATATTATACGGAGGGTAAAATGCCGAGTTCACCCAAAACCATGGTTAGAAAGAGGGAGGTCGAAAGTCACTAGGCAATTATTCAGACACGCAAGCTGTGAGTTTTTATAGAAATTTTTAATTTTATGGTTCAATGGGCGACAGTTTCATATAAAAATTTTTCAAAATATTAGTCAACGAAGATGGAAAACGACGGACTTGGAAGACAGTTCGAAAAATTGGGAAGAAAACTGAATGAGTAGTTTTGTTGAACTTCGCTGAGATTGTCCTATTATAGATGGTTACACAATATAAAGTAGAATGTTGACATGTGCCTCTAGGAGAATGAAGTGAGTACCCACTCTTCATTGATCCCTAGGATTGCACATACAGAGATTGATTCAGCCCCGCCAATATTTCGCAGTTGAATGGCCAGCGGAACAATCAGAGCAGTGATCAATGCGCCTCCTCCTGCTCTTTGCTCCACACGCCTATACCTAACTAGTCCGCCTCTGCAGGCCCTGACACTTAAATCTGTCGACCTGCGGCCGTCTTTTTTGTTTCTTTCCATTAAACGCCTGTCCTATACGCGATGGATCAGGATACCATTTTGTATAAATATCCGAATCACTCACGCTCATGGTCTTCACTTGCCATAATAGATGCATAAGATTATCAGAGTTGATCAGACGTTATCTCTATTCGTATACATATAAGTCTTTCTAGATGAATCCAGTCTGAACTCAGGTGTATATTTTGCAATTTTTGGGGTTCCGATTTCAGTACGTGGCCAACTGCAAATAATTTGAGGATCGTGTCTCGGACTATCAGTAATTAAAAGTTGTTTCATTTCGACTACTGGCGGTTTGGCAACCAACCAACTTATAGATGGGCTCTCCAAAAATACACCAGGTATTTACAATCCGACAGGTATAGTTATGCAAAATAATGAAGAATAATTTATTAGTATTTGAATAATCCTTGCCTTCAATTCAGCAGGTGTCTGATTCAATTCAAAGTCGCTCAAGTTGTAATGGAATCACAACGAGCCAAAGGGTTGAGTTATCCACAGCTGTGTCTAGATGGTTCTGTGTCTAGCAGTGCAACCATTATAAATGAAAACAGTAATTTCCGAGTCCCAAAACCTTATACCACCCCCCAGAGGCGCTCCTTCCCAATCGCTTGCAATAAAACTCTGCGAAAAGACTCTGAACATTTGAAGACAAATGGTTCTAGATGATCAGCAGACAATGAATGTTGAACTAAGAACGGAACATCATGGTTTAGTGTGATAACAAACATAGAAATCGGGTTGAGCAATGTACAACAGTCCGAAAATCGAAACGTCACCTTTATAGTTTAATTAAAATATCATTTCAATTCAATGTAATTCAAATCTAAAAATAAATTCTCCAATATTTATAATGAGGATACACGAAAACGTAAACAATCAACGTAAAAAAATCAACTTGGAAATTCGAACAATCTCGTTTTCTACTTGAGAATTATAATTTTGTTAATCAAAATTGAAATTGAATAGGAACCCCTGCCATGTCCGAAAGTTCTGAAGAAAGCGAAGACCCACTGTATGGAGAGGATTCTTCACTCACTGAGGGCGCGAGTAGCGATGAGTACTCTTCAGATGAGTTGCGTCGAAGAGTTGTATGTTCAGGGAGTTCTTCTTCTACAGGTAAGACCAACGAGGTTAGAAGAGACATAGAAAGTGCCCTTGCTGTCTGCACAACTCGTAGAGCTCCCATTCTTCAAATCCTAAGAAGCTGCTTTAGGAGTACTGATTTCGAGGAGATCATATAAATGCTCAATACGCTGTTTCCAAACTTCAACTTCAGTAACTCTGTTTAATAAATCTACTTAGCTGTAGATCACGAGAACGTTGACTAAATGAATTTAATCTAAATTGAAAGGAGCTGACTCATCCGAGTCTTCCGAATCCTACGATGAAGACGACAGTGACCCTGAGGTCATCAATTTCACCGCTGGAAAGACGAAGGGATCCTCGGTCGGATTCAAAGCCACGCCCCACCATATAGAGACGTTTCTGAAAGCTGATCCGATTCTAAACGGAAGCGATATTTTCAAGGGGCAGGTTGTGGAACAGTCATCCCAGAAAATTAGAACTAATACTTCCGGTATAGTATTTGGTGTCCTATACTTGATTAATTAATACCTATCAGAGGATAATAAAGATAAACATCAGAGGAAGCACAGTTCATTTTTCAAGCTTCCCTAAATCGAATGTGATTGAATAATCTCCAGTTATGCGTAATAATATCAATTATCGATACGAATGTTTCCAGATTTTGAAATAAGATCGTTGAATAAGTATCCAAAAGCGTGCAGGCAGCTCATTTTCAGTTACCAGTTAGGTACCATTTCAGTTACCATTGTTAGTTATGGCTTGTGGCATTTTAATAAACGTGAATCCATATCCATAAATGATCCATGAATCCATGAAAGTTTGCAGATAACCACTGAAGGGATCAGCTAACGTTTCGAACGCCAAATTTTTAATTGGACCAAAAAGGGAACATTTTTTTTTTTACTGGACAAGGAACTTTTTTCCCTTCCCTTCCAACTTTGCTGATATGACCCACTAATCAAGAGTCAGAATTCTCGCCAACAGGCTTCAGCACAGCACATGATAGGACATGCCCTACAGATTGATACGACACTGAAAAGCTGTTGTCAATTTTTTGCAGCGTGGAACTCATTTGGGACCAATCCACTCAATTATGTGCGAGGTACATAAACCGCAATGACGCTCAAATGATATTTCATAATCCGCAGGACAACAATTCGAGTGGTCCACTTCAGAATCAAGTGATGAAGACTTCAACAATTATGGGAATTCTGGATTGACGAACAGGAGTCACTCGACGCTTGAAACAACGAGGGCGCAGAAATCTAAGGATTACAATGACCTGACGGTTGCATTTTCTGTACAAGAAACCATCAAAGCTAGTCAGCAATTATTCAAAAAAGGCCAAGAAGATCCAGTTGAAGATAAGAAAGGTGCATATTATTAATGCATAAATATTTACATAATTACACAATAATTACCTAATTTACCGTAAAATTTTTTAGGCATTTTACCTCTGATCCTGAAATTAATGTCTTACAATATCCTCTAGCGAGACACAAAAAAACCCTCTAACAAGTCGGGATTATAGGTTCCGAGATTTTATAAATTATAATCGACGGGTAAATTTGAACATCCACCAAATTACGCATAACGTGCCAAATATTAAACACTTATTAAAAAAATAATATGCTCACGATGTTAGAAACTTACATGAGATGCACGGCATGAGTTTAGTAACAAATAAGTCAAATTTCCTTTAAACTATATTAACATTGCAGATCCTCAAACCGATAATGAACTCGTTTTAAGCAAAGCACATATTCGAGCATTGTCGACCAACGAATTGGAACCCGTGAAGAAAAAAAAGATACGGAAAAATATGCTCATGATGTTATTTGAAGGATAAAACTTAAAAAAGTGCAAGAGGCTCGAATAAAACTACGTACAAGAGTGTTTGAATTGAATAAAGCTGTTCTATTTATCTTAATCAGGTCAAAAGTAGATCGTAGTATGTATCTATAACGCCAGTACGTTGGACTGGCATTTAAACGCTGGTACTGATACCGGTGATCGAGAGAAACGAGTGGACATGCGTGCACAGGATTCAGTACTTCTCGTAGGCACAATGGAAGAAATCTTTCGGAAATAATCGAACCTAATTCGATAAGCTAATATGCCTATGTGACTAATTTAGAACTAATAAATTACTCTTCTCTCTAGCTGTGGGAAGAAAAAAAGAGTAGGTATTCTTAAAAGAGAAAAAATAACTAAAGGCCACAGAAGTGTTTTTTTTGCTCCTCTAGAATTTTGCCTATTTTTCAGTAAGGCAGGTAGCAACTTTCTAAGCAAATTGCGTAACGAAGAATAATACCCACCTACCAACTAAAATAATTATGAAGACTGATAATAAAGGATCGAGTGAAATTTGACAGCTGTCAAACCACTGATTACTATTTCAGCTAACGCTAAGACTAAAGCTCGTGCCAAAACTTCAACGAGGAAACCTAGTTCGACCGTTAAACTTGACGTGTCTTCTGATGATAAACTTGCCCGCAAGCCCAAGCCGAAGTCATTAGACAATCGAACGTCACAAGATCTTAATAATTTATTAAACTTCAGAGCGAAAACACAAGACAGCTCTAGAACTTCTAATTCCCCTACAACCGAAAAAGCTGGGCGAAATGAAAAGAACTTGGTGAAAAACATCCAAGGTAAATTTGGCAGAGACATGAACGATTACCACATTACCTATAAATTCTATTCCAGCTCTAGCTTCTAATAACCAATATAGCCTCAGCTAGCCATGCCAGCGGCTTGGTAGGGGGAAGTGATTGGGATTTCGGTAGAACGTACTTTATGAACCAATTACTCGTGGCAAAAGAGAGCCTAAACCAGGAATGGGAAGAACAACGCCAGAAGTAAGTAAGTTCTGATGATTTAATTTCGCTGTGCTCATAGGTGCATTAGGTACCTACTTTAATATGGAGAGCCGATGGTTACTACCTCCTCAACTACATATTCATTCTTGCTACACTGCGCCAGTCATGATTTAAATTGTATTTGATTGATGATACACTCAATCACGACTTAAACTTATCTGATTGACGATCTCTCAAAACACTGTCAAAAACTAATACTCGGAAAAACAATTTCGAAGTGCCTAGTTGTAATGTCAAGGACTGAGCTCTAGAGCACTTCAATTATAGTCTACAATTTGCTTGAAAATAATTATAATATTGCTTAATAATTACAATAGCTGGGATGAAGACATGAGACGTTCTCATTCTTTTTAACATACTGTATTCGAGTCAGCATTAAGTGAACCATTCATGAAATATTAGCTAAGATATTTAAATTTATTGTCCAGTGAGACCCTTTGCGCACAAACACTCGTAATTATTGTGACATCAGGGACATGTGGGCGTTCATTCCATGAGCCAGCAAATTATACAGTGGTGTAACTGAAATCTCACATTTCGATGACTGTTTGAAAGTGGTGGATGCAATCTAAATGAGTCGGTTGGTTGATCAGTGAATCAATAATATAACTGTTTGCAACTTGTTGAATTGAGAGCTGAGAGGTAACTGTTTTAGGTACAAAAAACTAGATACTAAATTGTAAGTTTATAATGGAAATCAAGTCCATCAAGCAAGCTTGCCTGTTGAAAGTAAGAAGGAAGAAAAACACAGATAGAAGAAGAAGGAGCTAACAAGAAAATGCTGGAAAGAGTTTAGAGAAAGAGAAGAAGACTAGACATGTAGAATGGGAAGGAAGGGGTCTAATCGTGCAGTTTGCCGACCTGGGGGTTCGCCTGAGTCTGACAGTCCTCACCTCCTTCAAACGATTTCGCCCTCCAAGATGGGTTAACCTGACTAGAGGGAGGTTGGGGGAGAGGGCAAATGAAATAAAGCCTAGCGCGGTGAGCTACCTCAACCCCTGAACGGTTCGTTTTATGCAGAACGCGATGGCGTCATTTTTAAATTTGGTGAACTGATAATTTTGTGATGACGGAAGTTCGATTTATTTCTATAACATAATGTATAACATGTGCCTAGCATTATTCAGGACTTATTAACTGTTGATTCAAAACTGAAAACTGAATCGTGATGCAGCGGAGAAGTAGTACAATGCGAGTTGACAAAAATGATCATGTCCTGGAAAACTGAGCTCATCAAGTCCTGGAAGTGAATGACACTACAATGCTCATTTGTTTAGGGAGCTACCTACCTATCTGCTACTATCGGATTCTTGCACTTTTAGCGAATTTTCAAAGAAAATGAAGCTATTGCAATGGCTTCGAAATTTAAATAATATAAATTTTTGGAAATTTTCTTCATAGAAATCCGTTTCAGACCATTCTAAAACGATTCCTGAAATTTAACACTTTTTTATATGTATATATATATGTGTCACTCCAGACGATAACTCTCGATAGAATTGAGATAAACAGCTCAAATTTGCACAAAAAATCTATCTTGGCAATCGAAAGGCTAAGTTCGAAGATGGGCGAAATTGGCCTACTCTAAGGAGGGTTTTGGCGCATTTAAAGTGCGCAAAAATTACCCAAAAATCCCCAAAATGTTATTTTCCAACAAGTGACCCCTCATTTTAAAGGTTTTTGCACGCTGAACACGATGGTGGAATCGGATTTTAGATATCTTGATCCGTTCTCAAATTAGAGCATTTAAAGTGCGCAAAAATTACCCAAAAATCCCCAAAATGTTATTTTCTAACAAGTGACCCCTCATTTTAAAGGTTTTTGCACGCTGAACACGATGGTGAAATCAGAATTGCGATATCTAATTCCGTTCTCAAACTGGAGCACTTTAAAGATTAAGGAACGTGGTTATTTCTTCGAAAATTCGCTCTTATAGCCATGCTGCATGACTGTGGTTTTTAGAAATAGTATCTAGGTTCCGCGACACTTCTCAAATTTTTGCTCCTTTCTCAGAAAACGTACGAGTGCAATTCGTTACACCGAGTACAGCGTGTTAATTATTTCGGATCCGTATTTTAAAAAGTACTTTAAAAAAGAGTACATTTTTCTTGACATGAGATGATGATATTTTATGACTTTTAATTTTGTTGTAGGAAGAGGCAGTAACTATAAGACGGTGAGTTCATCCACACTGAAGTTAATCAAAGATGCGGTACGAGGCAGGACGGGCACTTTGAGCGGGACCAGGAAAGGGTTCAAATGATTTCATTAAACTGGTGGACAATTTCAACAGTATTGAACTTTAATTTTTTCATCGCGGTAGGTAAAAGAAGTTGCGAGGGTTTCCACAAGTTGGATGAGAATACATGAGTTGGATGAGTTGCTCATGGATGAGTTGGATTTGAAAGAATTTTCTCAATGCCAACGTCTTTTATTAAGTCAGCAGACAGCTCATAAGACAGGCATGTACGATTAAAGTTAAATATAGAGTTGCGTGCTAGTCAGTTAGTAGTAAATTGTTGGAATTAGATCGGCACCACTGTAATGTATGATACCCAATTTATGGTTGGACCCGACGTAAGGGAATCCCTTTACAATGGACATAATTATTTTACCAACACAATCATTATAGTTATGGGTCCATTTTCGTAAGAAGATCGCGGCCGGAAGGAAATATTTCAAGTTAGCACTGGGGAAGTATTACCGGGTACCTGTGTAAACTACTTCATTCCTTTGACGCCTTTCATCAACGTCTTATTTTTTCTAAACTGAACTATCATCAAAATATCATCATCATCGTCTTATTTTTGGAAAAATATCAACGTCTTATTTTTCATCAACGTCTCATTTCATCAACGTCTCATTTCATCAATGTATTATTTTTCATCAACGTCTTATTTCTTTTTGGAAAATATCAACAACGACTTATTTTTTTCTAAATTTGAACAAAACTATACTCCATGGGGTGTAATTTTTTTTCTTCTTTGGGAATCGGTTGAAAGTAATAATAAATTAATATTAGATGGCTAAAACGGTAAAGAATAGAAGAGTGGAAAATTATCACAGGATGCCAATAAAAGATGAGAAAAAGCGGGAAATTTCAATTTTGTGAAGTTATAAGCGAAGTGCATCGTAATGATTAGCCTACCAATAAATTAGATGTGCACCGTGAGAAAGGGTACCATCCTGAATCGACTCAAGCAATACGATTAGAAAAAGTACTTGTAGCTTTGTGGGGCTGGGTGAACATTCTTCTCAAAACAATTTAGGGTGTAGTAAAAAACAAAGTTTCACATGTGACCATAACAAACCACATAAAACGGTGACTCGTACAGAGGAGAGGTATCAAAATTTGAAGACAAAAATTCAACGAGAAATAAAAAATAATAAAAAATAATGGACTGCGAATGATACTGATCTTGGAGGGCTTGCTGAGGTAAAATGTGGAGTTCGGAAAAAAAAGAAAAAAAAAAGAAGAAGAAATTGGTGTTATGGGGTAAAAAGAGTAATATTCGTCTTTTATGGGTGGCATCAAGGACCTTGAGGACTTCGAGGACGCCCAAACGGGAGCTCTGAGCCGCCTCTGGTTGTGGGATCTTCGTGGCGTCGATGGCGGATCGTGTGGATCTTTGGATTCCCCGTCAGTTTTGCTCTTCTCGTGTTCGTCTTCGTCTTGGGCAGCATCCTTGGCCCTAGGCACAACCCTGTCGATTACACTCCTAACCACCCGTCATCCTAATCGGTTGATGGAGGCCGAAGTTATCCGGCTCTATCATACTGGTAAAATCCTCCGTTACCTCTCCGTACTGTACAAAAGTTAAAAAACTGCTGGTTAGGTTTCGATAATTTGTTGTATTCGTCAGATATGATTATAAACGTATAAGGGAGTCCCGTGAACTTATGGATACGTACCTACCTACTACTCCATCTCGGCATCTATCACTGAAGTTATAATTAATGAAAAATAACGCCTAAATAAATTATTGTACGCGAACTAGGTATCTACTTAAAACAGTGAGTACTATGTATTTAATTTTTATTCAACTGCATTCGTGGCAGGCAAATTCGTATCAACACCCATGGTGGCTGCTTGAGTCACTAGAAATAGACAGAAAGAATCTGTTCATGAGGAAAAATATCCTCCCTTTTTTGGGCGGGTATGCTATGGTAAGGGTCTCCTCAGGGTGCTGCTAGGTACGCTGATTCGAATTTTCCGATCGCCTGAAGGGCCAATCAATTACATACATTTCCAAAGTTTTCATTAGGTAACTAAATTTTCTTGTTCAGATCTATGATCCGGAATTCCGCAACATGAACTTGAATTTTACAAAACAGCAGCTTATAGGTACCTACTCCTAAACCCAAACAAATTCCTTGAAGAAATTCCGTGACTACTGGAATAATAATTAGTAGGTAATGTTTAGCGCAAACATTACGTCTTCTGATTTAGGTCCCTCGGTGTTGAACCAATCGCTACCTGACCTGGAAATTTGGAAGTTATACCATGGGAGAGTATAACTATCACTCATTATTGATGTGGTGTTTTTGTTTACAAACATCGGTGACGAAATAGGTAATAATGCGTTTTTTAATGGAATCAAAAGATCCACTCTGCTGTGAAATTTCCCAAACATATTTCAAACATACTCCGCGCCGATTCCCAAAACTTCGGCAGTTCGCCGTAACTACCAGACTTCAGTCTCCATACTGCTTGACGATAACAGGCTTATCCTCGAGTTGCTCTTGGGGGCAGAACTCAATTATAGCTATCGAAAGTAAAAACCAAGTATCTTCGATAGTGATCAAAAATCAATAAAACCAAAAACATACCTAGAAGTAATAATACAACTACTGTGAGGCAGGGAAGAACCTATTGAATTAAACGGTTAACATCTGAATAATATTTCTTTCTCAGCTAGTTAAACCAACTTTCGGATCCCAGTATCAACACTGTCCACGACTACCGTTTATCTAGAGATGAAATCCCAACAGATTAATTAAGGGGAACAGTTAATACACTGGTAGTCCACTCAGTAATCATTAACAACTGTAGTTCTAGAAAAACAGCAAGTGCACGTTTATTGATTTAAATCAGGGAATACTTATAAAATTAGAGTCGAAAGCACTCTAGGTATATTTATCTTTCTGTAATATATCTGCTTACAAATACTAGCTGTAAATAAATGAAATTAAATTGAATAAATCAAAACTTATTTTCAACTGTCTTGATGGTAAGACCTGCACTGATGTTCAACGATCACGCTGTTTCGCTGTGTTCAACCAGAAACCTTATGATCGCAGTTCTACTCACTAGGTACAGTATGAAAAAAGTGTGAAACGCAGGATCTTGGACTTGACCATTCATGATTGCGATGATAGATATATTATTGAGATTTTACGGTTGGAAACGGGCCATATTGAGTTGACAAAAATGACTTGTCTGTGTTATAGAAATATGTCAATAAACTCAATAATTCGCGTGAATTGGGAATAACAAAACGTGTTATGGTCACAAATAATTCTAAACATGATGCGGCAAAGAGTGGAATGGCTGGTAGGAATTCACATTCTTTTGGATGAAAATTACTGAATAATGTTAACGTTGATGAAAAAAGCTAGTAATGTTGATAATAGAAAAACATTAACTAGCATGCCGCAAATTTCATTTGATTATGCAACACTTATTACAACATTTATAGACGAAACAAGAAAACGTGAGAAGAATAAAAACATATTGGAAGAAAATGTTGGGGGTTGAAGGGTGATACTTGAAACTGACTACTCAACACTGGTCTAATAGTTCGAGAACTGACAAAAGACATTTTTAAACAAGTAGTGTTTCCAAGCTTTTTAATGATTAACAAAAACCAAAAGGAAGAAAACGATTATTCAACAGAAACGAACCTGGAAACAACGGCAAAAGCTGGTATGATATTCGAGCTGTTTTGAAAAGCAACATGAATTTATTTGAAGGACAGTTTTTCAACTGTTAGGCAAAATATTTAAGAGCCGACTGTTCCGATTCATGGAACAGATGAATACTTCTAGGTATTGGATAAAAACTAATCGGCTGGACTGTTTCAATGTCAATCGCCAAAAACCAAGTTCATCATCCAGCTAAAAATTGTGATTAAACTATACGATTTGTTACTAAACCATAAGAAGTGAAGACACACGATACTGACGCTCGAATATGTACCTAGAGAAAGAGCGTGTGAACATCAAGAAGACGAAATTTCGTGAAGGGGATATGAGATATTATGAGAGAACATTTGAAAGAAGTGAACGAGAAAGTAGCGTTATAAACATCAACATCGAAATGAAGTAAGTAATTATTCGTCTCCTCGAGGAGTGATTTACAATGACCTACCGGCGGTTCGATGAATCAATCATTTCTCAAAATGGGAACAATCACTACGACAGCTGAAGAATAGAGGACTGTGATGTCCTAATAATTCATCATGATCAGAGCTGAAGAAGTAGTTGAGTGAATAGGCATATACAAAATTGAATTACTGTAGGTACTTGTTAGACAGCCTTATTTGTAACACACGGGCGCACCAGACCTCCCCGAGATATCAAATAAATCAAGTTTAAATAATGATGATCAAATAAATTAAGTTCTCCAATAATGCCTGAATGCCTGTAAAAGCTCTGTTTGTATTCTTTGTTATTTTATTATTTTTAAGAAGGGTTATAATTCTGAAAGAAGTAAATTAAGTTAGTACCTACGTACTCGTATGAGGTATAGGCGTAAATTAGAATGAATCAACGGCAGCGGTGATTACAAAAAAACCATTACAATAACCTAAATAATCATAGTAATAAAAAAATCAGTAATATAAGATGGAGTACTCACTTTGTTTCATCTATAAAAACAGCTTCTAAAACTTTCGCGGCGTATAAAAGATTTTTTTGGAGGATTTCGGCGGAGATTTCACCGCGCTGTAACTGTTGTAATAAACCGCGTAACCTGCGAACAAATCAACAAATCATTCAGAGTATTATATCGCTGCTAAATCATGGTTGAATGTTGAAATAGGTAAGCAGGTACATATTGAAGCAGGTACAAGTGAATCATTTATCAGTGTGAAGTACATTCAAAATCGTGTGGTATTTATTATTTTGGGTACCGTGGAAGTTTCCCGTAGTCATCTCTAGATTAATCTTAGTTGGATGCTATGACCAAAAAAACTTTGGGAATGCGATCGATTTCACAAGATTTTTAGCGTGAAAGAATGGGAGTGTAATTGAATGAAAAAGCATCGAGCCCAAGCAAAAAATTTAAACGACGGGCGTATCTTCCCACTGAATTAACAGCAGGTCGAAGAATTAGGAGACAAAAATGGAGGGACATCCACATTTTTCACGTCAGGATCGCCTTAATTTTTCAAACCTGTCAGACAACGGGTGTCAACCTGAAAAATGAACAAGATTCCTTCTGTGAAAAAGTGGAAAAATACTCGTACATTCAATCCTCCAGGAACTTTAGGTGATTACTTATATCTGTTCAACGGAACTATGAAAGTAACTAAGACCGATTCCGCACACTTTCCATTGAAATCATAAACCACTGTACACCGAATTGCTGGCCCAATATTTAACGGTTCACGCACATTCCCAAGTGCCAATCTGTTCATCGTACATACTGCATATCCCAATCGTATTCAGTATGTTTCGCCCATTCATTAGGGTGTATGCTGACTTAGGTCTGCACCTACAGTGCTATAATCGTCGCCGGCAACAAAAAATACTTACCGAAATTCTCCCACGACGGGTAACTCATTATTTTCTGTCTGACTCACAGTTCTCTACACAAAAGGTACTAGGTACACCCGAATGCCCATAATAACTTCAACAAATAATGGATGTTGAGTTGAATCAGGTACGTAAATAGGAATGCAGGTCGGGTTGGTCCCATAAAATTCCCTGAAAATCCTACACTTTGAAACACATTAATACACTGTTACAGAAAAGATCCCCGACCCCAAGAGGTTCAGTAAAAAAGTACTTACGTACCAATAAACGATTAACATTACCTTGGAACAATGGATACGACAAAACCATGAGTCACCCCCGTGACACGTTGGACTTTTTTTTTAAATACATATTTATTTTATTTTTTTATGCTAACTTCGGACAACCAACCATCTCTATAATGAAGGAACACGGCCACACAAAATGTTCCAAGTGATTCCAAAAAATGCTAAATGCTACTACTTGACTTGTATTCAACCTCAAATTCGAAGTATTCTACGTTTCCTAAAGAAAAAGAAATTGATGTGCCTGAGTACTTGTGAAGTTTGTGAAGTACAGTATACAGCCAATTAAAAACTACATAGCCAAACAAAGTGCAGAACCAAAAGTTGGTAACATGGTTGTTTATTCTTCCTTTCTGGGCTTTATGAAATCTTCCGAAACCAACCTCCAGCCTCAGTTGATTCAGAAATAATCCACGAGTTTTACTGAAAGAGACCCAAAGTTTTCGTAAGGGCAGAAATGTGCTGAGTAACAACTGCTACCTATCTCACCCCCAGCCACTAATACCCTAGTGGTGTAGAAGTGATCCTTTATAAGCCGGTTTTATACAAACGATGTTTTGCTGGTTTCTTATCGCTGAGCCTTCCAGTAGATTCACCCCTTTTCCACCCATCCTACACACTCTATTTACAGGGATATCTCGAATGAACACACAGTAGGTATTGCTGAACAACGCTTTTAGAAAACTGCCACGAGTTCTCAGCTCTAAGCGCTTGGTATCGATTTTTATGTTGATATTTCTAGAACAATCTAGACCTAACGAGAACCCTCTGTTTAAACAATCGATTAACATCCTTGCTTGTCTGTGTTTCATTAAGACAAGAATGATGAACGATGGAAAAGAGCAAATATTAGAATCGTGGATAATATTTTTTATTCGATATGGAGCTAGATGTTACCCAGATAGAATCAAGAGAGAAAGGGAACGCAAACAATAACGGTAAAACCTACAAAGAGTTGCTGAAAACCGCAAAGATTTAATAAACCTATCGTACGCATCAATCAACCTCGATAAAGCTGACCTTAAGTTTATAATTTCTTTTCAACTTTTACTCAACTGTTTCTTTTGTAGAATTGATAATAAATTATGACTTTTGCGACCTAGTTGCCAGATCGAGTTTTACGGGTTACCATTACCTAAAAATACCAATCATTCGAACACCAGTATGAAAGAAAAATAAAATGTCTCCGAGTTTGGAAGTACGAAAAGAAAAGATGAATTTCGTAAGCTTTTGGCCTAGTAGAAAATGTAACGAGATACCCAATAGGAATACGAATACCAAAATGATGCCGCACTGGATTCACGTTCAAGAATATTAATTTATAGGTAACAGGGTAATAGCTATGAATCATTCCGAACATGTCTGTACGTATCAGGCTGTACGTATCAGCAGGTGTCGTTTCATCAAATCCCGAAGTTAATTACAACGTTAATTACTCATCTTTTGGGGGGCTTTGGTAATAATATCATAACGCTAACAGAAACTGATCCGGCTGAGGACATCTCACCTCGTCAGATAGCTGGCCGTCGAATTCCATGGAATCCATGACGGTTCGTCACCGGCTCAGTACTCGAAGAAACTCCCCACTCCCCAACTATCGGTAGATAAATCACTGTATCAGCAACTAGCCATACTTTCATGGAACCTGATTTGCACATCATATGCCTTTTGTTATATTCCTCTCATTTTATTAATATCCCTTATGGGTCTCATAAATCTGACATCAAGGGATGTTAATCATATAAGGTATGTGGGGGATGATACCTACTTATATAAATAAGATTCTATACAAAAGAATGCCTAATTTATTGCTATAATGACTAACCGACGGCAGCTAGGGTAGCATGTGGACTGGGCGAAAGGATCTTTCCCTACAGGCCTTTTCGACTTCATTCGGTATAAGTTGGTGAAATTGCAGGTATGGAAGATAGCCCCACATCGTGAATATGATCACCATGAAGCAATCAATGTACCATCAATAAAGCGAATAAAAACACTTGTTCTAAACCAACATCTTCTCTAACATTAGCAGCTCAAAACCATTATCTAATAATACAGGTAGTATTTTAAAAATTGAAGAAAAAAAATGGTTTCTCACCGTAACGCAGCCTTATCACAGGCGTCGGGTGTGTCAAAAGGCGGTAAGTGATCGGTCTCCAGGTCGAGGGTGTCAAGGCAGACTTCTTCCTGTGGTGTGGAACCTTCTTTGGATCCTCCTGCCCCCTTCCTTCCGCTACTCCTCCTCACTATCGTCAACGGCCCTTGCTCTGTAACACATGTTGGGCAGAAACTATTTTACAAGCTCTGGATCAAGGAGATCGCTATAATTATGAGATGATTTTTATTGCTAATAGGGCAATTCCGGAGATTTTTTTTCCTACCACTCATTTTAAAAGTACTTCCCTTGGACGGAAAACATGTCAAATGAATTTTGAGAAGCAAATGAAATCACTCATTTTTCCCGGAGTTCCCACTGTCACTAGCGTTGGTCGTGATTGGCTTGACGTAAGTGGTGTCGGGTCCAACTAGCAAACCTTATTTTCCATGTTTATTCAACAACAATAAAACATCAGATCAACTCACGACGCGCCGTTTTGTCATACCCTACAATCCCCTCATTAAGAATCTACCATCCAAATTCCAAAATTCACACACACGGAGCTGGGACTTCAGAAGAAACTTGATATTTTTAATTTCATAACAGATTCACCACCATCAAAACCCCCGAATGGATATTTTCGGCTCAATGTTTCCATGATGACACCACGGCGATTTCGAAATTTGCGTGACATCTTCCGAGCGAAGGAGACGAAAGGGTGGATGAAGCGGAGAGTGCACGACGTTATCTAGCACTTCAAATCCCATTTTACCCCCTTCCTATTGTTTGAGACCCCACACACGTTTTTGGTAAGCTCTCCTTGAGATACATTGACAAACGTAATTACGTCCCACCATTTACAAAAAACCTATTTATCTCACCATTCAAACATCAAAACCGACACCTTTTCGAGGTCCCGATGGTAATAATGTTAATAATATTGTTATAAATAAATAATAATTTGGTAAAGTAATAGTGTTCCTGGTATGTACGTAGGTGTAGTTGCAAGCATGAAGGATAACATCATTACAAAGGAAAATCTGTGAAAGAAGGAACTTCAACCATTTTTTGTTTGAAATATTCCACTGTTTACAGATAACCTTTAGGAATGCATATCTACTTTATCTACTTGTGCATCTCATCGCGGAGTGGTACAGTGCAACAACGCTGAGTACTTGCAAGTAAGAAGGATACCAGGGGCGCCATTTAAGGGGGGCAGGGGGGGGGGGCCTAGGCCCCCCCCAAGGAATTGATAAATAATGAAAATGACTACTGGAGTTATCTAGAATATCATAGCCTTCTTTTAAAAAGTTATTCTTTTAAAAAGGAATATTTTGAATGAATATTATTGGAATTTAGCAATGCTAATTTAATGAATTGAAAAAGGGTACTTTGATTTTGTTTGTATTTATTCTTTTATTGAAACTTTAAATATGTAAAAGGAAGCATAAAATTAGCCTACATCTAAATGTAATATTAATTTAAACAAATTTGCGGGGGAAAAAACCCTGGACCCCCTTTCCTTAGTAGATATATCATACCCCCCATACCCCCTGGTGTTTGCCCCCCCCCCCCCCCAACAGTTTGGTGAAATGGCGCCCCTGAAGGATACCATCAGTACAAAGGAACGTCTGTGAAAGAAGGAACTTCCACCATTTTTTGTTTGAAATATTCCACTGTTTACAGGTCTTCTTTCTAATCTAAATCTTCCTTGTGCATTCTGTCTAATTGTGCATCTCGCCGCAGAGTCGTACAGTCCTCCCAAATAAAGCTACCAATTCCGAATCGAAGCCTTGTCCGATCTCATTCCCAATAAGAACAGATAACCTCTTTCACGTGTTTCAACTCGTTTGAATATGGAAAATATAAGAATAAAAGTAGATAAACAGCGCAAATATTGCAAGCCATATTAAATCATAAATGACGAAAAACGTTCCTAAAATCTGGTGGTTATCGATTTTATTTCAGATTGGGTTATCTATTAACCTCGTCTTGTTGGCAAACTACGGAGCACAGATATCTGTGTAGTCGTTTCGGAGCTTTCCACTCTCGAACATGGGTCGTACGTGGATTGCGATATGCGTGATCACCATAGTCGCAGCGGCCGAATGCAAAAGATTCAAACCGATTGAACTGGCCCAGAAACTACATTCATTAAACATATCAGATTGGGATATTCCGTCCTTAGTTTGCTTGGCACATAACTCGTCGGGTCTTGACACCAGCCGGCAAGAGGTGATGCATTTCAAAGCCATGAACCGCGACATAACCTTCTACGGAGCGTTCGGTATACCGGAAGTTTGGATTAGTGATTGCGGATTGGAGCCAAGCTCTCTCACAGATGATGACATTGAAGACGATGCTCGATGTGTAATCAAAAGTTTGTCGGAAAGAAACAATAACTTGTATAACCGGACGGACTACCTGGGTGCCCTCACTCCCCACGTGGTGGATCTGAACAACTGTTTCGACTGGTGGGAAAATCTTCCACATGACATCTTTTCCACGAGCAAAGAAGTTCCTCAATGTCACAGTCCTGCTGCCGCCACACAGAAGACCGAGACACATCATACAAACACACCTCGTAAACCTCATCCACCAGTCACGACTCTCTGCGAGTGCTCCAACAGTAGCACTATGTTAGATGTTTTGCTAATTTTGCTGAACGTTATCCTCGTTGCTTTGTGTTACATTTTGTGGGTATCACTTGTTCAACGGAGGACCATAAAGAGTGATACGGTTCCGTTCATCTAACTCAGTGTCCCCTATAAACGTTTACAGCCTAGTGAGTTACTTGATATTAATACCTAATATTCAAAAATACAAGAAAATTTCTAACTGTCGTGCAACATGAGTGACGATGCATCAAAATTAAACCATGGAAATAAATTGAATGGATAATCAATCTAAGCATTAATTTGCTGTGAAGTACCATAGAATTGTGCTGCAGATTAGTGGTAGGTATCAGGGTCAATATAACCAGGTATAATTGGAGATGTAGGTGCCAATTTTGGAAAAAACTGCAAATTATTACACAGCGGTTTATTATTTACCTGTAGATGCCCCTTCTGCGTAGATCACTGTTTTCTGTGGGCAATACCTACCGTCGGGCTCCACCCAGGGAAGCCCTACCGAGTACTGGAGCCGGCCCAGGAATTAAAGTGTCATAAAAATGCGCAAGATTCAGTAATTCAATCATTAATATTATTTGTTGTTAGTCACGAAGCATAACGTTTGGTCAAGTAAAAAAGTACCTACCTATCAACAAAATACAAAAGAGTCATCATACGTCAAATGAAATAATATGCAGCATAACCAACTCGAGTCCGATTACAATCAGGTATTCCCTAGCAATGATACCTGGGCCGGATTTATACCGCTTCATTCACGATCACGTTGACGAAGCTTTTCGGTGCAAGCGCACGGCTGCACGTACAAGGCTCCGGGTGGTCTCAAAAATTTCTTTAGTTCGAGATCAATTTAAAAACGTAAAAAAAACATACCCTTCCATTGAAAGTTTTTGAGCTATGGCGTTCTGAAAATTTCAACCCCTATTTTTCACCCGTCGGAGATGACTGACAGTACCGCCGAGCTTTGCGGACCAATTAGACCCCAAATGGGACTTACAAACCAAATTTTAATAATTTCGGTTCATGGTAACTTAATTATTTCATTTTAACTTTCTTTAACTTCGTGGTGTCTGTCTGTTTGTCTTTCAATCACGCCAAAACGGCTCAATGGATCGAACCCATCTCGCGTATTTAGATGTTTCAGTGACCGGGGAAGGACATAGGGGGGTTTACTTCCGGATCGGATGGATAGGGGTGGGGGTTTATAGGGAAGACGAAACATAAAAAAATTAAATTCTCGAAAACGGCTCAATGGATCGAACCCATCTCGCGTATTTAAATGTTTCTGTGACCGGGGAAGGGAATAGGGGGGTCTACTTCCGGATCGGATGTATAGGGGTGGGGGTTTATAGGGAAGCCGAAACATAAAAAAATTAAATTCTCGAAAACGGCTCAATGGATCGAACCCATCTCGCGTATTTAAATGTTTCTATGACCAGGGAAGGACATAAGGAGGTTTACTTCTGCGAGAGGTAACAAAGTCAGATGGACCCACCCCGAGTTCTACCCGTCAGCGACGGGCAACACAGCTAGTTGAATCATTAAATTTTTAATTAATAAAAATTATAGAAAATTAATGGAACTTTATATGAAAATTAAAATTATTTAAAATTAAATTTTAATTAGAATTAAACTTGAAATTAATTAATTAAAAATCGATTGAAATTACATTTAAATTGATAATGAAAACAAATTTTCATTAATTTTCATGGTAACTTAACAAAATTTCATTAATTTTGGTTCATGGTAACATACCTTGAACCTTCATCAAATTGGGAAGGGGGGGGGGGGGGGGGGGGGTTAAATTATTTGTTTCATTTTCGATTCCAAAAGTTCATTACTGAAAATAATAAACCAACATAGAACTTGCTTATTTAGATACATAATTGAGTCACGCCAAAATTATTTAATTTGTTACAGCAATTTCGATAATAAACCTTTGAAATCGAGCATTTAAAAAAATTAATTCCCCCCCCCCCCCGCAATATTTGATGGTTTCCGTTTCAAGGTATGCAGAATCCGAAAAACTGAATAAAAAAAATCTGTCCGTCTGCCGTATTTCCTTGGTTACCATGAAACAAAATTAATGAAATTTGGTTTATAGGTTCCCATTTGGGATCTAGTCGGTCTGCGAAGCTCGGCGTCGTCAGTCATCTCTAAGGGGTGAAAAATAGGGGGATGAAATTTTCAGAACGCCGTTAACTCGAAAACTTTCAATAGAAGGGTATGGTTTTTTTTTACGTTTTTGAATCGATCTCGAACTAAAGAATTTTTGAGACCACCCGGAGATATAATTGCTATGTAACTGATTAAAATCACGCATGGCTGTATGAAATCGAGTTGGTTGTACTGTGATATTATTTCGTTTGAAGAATGTTGGCTCTTTTCAATTCAGTTAACAGGTAGGTACTTTTTCAATTTGAACAAACGCTATGCTTCAAAAATAACAACAAATAATTAATGATAGAATTCTTGAGTCCACCGCTTATTTATGAAACGTGATCGCCTGGCTGGCTCCAGCAGTCAGTTTAGGGCTTTCTTGTGGAAAGCACAACGCCATAAAGCAACAGAAAACAGTGATCTACGTAGGGGGGATACAGGTGAATAACAAACCGTTGTGTAATAATTTGCAGCGTTTTTACATTATTATTGGCATTTCACTATTTTCATGAAGTAGTAACTGGAACTGTTTGATGAGCTTGACAGGCCCGGATACTACATCAGTAGTAAGTAACAACGAACTAATAACGAACTACTACGTTTACTACATCAGTAGTAAACGTCTTTATGCATCTGATCTGTTCAGAAGAGGTCAGCACTCAGCCGAGAATGAAAAGAACCACATTCAAATCCGTTTCATACCATCCTGAATCCAAATCCGTGAAAAAACCATAGGTACGTCTGTTTGTGCCAAAATCGTGTGTGCGCTGCCCAGACCACAATTCTCAACCGATTTGCGTGGTTCTTTCTTGTTCGATGCAGAGAATTTCGCCGGAATTTCGAAATTTACTTCTAGAAGGGGAAAGGGAGGTTAATGCTGAAAAAACGTGCCTTTCCGACTAAATCTTGTGCGCGCTGCCTAGGGCTTAATTCTCAACCGATTTACGTGTTTCTTTTTTTGTTCGACGCAGAATTCATTATAGTTGTGCACTACGTCGCCGAGATTTCGACATTTATTTCTATGGGGGGAGGGGGGGGGGGAGAACGCGGGATTGGGATCATCTATAGACCCCCATAAGGTTCTTACGGGATGTTTATTCATCTTATGAGGAACCTGAACGTTTAAAATCTTTCATACACAAGTTATCACGGTTGTAGATAATGGTTTATCTGTGAATTCATCCTGCGGGATAAGACAGACGTTTAATCTAAACGGGTTGTGCAATAGGTGGGTGGGGGGTCAAGCGAGGCACCATGATATGACCAGTCGCCGTGGCGCAGTTACTCTTGTACTATGGGTCAATCGTTGTTGGTCTTGTATGTGATCGCATTCGCATTTGTGGCGGATGGCAAAATCTTTGAACCAATTGAATTAGCACGAAAGCTGCATTCCATCAAAATTTCCGACTGGGATATCCCTTCGCTCGTCTGCCTAGCTCACAACGCTTCTCAACTCAATACCAGCCACATTGAGGTGAAGGTGTTCGGAGCCCTGAATCAAAACATCACGTTTTATGGCATCTTCGGTATTCCAGAGGCTTGGATCGACAAATGCCTCCTGGACCCGCCTGACGTCACTGACGAGGACATCGAGAACGACATTCGCTGTGTTCTCAAAAACCTGAAGGACAGACTGACGTTGTTTGAACGGACGGACTATTTGGGAGCGCTCACTCCCCACATAGTGGATTTGAACAAATGTTTTGACTGGTGGGAAGATCTACCTCACTACGTAATTTCTTCCAACGAACGCTTTGAACTGCCCGCATGTCACTCAACAGCAACAGCCTCCTCGATATCGCCGGACCCAACCCATTCAACAACAACAGTACATAAACCTCACCCACCGGTCACAACAAACTGTAAATGTGATTCCAAAAGCGGCGGTTTTATAGTTGATTTTTCACTAATATTTTTGAACATTACTCTCGTTGTTTTATGCTATATTCTGTGGGTATCCTTTGTCCAACGCAGAACAGTAAACAGCGAATCTGTTCAGTTTATTTAAGCGTCTACCACCTGCAACTTCAAACACCAGTGAGTTACTAAACCTAATAGATTTCTGCCATAAAATCCTAACCTATCTCTATCTCACTTCCTGTTTTTCCGAGTTAAGCTAGAAAAAACGCTGCAAATTATTACACAATGGTTTATTATTTACCTGTATCGATGTCCCTTCTGCGTAGATCACTGTTGTCTGTGATCACTACCCTCGAGATCCCCCCAGGAAAGCCCTAAATCGAGTACTAAAGCCGGCTCCGGAATTAAGGTTTCCTGCAAATGCGCGGGATTCAATATTTCAGTTATTAATTATCTGTAGTTATTCATGAAACATAAGGCAAATAATAAACCGCTGTGTAATAATTTGCCCATCAATAATAATTCAACGGTTGTTCATGTTGCAAAAGTACCTACCAACAAAATCCAATAGATCCATCATTTTTCAGATGAAATAATATCGCAGACCAACCAACTCGACTTCATACAGCCATCCTTGATTATAATCAGGTGCTCCCTAGCGATGATATCTGGGCCGGATTTATACCGTTTCATCCGGGTGGCCTCAAAAAATGCTCTAGTTCAAGATCAGTTTAAAAACGTTAAACGAACCATACCCTTCTATTGAAAGTTTTCGAGCTACGGCGTTCTGAAAATTTCAACCCCTATTTTTAACCCCTCAGGGATGACTGATAGTAACGCCGAGCATCGAGGACCAACTAGACCCCGAACGGAACCTATAAACCGAATTTCATCAATTTTTTTTCATAGTAACTAAGAAAAGTGCTACGCATGGCGTACGGCGGACAGGTTTTTGTTTATTATTTTCAATAATGAACCATTGGAATCGAGCATGGAAAAAAAAAAAAATTCTAACCCCCCCCCCCCCCCCCCCCTCAAAATTTGATGGTTTACGTTTCAAGGTATGTAGAATCTGAAAATGCAATAAAAAATTTCTGTCTGTCCGCCGTACTTAGCAGTTTTCTTAGTTACCATGGAGAAAAAATAAAAATAAAAAATAAAAAAATATCGGGTTATACGTTCCGTTCGGGGTCTAGTGGGCCCTCGAAGCTCGGCGTTACTGTCAGTCATCTCCAAGGGGTAGCGGTAGCAATTTTCAGAACGCCGTAGCTCGAAAACTTTCGATAGAAGGGTACGGTTTTTTGAACGTTTCTAAATTGATCTTGAGCTAAAGAATTTTTTGAGACCACCCGGTGCATTGCACGACCAGCCGTTCGTTTGCACCAAAAAGCTTCGTCCACGATCGTGAATCAAACGGTATAAATCCGGCCCAGGTATCACCACTAGGGAGCACCTGATTATAATCAAGGATGGCTGTATGAAGTCGAGTTGGTTGTTCTGCGATATTATTTCATTTGAAAAATGATGGATCTATTGGATTTTTTGGTAGGTACTTTTGAAACTTGAACAAACGTTGAATTATTATTGATGGGTAAATTATTACACAACGGTAAATTATTACACAACGGTTCATCTACCAAGAAGGGGCTGGATTTTGTTGATAGGTAGTTTTGCAACTTGAACAACCGTTGAAGTATTATTGATGGGCAAATTATTAAACAACGGTAAATTATTACACAACGGTTCATTATACTACCTACGTAGAAGGGGGACCTATACAGGTAAATTATTACACAACGGTTTACTATTTGCCTTATGCTTCATGAATAACTACAAATAATATTAATGATTGAATTATTGAATCCCGCGCATTTGCAGGAAACTTTAATTCCGGCTCCAGTACTCGATGTAGGGCTTTCGTAGGGATTCTACATACCTTGAAACGTAAACCATCAAATTTTGAGGGGGGTTTAGAATTTTTTTTTTTTCATGCTCGATTCAAAAGGTTCATTATTGAAAATAATAAACCAATACGCGACCAGAATGCTCGTGTGGGTCTGTTCCGCATTCATGCGCCGGAAAGAATCCAACGATGATTTAGTGAGGGATGAGCCAATCACGTTTAGGTTCAAGTGATTATGACTGTTAGGAAGGTAGGTAGGTAATTAAAAAACTTCAAAAAGACTCAGTAATATCAGAAAAAACACATTTTTACAACTACGAAGTTTGCGAAGTCATCAGATACTTGCTGAAGTGATGTGGTAAGGATGTAACTTTTGATAATATCTGAGACCGCAATTTATCCCCTATATGTGTTAGTTGACAGTAAAGTAAGTTAGTACCTAGTGTTGACAATTTCATTCATGAAATAGCTGACCACGCCAAAAAATGATCTTACTTGTTGGGTGTTTAGTCAGTTCTCGCATAATTTGCGCTAAGCAAACTCTGCATATCTTCCAGGGTATTGATACTGCTGTCAGGAAGCAAGGACAGCCTGCAGAAAATCTGATGTTAGTAAACCCGAAGGAGATTTCGTGGTTAGCGCAGCATAGCTATATTTTTAATGACCTTCATACAACTAACGACACCTTAAATTAGGCAAAATTGCTAAACTGCAGCCAGTCCGATTCGACGGTGTGCTTTTGCAACGACCAAACGGCCAAAAACCTTACGAAAGGCACAGTGAGACTAGTTTCCCTCACAACACACTAGTATAACATAATGTTATGTGCTACTTGAAACAAAGTTCTCTTCTATAAATGATTTTTTTTTTTTTTTTTTTGCAGTGCTCAAAACTAATGACGACTTATAAATATTTTTAATCTGGCATCTTCATGACGGCCTAATGGAAGTGACAAGAAAAAACGTTTCCACCGGAAAAAGCTGGAGATCTCTCTCGCTCTGGGTAGAAATGGCTTGAAAGAGATCATCTTGTATTTTTCCTCAACTACTTGGGGCAAAATATTAATTTATTATTTAAAAATTAAATAGTAACACAAACTTTGTTGTTGTCATCAAATGCCCAGACCTATGTACGGAAAATTATGTATCAATAAATTCCTCACAATCTCAAAAGCATAGTTATATCCTCAAATAATAGCGAAATCCAGTGGAAGTACGGTCTCTTCATCTTCAAATTCGAAAGTCATAAGTCGCAAGACTTGCCAGTCAGACCCATTCAGCAACGCTCACTTACCACATTATTGAAAACATGGTATTACCGAAAGGTATTTTTCGAGATGGTGTCATGAATAATACGATAGAATAATACGATAGTAAGTTAACGTTTAATACTTACTATTTAACTGGCCATTGCTGGCAGGAGGTGGCGAAGGGCGGGTTCTATCATCCCTTAGGCTGCGATCCGGTGGACTGGCCACTGAAACATAAAATTTTAAACTGAATCAATCAATGGCAACCATTCTCTAAAACTGCGACTTTAATATGCAACAATTCATATAAATGTTTAATGAGCTATGAATATGAAATAGGTATCTAAGCAATAATTCTGAGTAAGTAGGAAAAATCTGCCACTTCTGGCTTGTAGACTAGGTATCTTGAACTGTAGCATATTCCAACGTTTAGTGTGTAGTTAAGCTATGTTTTTCTATGTCTCGATGAAATCTTGCCTCACCATTAGGGAAACTCATAATCAAAAGATTTCACAATGATTATGCGTGTTGGTATTTGGTATTATACCTATGTTTTTCAGTGTCTCGATGAATACTTGCCTCACGATTAGCAAAACACACAATGAAAATATTTCACAAGGATTATGCGTGTTGGTGTTGGTATTTTGTACCCAAGTCAAACTTCCATCAATAGTCAACAGTCAGCAAAAGTGATTTCCGCATTGACATGCAAACGAGTGAACTGGTTTTACTGTGCAGAGATATCACCGACAATCGGCAAAATATATCATCGTCGGAATGTGAGTCCCTATCCAACTGCTTTGTGTAGTTTCACTGTGAAGTACTACGACTACCCAAGTGTTGCTGAGTGTGTTGCTGGGATCGAATCAACTCTCAAATGTATCCCAAATAATTATGATGTGTGCGATGACTCGTGAAGATGGAAGATGAAGATATTGTAGTTGTTTATCAACTGAAACCAGGTGTTTTCCATAGAAGACAATATGGACGGCGCTATGAAAATACCAGGTAAGCGCTAAAACCTCAAAATTGAGTTTTTGGTATGACTAGATTCAGCTCTTCGAGATCTTTCGAACTGGAGTGGTCTCGCACTCATATCTCAACTGCATCGATTATTACGGCCAATCGATTTAACCGATGGCCGCCTAATCGATCATTTTAATTTTGCAAATAACAGTTTAACGCCAGATTCATCTCATTAGTCCTCAGATTTCCAGGTAACCACCAAAAACAGAAATTTGACAACCAGCTAAGCGCCAAAACATGCCACTCTACTTGTTTATTATCTAGCAATTTCATTTTTTGCAAAAAACAGTTAAACGACAAAACGGCGTTTACCTGGAAGTTGAATGTTCAAAAATCATCTTACATCAAATTTCGATAAAAAGGTAAGCGACAAAATGGCGTTTACCTGGTAATTGGTTATTAGCATACCCTTCATTCCGAGTTTTGCAATTCTCAGGTAAGCTTAAAAAGGGTACAAGGGCTCATTTTTGAGACTTCAGAACCCAAGAATCGTGTAGAGCACATCCAAAAACCCCTAAGTACCAACTTTCACCAAGACAACCACAATACAATTTCCGTAACAGGCTGAACAGTCCTAATAACTTTGATCGCAATTTCCCAAAAATCAACTTTTGTCGCTTACCTGGTATTTGCATAACGCCGTCCAATTATAAGGAGGAAATGTGACGAAATCCTAAACAATGCCAGTTTATTAGCTGGGTCTAGCTTGTTTCTGAAGTGTGTAAGTTAGTTCTGCTTTAATGTAGATGCGGCTTCCCTGGATGTAGCCTTTCTCTGGGTCCAGGACATTCGACAGCTCAATGAGACGATGGGCACCCCAACCCCTGCCAGCTTCGAACACGTTGGTGTCCCTCGCGACAATGTTGTTCATCGCGTTGCTGTTGACAAGGGTGAACAAATACGAGACTTCCAAGGGGTAAATGTTAGTTTGCTCGCAAATCAAGTAGATGGGACAGAAACCATCATCGACCCCAATGTGACCCTTAGGGTACAGCTTGAGGTACCAGGAGGCGTTCAACTGTCCACGCGTGTCAGCTTTGAACGTACTTGAGCGTAGTGAGGTTTTGGCATCTTTCAGATGATGCTCAGACAGGATCCAAGTGTAATCCAAAAATTCCATTCAAATTTCAAGTGAAGTCGTTCTGTGAATATCATCCACACTCTTTTAATTCAGACTCTTATCTAGAGAAGGATAAGAAAGTTCTATTAATCATAATTATAGTAATACAATCAGATCATCCTTCGGGGATAAATTTAACTCGACCTTAGCGACAGAAACCGGGCCGGGTTCGTCAGACCTCCGCTACGGGTAAAACAGCGCTCTTTACTCGGGGCCGAGCCTGCTTAGTTTGCTACCTACCTATTCTTGCAGTATTAATAGGTACATACAGGCAATATTAATTGGACATCTTTCGAAAACCTCTCTCAAATGCATCTCGTTAATCCATCCGGTAACTACCTATAATCTGTAGCGTACATACTAGAATTTTGTGTGGGTAATCAATTTCACAGCAACAGTTTTCTAATGATTTTCACTTATATACAACCATTAGTTGCTATATTTGTAGTTATGTACAATTTCGTTGGTTTTTACAACCCAGAAATTGTTCACAACTCTTAGGAAAGATCTCAGATAACATATTAGACAGATCACAGATAAGCCGAGAAGCTCCTTGCGCTACCTAACCTATATGACTGTTTTATTTGTTTTATTACGGGAGAACCCAATTACAAGATAGTTACAATGGTAGCAATAAATACTAAATACTGAGTTTATTACTTGAACAATCTTATGATGGTCTGGGAGGATCACGACAGACATCTTTCGAAATTTTCTCTCAAATGCATGTCGTTGATCAGTCCAGTTCCTACCTATAATCTGGCGGGCAAATATACTCGAATTTTGTTTGGGTAATCAATTTTGCGGCAACAGTTTTCTGATGGATTTCTCTTAGATACAACCTTAGTGTGCGAACTGTTCACAACTCGCTGGATAGATCTTAGATTTGACGGATAAAAGATAGCAGAGCCGAGGAGAAGCTCCTAGCGCTGTGTTGCCCCTAGCGGAGCTCTGACCAACCAGGCCCGGTTTCTGTCACTAAGGTCGAGTATAAATTTATCGTAACAACAACTGTCAACCAAAATGCCCTATTCACAACACAGACCTCAGCATCCCACAATAACTAATTCACCACACCAAGCCGCGCTTAAGAGAAAATGGTTGTAGTGAAGATATTCTAGAGATGCAGCTAGGGAACAACGATTGCAAAGTAAACAGTAGGATCCTACCTGATGCTAACCACTTTCTATATTGTGAAGTCTGTGCTACCTATACACAACCGTAAAATGAGTTAATACAAAAATGATATACTCTTATTATTCTCTATCTGAAAGTATACTGCAACGCTGATAATGCTGGTTTCCCTGACATCCTCGGATTTCGAGGATGAGGTATCAGGACACGGAAGGACTTGAGTTTCCCCTGATTGTTAGTGGCCGCAGCTGGAGATATTATAGGTACATACTTACTTTCACTCTCTACATCTTCCTATGGGCGTGCCATTAAATTATTACCATTAATTTTAGTAATTAAGAAATCAATGAACAAATCTATTGCCCACAGGGTGCAACAAGGGAAAACGATGGAAAGGCTTCAACAGTGTTACCTAACTGAAATAGTCACCGAGTGGTGAATTCCACAACAATTAGGACGCTGATCTATTACGCTATCACTACTCTGTACTCTCAAGAAACCAGTGTTAACTGGTGGTAATGCACAAAATGGCAGTCTAACCAATTGAGCTTAATTTAATCAATTAAATCCGAACCCGAGACATGGAGCTTCCTATCTTCAACTTTCATGAAATAAATTAAAGTAACAGCCATTTCAGGCTGGGGCTTTTCGTTCGACTGCCCTGCCAGTGTCGCAGACGTGATCAGATGTCCTCCAGCCAGAGGATAAGAATTCGATCCGACCATATTCGTTCATGGCTACTCATTTTGCCTCACCCCCAAGAGTGGAGAGGGGTTTGCCCAACAGTTACATGGGTGGACGTGTCTCCACTTGTCATGGCGCGGCAGTCACCCATCCAACATAATAACCATGCTCGAGGTATCAAATTGATCTAATTTCATGAATGAAGGTTGGAATAATGTTGAAGTGGTTCCACGGACTTTGAGCGCCGTGTGACCTCCACAGTTAGGCGCCAATGATGTTAAATAGTTCCAAATTTCTCCAGGTATCGATAAAACCCGTTTATCTTGGCATAAATAAAATCCTGAACATGATGTATGAGTGCTATTCCACGCAATATTCAAGATGAAATATTCTAAGCCTGTGTTTCACCGTACTGAGTTTAAATCTTTTCAAAATCTCTGATAGTCATGAAAATTCTGAATTCTGATTTTTTTTTGGTTGATAAAATTCTGGATTCTGATTTTTTTAAACCAAGATCAAGTTTTATAAATTTAGTAAGTTCTTTCACAAGTAATACACGTATAGAGTTTTTCGTTTAGTCAGTTCAACATATAGCAATATTCAAACTACGAGTAACAGCTCAAATATTACAATTAATTTTTTAAAATAAGTTTATCAAAAATCTCAGCCGTTGATTACAATGCCGAAATCCAGCATTCTATTATTTTTTTTGTTTATTATTTTCAACTATAGACATTTGGAATCGAGCATGAAAGAAAAAATCCAAAAAAATAAAAAATTTCAACACCCCAAAAAATTAGCAGGTTTTCATTTCAAGGTACGTAGATTTCGATAATGGAATATTAATAAATTCTGTCTGTCCGCCTCTCGTTTTTTTCCCTTAGCTACCATGAACCAAAAATCAATGAAATTCGGTTTGTAGGTCCCACTAGGGGTCGTCTCTGAGGAGCGAAAAAAGGGGTTGTTGTAATTACCAGGCAACGAAAACTTTCCACAAAAAAGCTTCGTCAACATAAGTGTGAATGAAACGGTACCCATGTATCCAGTCCAGGTAATCATTGCTAGGGAATACCTGGATTATAATCACGCATGGCTTCATGAAGTCGACTTTGTTGTTCCTCGATATTACTCTAATCGAAGAAAGACGACTATTTTGGTTTATTATTTTCAATAATGAACCTTTGGAATTTTTTTATTTTTTATTTTAAACTTTATTGTACATTGTACATTACAGTTCGGCGAATCGATATTGCATATACATATGACGTGGAACATGTACTGTGGACTCCACCCAATGGTGGGCCACAAAGTAATTAACTATTCAACATGCTATGAGAATTAAATTGAAATTTATAACAATAAATATCTAGTTCCAACTGGTAACATAAATAACTATAATTGACAACAGTAACAACATACTTAATATTACAACACAATATATTAATGTCCGTTTTCCGCGAGGTCAGTATGCCACTTTCTTTTTAACCTTCTTTGATTTCTAGGGGCTGGAGGGTTTACGGGTATTCTCTGAATAAGCTCATTGGGGTGGGATTGCATTTGTTGTTGGTGCTTGCTGAACGAGTGCTGGAGAACCTCTGCGACCTCGGGAATGTCCAAATCTTTGTGAATGGTTTTGTTGGTGACAAACCATTCAGCATTGGTGATGAGACGTAGTACTCGATTCTGAACTGTTTGTATCCTTTTAATGTGCGAATCTGCCGCTGATGACCATATGACGCACCCATATTGCCACACTGGTCTGATGAGCTGTAAATATATAAGTTTTTTCGTTGGCAAGGACAGTGTGGGGCTAATCAGCATGTGCCTAAGCAAGTACATTCGTGCACGTGTCTTTTGGACAATCGAGGATATATGGGATGCCCTTTGGATATATGAGGATATATGGGATGCCCTTTGGAATTGAGCATGAAAAAAAAAAGTTTAACACCCCCCCTCAAAATTTGATGGCTTCCGTTTCAAGGTATGTAGAATCCGAAAATGCAATAAAAAAATTTCTGTCCGTCCGCCGTACGCCGTACTTCGCACTTTTCTTAATTACCATGAACCAAAATTGACGAAATTTTATTAATAGGTATCTACTTTTTTTGACAGGTACAAGTTTGTTGCTCCCGGCCATACGAATCAACCAAATTAGGTGAAGATTTGGGAATATGTGGAGAGTCCTACATAGGTTCAGCGACTATCTGAATTTAAAAATTACCGGGTAATGGGTTCGTGGGGCCAAAATGGCGCGTTACACGTAGTAAGAACGTTGGAGAGCTTATACTTTGACGTGGGTGTGTGTGTGCGCGCGTGGGTGGTTAGGTAGGTAGTTATCTACCGCAAAAAACGACCCTACTAATTCAGGGTCTTACGCTATAGGAATTCATTGATCTACGAGATGGGGTATCTACTCAGGAAAGTAATAAACCTTCGTGTAATAATTTCTTCTCCCCCCCCCCCCCCCCTCTTCAACAAAGCATTTTTTGTGACGACAAAATTAAGTATCTAATATATTTTAATACAAATCGAAATATCGCGTATTTCATCCGTGAAACGGGACCGGGAAAAACGGCCGATGGCAATATACAATTTAATGAGATCCGGGTCTCGCTAATGAAAGAAAAAAAAGAACTGTTATTTTTCCCTGAGCATCTGAGGGTCGTGTCAAAGGAAAAGGGTATATTCAGAGGATTCCATTTCCTGAGGAGGAAGATGCTATTAGAGTTTACCACAGGCTTTCCATTGCTTAAGTTGGGAGGTGGGAATTGACACTGTAGAAGGGAAGTAGGTAGGATCCCACTGTCGGCGTCAGAGAGAGGTCTTAGCTACAAACAGTAGGTACCTATTACATTAGGAAAAAGAAGTATTGATTAAATTTACATAGGTATTTATTTTTATGAACCTACGAACGAAATCTGTATTCATCATTCGCGAAAATAAACTCATGTTTTAATTATTTTAGCCGACGAAGGGAAGATTTAAAGAACTTGAAAGTTCATGGAAATAGTTTGTTGGAATGGCTAAGCTCTGTTACTTGGTTGTTGGGATTGGGACGGCGACTGCGCTCACAACCTGTGGTGGTGAGGAAATAGGGCCGCTACCACTCGTTTGGGACGATCGGTCAAAAACGCATTTCATTTGGGACGAAAATGAGGACTCGTTTGGGACTGTAAAGGGGAACTAGGAGGCGTTCGTTTGGGACTATAGCAAAAACATTTGCTCTCTCATTTTATCTCTCTTTTTAAGTGTTTTGCGGGAAGCATCGGTCGGGCTGTCCCCATTTCGTGTTTAACGGGGAGCATCAGTCGGGCTGGCGAAAAAATCAGCCGAATTATAGTAACAGACTGACGTCGGGATGTACAACAAGGACTGGTCAAGGAAAATTGACACAAATATTGGCCAAACGAGTGCTCCCCGACCAGGCCCCCATCTCCCAAACGAGGTGTGATTTTCTAGGCAATTATCCTGAATCGTCCTAAACGAAAATCGGTAGCCATAAGCAGAATGATCGGATCAAATCTGATCCTCCTTCACGTCAGCAAAGCAGTTGGACGTCACGGCTGTTTACTGTACTTCACCTGCCTACTGTGTATGTAGTTGTTGGGAAGTTTTCGTCCAGGTATGCCCGGAGTTGTCTACAGGGCGATCGCAATTAAGAGGTTGGTATTAATTATAATAAGAATTACCTCCAAAAAACAAATCTGTTGTAAGAATTTACCCGCGAAGATAACCTCCTTAGCTGCAAAAAGGATTGATATCCATTTTGCCCGCCAAAGCAGCATGCTCGGTGCTTCGCACTTTGCTCTTGGATCCTCCTATATAGTTGGGTGTGTGTATTAGAAATCTGTTCTTTCCCACCAAACCGGGGGGGGGGGGGGGGGGGCAAAAAGCTGCCCGTCAAACATCGTTGAAAGAAATTTCAAGGTTTCGGGAGAAGGAGCAAGTATCTATACACATACCCAACAGAGGGGGGAGGAACAGGTTTCTACAGGCACATCCAAGCACCAAATATGCTACTTTGGCGGGCCAAATGGATATCAATCCTTTTTGCTCCTGAGGAGGTTTTCTAGGCTAGTAAGGTTTTACAATAAGGTTCTGCGTGTGTGTGTGCGGGGGGGGGGGGGGATCACATCTTTTTTAAGGAACTTTTGAAAATCTGTTTTCAACTTTTTAAAAAGCTCGCCAGTCGCGTTATGAGCGAATTACTAGTTCTTTAGTTCTTAATTCATAATGCAAAGAACGATAGTTCTCTATTTCCCCTTCCTGCATCCAATATACACTGGGTCCTTGATTCTCTTACTCTGTGGTCCTAGTGAACTACCGTTCAGTGAAATGAACTAAGTCGAGGAGTAGTTCAGTTGGCGGAGTTAAGAGCAGTTCAGTCAGGAACTACCCACCTCTAGCTTATATTGATCAAAAGCTGAAGCAAACCCTTACCAGCGTTCAAAACGTGAACTCGATGATTTGTTAGTTTGTTTAACAATGCTTTGGTACACGCAAGGAGGCTCTGTCCCCGTCATGGCGTATTATCACTCATCTTGTCACCTTAATGTTATTTTCATAAATAGATACGGTTATTACGGCATGAACACTAGGAACAACTTACAACACCAGATTAGGTACATCAACCAAACACTAGATTAGGTACATCAACCAAACCGTGTCCATTACGCTATCGGATCCGCTAATCAGGCTAACATAAATGGCCTCAATGTCGTACAGAATCGCGAATTTTTCGAGTGAACGAGGCCTAGGACAAGATTAAGCTAAGCTCCTTGTTACCTTGGTACCTAACATAATCGGAAGTGGACTTTCAATAAGTGCTACGAATACACCGCTAAAAACGATGGCTATTGAGGCTAATGACAGGCTTCAAGATAATGGGAATCGTGCATGACTGAGGTAATCGAAGATGATAAGACACATTAGTATCGAAACTAGGATCACAATAGCAGTCAAGGATTCCTCCGGCTTCCATACATAGGCACAGCTGGTAGGTACGTGAACTGTAACACTAAAATACTCGACCCCAAACAAAAGGTTTCAATGATTTCAAGACCCCGTGAGAATAAAAATGGCCTATGCCTAAAAAAGAATGTACCATCATTATACGATCACTACAAAAATAATATTGTCTCAATTTGAAACCTCAGAATCAGTGATGTAGTGTTTGAATGTTCTGAACATCTCTAGCAGGATTTACTGATAAAGATTGAAAAGGCTCAACTTTACTTATAATGTCAACACTCACTTTCCCTCACTCCCTTCGGTATAGCACTCTTTTGGATGGCGTGATATTGATATTTGGCATTGAGGAGAATGAAAAATTGTCAGGTTCATGTACCCTACTTATTAAATAGGAGGTGTGACTCCTCCAGAAAATGCATTTCAACTACGATTTCTACCTTCTTATTTATTAATCTTTACATAATATGCTCCTAAATTTAGGAGAGGAATGCATATTTGTTTTTATTTAATAGTAATTTAGTTTGAGACTATGATATTTCATGTAAGAAACCAAGTGGGCTCACAAGGCCTAACTGTTACAAAAGAGGCCAATGAAGATTATTATTACTATTACTATTATTATATTATATCGCTATTACATTATGTCGCCCGGAGGAGATATTAAGTCAGACTGAATGATGATCCACGATGATGACTGGAACCTAATATGGGTTGAAATTGGGTGTGCATGTTCCCAACACTAAACTGATGGTACTGGCTGGTCCTCTGCTGGCATCACCCGCCCCTTTCGCCTAGAGGTCTGGGCATACCTCTTTCCACTCACCTGGAGTAAATTAATCCTGCATACAGAACTGGTCACAACTAAGATAAATGAAACAACAGTAACAGCGCTCGTTCAGGAAAAAACAGATTTAATTAATTCGAATATAAACTTGAAACAGTAAGTATACCAACAATAGCGCCAAATATATTCACTATGCATGCCATACGTACCATCATAAGTAGGTACTCTTGTGGCACATTATATCAATATCGAACGAGAAATAGTTATAAATAACGTGTTAAACGCCGTAGGGTAGGGTGAATTTTCACGTGTGAACAGCTGAAATGAACCGATCCCTTGCCTTTGTAAAGAACATGAATTCACTTTCAAAACGAAAACCTCGGAAATTATGGAAGTGCTCGCTTAACAGCATACTGTGAAATTTAGTAACTCTGAATAAGGCAACGTTTCAACTTTCTGCTTTCGTCCACTCCTTTTAGCCTTGGAATTTTTTCCGCTGCAGTAACTTGATACAGCTATTCATGGGCAATACGATTAAGGGTTTTCAGTCTTTTAATGATGGAAAATCTTCATGGAAGCCTGGCAACGAGTGATTATAATCTAGTTGTAAAAACCCACATTCAGGCGTTGAACTAGCGCAATAGAATCCTTTGGGAGAAGATCGTACTCATTCATTTTTTATAACTTACAAAAATCTCCCGCAATAACAGGCAATAGTGATTTTACAAAGATCGCTATATGTAGTCAATGTCATCGTCTTAGGCAGCAATATCGCTTTAATGGACTTCAGTTGTCAAAAAGTGCATTTTCAACTCATTTCGTTCTTTACTCGAAGATTTTGCCACAATCGTAGGTCAAAATCTGAGCGCGATAGCTGAGATTGATTGGAGTTCCACGGTTTCCGACAGGATTTGCTGGCCTCTCGACCGCTGTCATAATATAAACAGGGTGGACACCCAACATCCACTCAGATCGGTAACGTGAATCAGTGCCTCTGCAGGCAGAAGGGCGAATGTAGCAAAATCAAAGTTGTGGTAAACTGCAATTTTCTCTAGCGAACTAGAAAGTTGTACCACCCAACTTGGTATGGTTTTATTCTACATTCATTCTAATTTACTGAATCGTTCCATATTTTTGTAAGTAATATTATCATTAATACAAGTAAAGTTATGCTTAAAAAACTTGACTTTATTGTAACATTCGCCCTTTCGCAGTGACTGTGCGGACGTGTGTTGTGTACTGCCGTTGAGTCGCAAAAAGTAGTGAAGGGTAGACGATTTACATCGATTTACGATTTACGATTTACGATCTACTGAACGAACTACAACTACAATATTCTAAATAATGCTTAATAAATTGTAGAGTTTTGATCTTCTTCTTCTTTTGCCACTTGTTCACGATGTTGTGAATTAGTTCCTATCCATGGGACCATTTTATCACAGAGAATAAATTCCAATTAATTAATGGTTAATTTTTTCCGGTTACCAGCTCTATTCGACGAACCATTCTATGAATCTCCAAAACGAATAGTGAATTTTTCACTTCTACTTCCTCACTAACGAAGGCAGAGAACCTTTGTATTCGTGCAAGAGTCGAAAAAATATATATATGTCCACTAAAATGAAAATTTCCGCTCGCATTTTTGGCTTAAGACATCAAGACACATATTTGGTTCCGTGTCTGTCTGTGGTCAATTCCTTGTCCCTGGCAAAACTAGCTTTGTTCGCGCTGTCCCAGAACGGGACATAACGAACCGTGCGTTCCGTTCGAACAGTGCCTTCTCCGAGCAAGTTCAGTCTTCGCTTGAACCGAACTGGCTCGGTTTAGGGTGAGCTCTGAACACGCTTGCTCGGAGCAGGGTTAGCCTGGAGCTTGTTTGGAGCACGGGCAGCTCAAACGGTGGGCTAAATAGGAATGTAGGTAGAGTATTCAGACTTCTTCACAGCCACTAAATATTTAGGATGGCCCTGCTCAGAGCAGTTCAAATGTGTAGCCAATTTCAAACTAGTCTTTCAGAAATAGCCTTTTTTCAAACAACTAGTATAGGTACTGTCGTGGTATCCTCCAAGAACCACTCCCTGTAAACTTAAGATCTCGCAAATAAACTCAGAAGTGGGTACGGAAGACACAGGAGCACCGAGGAACCTAGTGGGGATCCCCACCATCCGCCACTAGCTGGAGGATGGAGGGAGACAGCCTTCAGGGCTATAAAAACTCGCCTCCTTCGCCTTTCTAGCCATTCTACGCTCTCCTCTAGTCGCTGACTACTCTCTTACCTCGCTCCTCCTCTCTCTCTCCTTAACCTAAAAGATCCTGGACTTGGTGACAGCCTCTGTGTTGGAACCGAACTGGGCATAACCTAGCGCCTCTAGTAGTGAATGTACGCAACCAAGCATTCACTACAGGTACATTTCAACAACGACTAAGCATTATCTCAAACAGAATTTCTCAGAGTTTAGAGGAATATTATCAACCACCTGATTTATTTCAATCAGGTGGTTAAATATATAAGAACTCTTATCGTTCTTCTTCACTGATAGTGCTCATATATTATCTACATCAACGGATCAACCTACTCGATCAATCTTTCAACTGAAAAGATACCTTATTGACTGGATGATCGTTATGGTTCAGCAAACAATACCTATTTGGTTGCATTTTATTAGTTTTAATTTTTTTCCATGAAATCTAAAGTTAGTGGAGTGGTAAGCCCGTGGAAGCTACTGTAGGTACTTATTTAAACTGTGTTCAACAAAATGAAACAACAAATTATTATATACAATGAACAATTAGTTTCTCTAGCGACTGCTGTTATTTACATATCCAAGTGTTCACCAATACCTAGCAACGATTCTATGGGAATAAGGAATAAGTTAGACGCCCCCGTAACATAAGTACCCATTATAATGTACACTTCATATTTATAACAATATTTTGTATACCTCATGCAAACAAGTCACCAAGTATTGATGAAAGGCCACCTTGTCAGGTGCATCGCCATCGTATCCCCCTCGACGTAAGCCTCAGTCGTAGCAAAATTATCTTTTTTACATTCCTGGTTATGAGCTTCCACTACAACTTCTCATCGACATCAACACCTACAAAAACTATATTAACAGTAATTGAATGCCTACGTTAAAAATAACAGTCGCAGAAAATTAATAAAACCCACAATCACTGAGCCAACATGATTTTTTAAAATCACGTACCTACCATTCTACCTAAAATTAGATACCTAACTATCAACAACAGAAATTGTTCAAGCAGAGGAACTCAATCTTACCCAGGAAGTATGCCTTAATATAAAATCAATTATGATAAATTTCCAGTACCTACGAATAGGTATATAGTATGAAGAATTGAAGATTAAAATGTTATATGTAATGTGAAGTACTCACCTTTCTAACTCGAAAAAGCGTGACAACTCCAAGTTGTCGTCCTCAAATAAGAAACGCCAACATGAGCCAACGTCAAGTGTGAGTAAAATAAGAGGGAAAATTTCTCATATACTTCACCAGAAAAGAATTCGAATGATAGTATGTAACTAGTAAGTTACAGTAAATCATAAAACATTCTGAGTTTGAGACCATCACAATTCTCTTCCAAAATTCGCTTAAAAGGTCTTCTCATGGGGCACGGGAGGGCTTGCTCAGAGCAGCTCGAAGAAAGCTCCGTGGCCAGCAGGAACACCGAATCATTTGCCCTGGGTCTGCACGAACAGTGAATCTTTGCCTCACCCTTACTGCGCATGCCCTGGTTGCTCTGAACAAGGTCTGAGGGACTACAAGAACAAAGCTACTATACGAAACAATCCTTCTACACCTACGTGAAATCCTTCTGGAGCCCACACTACCCTGGAAATCATCGTGAAGCGAAGAGGTCTGGAGGGTTCGGGGGTTGGGCCACAGTACCATATTCAAGTCATTGGCAAAGTACAGTAACTTTTGTTTGCGAATGCGCAAACATGAAACCCTAGTAGAGCCCATAACTAACCTAGAAAATGACATTTAAACTATTTGGATTTAAACTTAAAACGACATGTATTTTGATTTATCTCAATTTTAATTAATTTTACTCATTTTTTTCAGTATAAAACCTTGTAATGTATTGTAACTTGCTTCGACACTTTTGAAATACTTATTCTTCAAGTGGTACCTACCATACCACAAATATTCAGAACATTGATATGAATGCCTATAATGGTCCTATTAAGCTTACCATTAATCCTGTTACTACAGCTCCTATTCCATCCACGACTTTGTCATTTTTGAACCTCTCAACTTCAAATCCATACGCGTCAATCTCCATCTATCCACCGAATGGACCTACCAACTAACTATATACGTCCACGTCACAGAGGTGAGGAAGGTATTATACTGCCAACCCGACTTGGCACACGTTTGTTCGATCAAACGTTTCGTCGTTAGTTAACGAGTAATGCCAATGAATATAGTGGTCTCCAAGATGAGAAACTGAATAAATTGACGTTTCCACACCCATCCTTTCGTATAAAGGAAGATACGCCTGAATTAAGTGTTGTGGTGGGGAGGGGGATACTGAATTACACAGAGTCACAGAAGAGCGAACAATAAATCTTGTGCCTAAGCATATCGTTAATGTACGATATTAAAGTGTACTGGTTGAGGATAAAAGAGATGCGAGGAAAAATAAGTGCCCAGAAATGGTCAACATCGCCGAGTACGATCGCTGTTAGAGATAATGAAGAAAGTAAACCACATCTCTAGTAGTAGGAGATGCATGCATACTATATTACCATCAGGTGTATCATCAGGAAAGGGGAGGTTTTTGTTTACTGCCGTCGATCGATGGAAGTGATTTTATCAGATGCAACCGGCAAAGGAAGGCTTTTATACTCCTTTCTTTCCCTCCCTTTCCCAGTAACCTCATATCACGAGCGACTCTTATCGTTTTCATTTGCCTGGACCCACCTCCAAGTTCCGATCTCGTGTCCCTATCGCCGACAGCGGCCCTAATCTCTCATGAGGACGGTTCGGAGAGCCCAAGTGTAAGCCGTTTTAAGGCTAACAAGCCGCGGGGGTTAGATTAAAGGCCACAACCTCTGCCAAATCTTCTTGGTGAACAATACGGACCAGCAAATTGCGGTAAACATTTAAATGAAGTGTACAAAGTTCTACGAGTGCCAGTTTTGCCACCCCAGAACTCGTTACATAGTCAGCTCAAATTCACCAAATCGGGGATCAACGCAGATAACATCTACAGCCGCTCAATTTCCTAACAACCCAGACCAAAATATAACAGCTTTCTCTTCACGAGTAAAAACCATGGAATTGAAATGAATAGTCTTCCTAGTTCCACCATAGATGCTACACTAAAGTAAGAGCGGTTAGGCAACACGTTCTACCTAGGTACGTACTTACTTTTGTCTTCTTAGGAATTTGTAGTCACTTGTTCTATTCTGGGTGCATCATTAATCAAAACGTTTCGGTAAGTTTATTTTGTACACTCATCACTTGAACGAATCACAGCGCGTGACTGAGAATTAATAAATGTTGCTGAATGAGCCATTTCTCGCAGGTATGACGAACAAAGGTGTGTACTGTCATGATCTTGGCCAGAGCCAGTAGTAAACTACAAGATACACATGTCGAACAACGCTACATTGGTTAGTATAACCAAACCAATACCAGTAGTGCCATGGCAATGTGAACACTGGTTCTATGGAGGTATCACCTATCATTTAAGAAACTAAAATTATACCAGTTATTTCATGTGGACCTAGCGTGTCTTTATAGCGACCTACTGCATGATTCTATTCCACCTAATAGGTACGTACCTAAATACAGGGAAAGAAAGGCACCCCACATGATACAAATATGATGAAGGAATGTAGTATATGAAAAATATTCACCGTATGGTCCTGCTTGTAGAAGATAAATTTCCTACTGAGAGGTAATAAATACGTCCTGATAAGACGTGCAATGTAGATGTTACAGTATGTGTAGATGTCGTCTTAGAAGGTAATTCTAGAACAAATTGTCTTATGCTCGACTAAACCGTAAGATCTACTATATAAAGCTCTACCATCGATCGGCAACGAGAACAGCTGTGGTGGAAAGCTGTAGCGATGTAGAAGTACAATAGCAGTAGGTACATAATACAGCCATCAGGCCAGGGGCTACCTAAATATCAGTGGGGGGGGGGGGGGGGCTACCCAGCCATCAAGACCTCCATGTAGTGCGGGTCTATAGTATCACCCCAGCCGTGTTACCCTCATAGCCATTGAACAGGTCAATATTAATTAGTTAATAAATTGAAATATATTAAAAATTGAAATTGGCTTCTGACTACGTTATTAGATTTTAGAGATTTTTGGTTTATTATTCTGTGAATAATACACCTATGTATTCGCTCAGCAAAAAATTTTTATAACACCCCCTCAAAATTTTTTCTTTTCCGTTTCAAGGTGCGTAGATTCCATAAATGCAATGTCCGTCCGCCGTCCGCCGTATCACGTGTACAGGCTTCATTTTCGGTCTAAAAAAATCGTTCTTTCGCACACATGCTCCATTTGGGCCCTAGTTGTGTCCCGAAACTTTTCAGCCCGATCGGAATATATCCAGCGGAGTTATGAGTGAAAATGTGTATAAAAATAGGTACTTTTTGTGTTTTAGTAACATAGTAGTAAAATGAGATTTTGAGGTATCGTATTCCATGTTTTTGGGGACGAGAAGACCGAATATCAAGTCGATTTTGACCAAGGAGTGGAAAATTGAGGTTGTACCAGATGTTCAGCTCCCAAAATTGATTTTTCGTGAGTCAAAAACCTGGAAAATCGTCTGAAATCACAAGCAGTATGTATAATAACACTAGAAAAAGTGTCAACACGTGGATCAAGACGATTAAATGGCTCTATCAATGATCAAAGATAGTTAAAAAAAAAAAAAGCGTACCTAATTTGTGTTTTAGGGGCCAAAATTAATGGAAACCATCAGAAATAGCTATTTCGATTATTACGCATAAAAGAAACAATAAATGAACAGCCAGCATTTCTGTAGACCAATAAAATAATAGAATAATAAACCCATGTGACAAGGACTTTGCAGCGTTTTTTTTTTTTCTGTAATTGCGAGGCTCTGTGGTTGATGATATGAAAGTTGTGAAAAACCAGCTGAACATATATCTTTTATGCTATGTGTGATGAATTTAAATTTATCATCACGGTGGCGTGAAGGAATGAATAGATGAGAGCGAGGGAATTTCACCTAGGCGGCGGTAATCCACCGATGTAGGTGAGAGGAAGGAAATTCACCTAGGCGGCGGTAATCCACCGATGTAGGTGAGTGGAAGGAATCTCGTCTAGGCGGCGGTAATCCACCGATGTAGGCGAGAGGAAGGAAATTCACCTAGGCGGCGGTAATCCACCGATGTAGGTGAAGGAAGGAAGGTGCTTGTCTAGGCGGCGGATATCCACCGATGTAGACAAGAGGAGAAGGTAGGAGGTGAATTCCCAGAGCGGCGGATACCACCAGGCATCTGGGAGGAGGAAGGTAGAGAGAGAAGAGAGAGCTGGTTAGAGGAAGTGTCGAATGAAGCTAAAGCTCCAGGATCCGGGGTTATATAGGACTTGGAGTCCTCTCCCTCCAGCTCCCTGTTGGGAGCTGGTAGTGGGGCACCAGGTTGTGTCCCCCGGATTCTGTCGCCTGTCTCCCCACTCAGATGTTTATTAGCGGAAGGTAATTTTTACATAGGAATATTGGTGAGAGCTTTAAGGTTGTAGTGGAGTGTTCCCGGGAGGGACTCACGACAGAGGTCCCCCCAGTTCGAACCAATGCTTGAGGTAGCTGAAGGCTCAAGTTTACAGTGGCTGAGGGCTGCGGAAACAAAAAGGGGAGCTGAAGGCGCAAGGATACAGGAGCTGAAGGCTGAAACAAACAATTGCAGTGCTGAAGGCAGAAGAGTGACCGGAGGTGTCTTAAATCTAGGGTGATATACAAGTAGTAGGATAAGTAGACATAAGTAGACATAAGTAGGGCTAAGTAGACAAAAAGTAGACGTAAGGAGACATAAGTAGACATAAGTAGATATAAGTAGACGTAAGTAGATGTAAGTAGATGTAAGTAGATGTAAGTAGACGAAATTTGATGATGGGAAAGATATGTACAAGGAGGGTGTGATGAAAAATTTGATGAAGTGACAATATTTACAAAGGTGATGAGTTCGATGATGATGATAAGAGGAGTGATAGTTAGATAGTATGTTAGATAGCTAGAGTTTTACAGGTGCAAGGTATTTACAGGTAGTATTTACAGGTATGTACAGGTATTTACAGGTATGTACAGTTTTTAGGTACGGTTTCAGGGGAGACAGAATTGAGGGGGGTTGCGAGATCCGCCGTTCCCTGGGTGTGGGTTGTGTGTGGTGAAGCGGATTGAATGTGTGGGTGTAGTGAAAAGGTGGGTGTAGTGTGTGGTTGGGTGTAGATGATGCCCGCTGCGACGAAGTGGCCACGGCGGGGCTGTGAGGTTCGGTACAGTGTCTGTGGGATAATGGAACACATACACTGTCCCGAAATCTCAAGGCCCCGCCGTGATTTCTCAGAGCGGGGCGGGGGACTTGGCCGCCGGGACGCGGGGCGAGGGACGCTCCCGTCGTCTGTTGCGGCGCCCGGACCTTTTCGTCCCGGCGGAAACTATTGTGGATATCCCCGGCGGGGATGGGGGAAGAGAGGGTGTTGTGGGGTCGGTGGGTTGGGGTGTTGGTGGGGTAGAATTTAAAATTGGGGGGTCGAAAATTGAAAAAGGGGGAGGAGCAAGAGGGGGTTGAAATTTGGGGGGCGGGGGTCCGTTGAAGACGGGGGGAGTGATGTTTGGAAGGGGTGGTGGGGGTGGCATGAGTAGGGTGAGACGAAATTGGTGGAGGAGCGGGTCTATAAGGGGATCTATCGGGACGTAAGGGGGGTGTACCCCGGTGGCTTGCGCTGCGCGAAATTCGCGCAGTATGCGCCACTGGGGGTACTTCCACCGCCGGGGCCGGGGAGGGAGGCCGGAAATCCGTTGCGGAAGAAAAAGAAGCGATGTAGTAGGTCCGGGCGAAGGGGGTAGGGGGGAGAGCGGGTCCGGGACGTACACGTCCCGGAGTATCGCCGCCATTTCCGGATCCGAATCGAAATCCGGAAACGGCGACGGGGGAGACTGATTCGGTGGAGAGAGGTGTTGCATTGCAAACAGACGGCGGGAGACTGATAGTGGATGTCGGTTGAGGGAGAACAGGGGCGGGCTTGCAGCGGGCGAAAGGGACGGTGTGGGGTTTCCCGTCCATTAGCAGGGTCGCGGAGGTCGGTGTTGTGCGGATGACTTGAAAGGGCCCGGCATAAAGGGGCTGAAAGGTTTTATGCATGCCGGGCTCTTTCAAGTACATATGCGTGGAAGTGTAAAAGCGTTTTGGGTAAGTGGTGTCGTTTGTCGGTGTTGAGGTGTGTAACGGTTCCCTGTTAATGGACGGGGTGTTGTGTGGAGGGAAAATGTCGGCCGGTAAACGAATGGGGTCTCTGAAAGCGTGTTGTGCGGGACTTGTGTTGTCTGAAGGACGGGCGGAAGTGCGGAGGCTAAGTAGAACGTAGGGGAGGGTTTTGGTCCATGAAGGGGAAGTGGCTGATGTGGAGATGGCTTGCTTGAGGACCGAGTGCCACCGCTCTATTTTCCCGTTGGATTGGGGGTGATAAGGAGTGGTGCGGATTTTCTGAATCCCGAGGGAACGGAGCAGGTCGGCAAAGTGGGCTGATTCAAAATGCCTCCCCTGATCGACCGTGAGTGTCCGCGGACAACCGTAGCGGCTGATCCATTGATTGAGGAAGGCCGCGGCGACGGCGTCCGCGGTAATGTGGGTGAGTGGGATACACTCTACCCAATTTGTCGCACGGTCGATCATGGTGAGGCAATACCTCTTCCCCTCGGAGGGGGGAAGAGGGCCGACCAGATCCAAGTGGACGTGTTCCCACGGGAGAGAATCGGGGATAGGTTGAGGAGGTACATGGGGGTGAGCCGAGACCTTGAATTGCTGGCACTTCTGGCACCCAAGAACCCAGGTACGTATATCCGTGTTCATGTGGGGCCAGAAGTACCGCGTCTTGATGAGGTCCCGGCTCGCTCGAATGCCGGGATGATGGAGGGAGTGGTAATGTAGGAACAACTGCCTCCTCAGCTCCGGTGGGACGTACGGGCGCGGTGTATCGGCCGATACGTCGCACCAGAGATCGAGGGGAGGCAGCTGTTCCAATTTTGAGGCGGAGATGAGATTGGAGAGTGCGGGATCGGAAGTAGGAATTTGGTGGTTTTTGAGGGTTTGCGGGGAAGGGAAGGGCAGTAACTCCGCCACCGGCGCAGGGGTGGGGCGGGAGAGCGCGTCGGCGACGCAGTTGTCGGCCCCCGGCAAATAACGAATATCGGACGTGAATTGTCCGATAAATTCGAGTTGCCGGGGGCGACGGGGGGAGGCTGATTTTCGGTTTTGGAGGAGGGCGTGGGTGAGGGGCTTGTGGTCGGTAATGACAGAGAACTGCCTGCCCTCCACGAAGTCTCGGAAGTGTTTGATGGCTTCGTGGATGGCGAGGAGTTCTCTGTCAAAGGTGGAGTAATTTTTTTGTGTGGGGGACAGAGTTTTGGAGAAAAAGCCGAGAGGTTGGGGGGTGGCGCCGGTGTGTTGGTGGAGTACTGCCCCGATGGCCCAGTCGGACGCATCCGTGGTGATGGAGAGGGGGGCATGGGGATCGGGATGGGCCAATAGAGCGGCGTCTACTAGGTCCTGTTTGCATTGTTGAAAGGCGGTTGTGAGGGTGGGGGTCCAGGAGATGGGGCGTTTATCGTTTTTCTTGGCCGGTTGTGGGATAGCGTGTATGAGTGGCTGTTGGTGTTGTGCTGCGTGTTTGATGTGTCTACGATAAAAGTTCAGCATACCCAGGAAACGGCGGAGTTCTGAGACGGTGTTGGGTTGTGGGAAATCGGTGAGGGTGTGCACTTTGTCCGGTAGGGGTTTTATTCCTTCGGACGAAACCTGGTGGCCGAGGCAGCGGACGGAGGGTTGGGCGAGGACACATTTCGGAGCGTTTATGGTGAGGCCCTCGGCGGCGAAGATGTCAAGAACCTGTTTCAGGTGTGCGAGGTGTTCCTTTGGGTCCCGGGAAGCGATCAGTACGTCGTCCAAAAAACAGAAGACGAAGGGTAGGCCTCGTAGTATGTTGTCCATGTAACGCTGCCATGTTTGGGCAGCGTTACGGAGGCCGAAACCCATTTTGATATACTCGAACAGGCCGAAAGGGGTGATGATAGCTGTTTTAGGAACGTCAGGGGGGTAGATGTGAATGTGATGGAAGGCACGAGAGATGTCGAGTGTAGAAAAGATGGTTGTGTTGTGGAGGTGGGAAGAGAAGTCCCGGAGATGCGGGACGTTGTAAAGGTCTGGGGTTGTTCGGGCATTGAGGCGGCGGTAGTCGCCGCAGGGGCGGATATCCCCGTTAGGCTTCTGCACAATATGTAGTGGAGATTTGGAGGGACGGATAATGCCTTCCTTGATGAGAAGATCAAAGTGTTTGCGGGCCTGTGAGAGTTGGAGGGGGTGGAGGCGTCGTGCTTTTGCGGATATTGGGGGGCCAGAGGTTTCTATGTAGTGCTGGGTCTGTGAGATGTGAGCTGAGGGGCGGCGCTGGGGTTTGTAGTGTAGGAGGAGTTGTTCAAACTGGGACGGGGGCCGATCCACCGCATGAATGAACCCGGGGATGGGTTTCTGGGTGGAGGGGTCGAGCAGGCGCGCGTTACGGACGTCTACCTGGAGGCCGAAATATGCGAGGAAGTCGGCCCCCAGGATAGCTTTCTCTACGTCCGCCACGGTAAATTCCCACTCGTACGCGAGCCCGCTCATATGAATTGATGAGCGGTACGTCCCGTACGAGGGGATGGTGGTACCGTTGGCGGCGTAGAGGAGTTGCCGGTAACAACGCGCCTGTCGCCGGAGAATATTATTGGGGAATATGGAGAGCGCCGCCCCTGTGTCGACGAGGAACGGGACGTGCGTTTTCGAGCATTTTAGGAACAGGCGTTGGTGAGCTGGGGCGGAGTGTGGTAAAATTGCTGAGGTGTTGGGGTCTGTCGGAGGGGGGGGGGCTTGGTTCGTCCGAGGTGGTGGGCGGATGCGACGGCGGTGGTTGGTCCCCCGCGAAGGAGACGCGGGGCGTTTTTTTGCCGTTCCGGGGAGGGGGAACGGTAGCGGCGGCGCGAGTGGCGGCCGGAGGGGTGGTTGTCTTGGGGGCGGGGTCGGAGGTTCCGTTCCGTGGTGGGGGAACGGTAGCGGCGGCGCTAGTGGCGGCCGGGAGGGTGGCTGCCCTGGAGGCGGGCCTGGAGGGGCCGTTCCGGGGTGGGGGAACGGTAGCGGCGGCGCTAGTGGCGGCCGGAGGGTTGGCTGCCCTGGAGGCGGGCTTGGAGGGGCCGTTCCGGGGTGGGGGAACGGTAGTGGCGGCGCTAGTGGTGGCCGGAGGGTTGGCTGCCCTGGAGGCGGGCTTGGAGGGGCCGTTCCGGGGTGGGGGAACGGTAGTGGCGGCGCTAGTGGTGGCCGGAAGGTTGGCTGCCCTGGAGGTGGGCTTGGAGGGGCCGTCCCGGGGTGGGGGAACGGTTGATGGAGAGGTGGCGACGTCAGATGCGGTCGGGAGGTTGGCAGCCGTGGCGGCTGCGTAGGAGGGGTAGCGAGGTTTGGTGGTGGTGGTGTGAATGCGGGCGGGGAGGGGTTGGTGGTGGTCCCCCCCGTGTTGGCGAGGAGGGGGGCCCGCCGGATTTACCGGCGGGCGTCCGCGTTTCCCTGCTTGGAGGAGTAGGAGCAGGGGGGCTGGCATTTGCGGGCCTCCCCACCGAAGTTCACATGGTAGAAACATCGGTGGGGGGGGTCCGCTGGGAGGTAGGTCCTGGTGGGGCGCGCGGAGTTGGAGGGGGCCGTCGTGGTCGGGGACCTCCCTCTTCGTTGCTGGGTGGGGGAGATGGTGCGGCGGTCGGCCGAGCGCTGGCGTCGGTGGTCGGAGGAGGGGGCTGGCCGGCGATCGACGGAGAGGGAGCGGCGCCGGTGGATGGAGGGGGGCCGGCGGCGCTCTTGCGACGGCGATCGGTCCCTGCGTGGGGTGGGGGTGCGGGGTGCGGCGACTTCCGTGACGCTGGCGGCCGCGGCGAGGTCGGAGACCGTGTCGGCTAGACGGAGTAGCGGCTCGTCCGGTCCGTCGAGGTGGCTGGCGAGCGCCATCTGGATGGGGTGGGGGAGGGCTCGCAGCCAGAACGTTCGAGCGATGTCGGCCGTCACGACGTCGTGTAGCTGATGACGTAGGCGACGGTACAGGTGGGAGGGCTTCAAATCGCCGAGATGCTGGGGTTGGGATAGCGCTGCGACACGTGCGATCTTGGAGGGTTGGTATAAGCTGATGAGGCGGGCGCGGAGGTCGTCGTAGGCGGCCGTGGCGTCGGGGGAGATGTCCGACGTCTGCAGGAGGATCTCATACGGTAACAGAGAGATGATGCGGGAGTAGCGGGTACGCTGGCTGCGGATGTTGGCGGCAGAAAACGCAGCGTCGACCTGGAAGAACCAGAGTGCGGGGTCGTGCGTGTAGAAGGGGGGCAGCGACAGCGGGAATGACGCCGAGGCCGTCGTGACGTCGGCGGCGGCGTGTGCGGCAGCTGCAGCGGCGGCGGCAGCGGCGGCGGCGGATGCGGTGGAGCCGGGTGGTGAGAGGCTTGTGAAGGGGTTGTCGGTTGCGTCAGAAGTCGCAGCGGTCGGCGGCTGCAGCAGGGACGGCCGGAGGAGCGGCGGCGATGGCGAGTTCGGGTCCATGGTGGAGGTGTCTGTGAACAAAATTCAATTTGAGCGGTTGAATTTGAAAATTCGCAATGAGCGGCGGCGGGGTAGGATGCGGCGGAGAGTTGAGAGCTGTGTGAGCGGTTGCGGGTGGGCCAAACATTGCGAATTTATACTGACTATTTTAAAAGTGAATTTAAAATGCGGGACACCGAACTAGACTGGGGCGACACATGAGGTGGTAGGAAGGGTAGATAGAAGGTTGGATGAACGTCGGGTTCACCTCTGTGATGAATTTAAATTTATCATCACGGTGGCGTGAAGGAATGAATAGATGAGAGCGAGGGAATTTCACCTAGGCGGCGGTAATCCACCGATGTAGGTGAGAGGAAGGAAATTCACCTAGGCGGCGGTAATCCACCGATGTAGGTGAGTGGAAGGAATCTCGTCTAGGCGGCGGTAATCCACCGATGTAGGCGAGAGGAAGGAAATTCACCTAGGCGGCGGTAATCCACCGATGTAGGTGAAGGAAGGAAGGTGCTTGTCTAGGCGGCGGATATCCACCGATGTAGACAAGAGGAGAAGGTAGGAGGTGAATTCCCAGAGCGGCGGATACCACCAGGCATCTGGGAGGAGGAAGGTAGAGAGAGAAGAGAGAGCTGGTTAGAGGAAGTGTCGAATGAAGCTAAAGCTCCAGGATCCGGGGTTATATAGGACTTGGAGTCCTCTCCCTCCAGCTCCCTGTTGGGAGCTGGTAGTGGGGCACCAGGTTGTGTCCCCCGGATTCTGTCGCCTGTCTCCCCACTCAGATGTTTATTAGCGGAAGGTAATTTTTACATAGGAATATTGGTGAGAGCTTTAAGGTTGTAGTGGAGTGTTCCCGGGAGGGACTCACGACACTATGGGTTGCTTTGAAAGGGCTGTATCTCTGGAACAACATTCGGTCAACTTGAAAATAATTAGGAATTGGTGTTGATGAATTTGTTAATTCGAAGTTTTTAAGCTTGAAACCTGGAATGAAGCGCATCATCTTTCTGACACGGATAAAGAAGGTTCATGAACTCGTAGGTATTGTGTGGCCATTCGATCAAATTTCAATGAAGTTTTGTGAATTTCAACTAGGATTTCTCATTATTTTTCTTGCTTTGCTGACTTTTTGAAAAAATGTTCTTACGCGAGGCAGTCTTATTAGGAAAAGGCTTCAGGGGAAAATAAAAAAAGGGGGTTGTTTGTCAATTTAACGAAATTAGCGTTCCAAAAACCGTGGTAAGTAATCTACAGCTGGGGGTTATTGTGAATTATAAAATTCCATCATGAATCGGATTCGTCTTCCTGAGCCTCCTGTGACTCCCAGTTGAAATATTTACTCCAAGGAAGGTTTACATGAAGCGTAATGGGGCAGCAGAAGGTGTTGCTTGTGTGGAAATAATTCCTGCCCGTTGCTGATGACAGGCATAAGCTAAGTAGACGGTTGGATGTTACAGGATATGTTTACAAACCCGTTTATTTAAGAAAATTCTCTTCGAATTTAAGTCGGAGCTGATGGAAGAACAACCCAAGTACTTTTCCCGCGGTGCACCTTTTCATCCAAGCACCTCTCGAATTTATAAGGAAAGTCAAACCGATTTCTCCTTCCTCTATGAACACAGGTAAGTGTAACATAAAACTGGATTACCTTCGCGAAGCGAGAAGGGATCGCCTCGGAAGTTTTTCCAGTAGGGCCCCCCCCGGGTGTAATAGGGTTGGTATTAGAAAGAGAGAGAGGCATACTTGGCCAGGAAAACTTCGTGGGGTTAGTGGCAGATGCGGTGAAGGCATCGAGGCATGTGAAAAATGTATGATGGAATTCAAAAGGGGCAGCGATTCGTGTATGCAGAGTTTGGATTACACCGTTTATAGAAGTTATGGGTCGTCACCAACTTTGGACGTGGGAGCGTCACCGTTCACATGCAATGAATATAATATAACAGTAAATTAATATACATTCCCCAATATTTTTGCCCTCATAAATAAAAAATATTAACGATGAATTACCTACACGGTTTGGTTACAAACGCGAATTTTTGGGATGCCAAGGATCAGAATCTACGAGTACTGCATGAGCTGCGAAGATCTACGCAGTGATCTACGCAGAAGGGGCATCTATACAGGTTAATAATAAACCGTTGTGTAATAATTTGCAACGGTTTTTTCTATTGGTCCGCTTTTCACACTGCCAATCACATTCAGCGTTTCACTTTCACTGATCTAAGGTCTGTCTACTTGTCAGCCTCTTTGTGTGTCAAAAAATCCTTGCTCTTACCGTATCCAGTGCTGGAAACTGTATTATTAATTTGAGAGGAAAATGAGCAGCAAAAGTCGTGGGTTTCGCGTATCCGCAAACTGTATTATTAATTTTATTTATCGTTTGGGGTTTAAACAATTTAATTTTAACAAGTCATTCAATTCACCATTTCACTGTGGTAGGGGCGCGTTCGCTGGTTTTGTATGACGTTACTCCTCCTCTAAAAGATGGTATCGGATATTGATCAGTTGGGGGGAATTATATGAGAGTGGATAGCAGTTGATATTGGATGGCCTCCGTTTGTCCCGGGCCATTAGCCGGTCTGATGGGGGGGATAGGGAACAAATACACGTGAATCCACCGAACGGAATGAACAGGGAAACGAAATGAAGTGGAATCCTCGGCCACTCAGCAAACGACGTTTTTCCTATGGCATACCATCAACTAATTGTCATTAGTTGATAGTATGCCATCGGAAAAATCCCACTACCACCGTGAATGTTTTTTCTTGAATAATAATTATGTTAATTGTACATGTGCATATCTATATGACAAATTAGGTTGAAGTATGTAACAGTGTGGGCTGTTCTCGATACATTTTGCTTCGAGTCTGCGAAGCAGCGGAAGCCTTGTGTTCACTTTCGTGAGCCAAAACATTTTTGTCTTCAGAAATCAAAATTTCCACTTGCATTTTGCGTTTCAAAGCCTACTGAAATAATTTGGTTCCGTGTCTGTCGGTCTGTGAGTCTGTCTGTCCGCATTTCCTTGTTACAGCCATAACTTCCACGATTTTGAATTGATTCAGCTCAAATTTTGAGGGATGGTGCGGATAAGGCCCCTTGAGGTCTCATACAAATTTCAACATGATTGATCCAGCGATACGCCCTGCGCATGCGCTAACGTTAAATTCAACAAACACGCATAACTTTCACAATTTTGATTCAATTTCGCTCAAATTTTCAAGGGTTGTTTGGACAAGGCCTAGTGAGTTCCAGTATGAATTTCAGCATGATCGGACCCTCGGTGCGCTCTGCGCATGCGCTGGCGTGAAATAGATTCAATTTCCTTGTTACAGCCGTAGTAACCAAAGATTTCACCCAATTTCAATGTAATTCTCAGGGATTAAGCGGGTAGGGCCCCTTGAGGTCCCATATAAATTTCAACATGATAGAGCCAGCGGTTCGCCCTGCGCTTGCGCTAACGTGAAATTCTTCAAACACGCATAACTTTCGCAATTATGTATAATGGACGTAATGTATTATGGACGTCATGTTATGTAATATGTATATTTCATGTAATTTTATGCAATGTTATGTAATGTAATGTAATGTAATGTAATGTTATGTTATTTTGCTTCCGAGTCTGTTCTATTTTATAATGGGTCACTCTGATTGTGACGAGGAAGCTCCTGTGCCATCACCTTGGCAGTGTATTTTTCTTCCGGTGGAGACGGTATCGGTTTGGGGAAGCCTAATCGATATCCCTTCTTAACCGGTGATAATCTCGCTGGTCTAGGAGGGGGACTCTTGAGGGTCCACCCCCACTGTTACACTCTGTCACAAGTATCATAGGAAAATATTCGAGTAGGCACACCACAAAGAAATTTTTGGTTTCAACGGTAAAAGGTGAAACGCGGAATAATCTATATGGATGCCAGTGCTTCTAGAAGTTGTATGTTTCCATCAAAATGTAAAATTGCCAATAGATATTCGATGCGACCAAGACAATGATTGTTTACACGACAACACAAGTACACCCCCCCCCCCCGTATCGTTTTTCTGCTTGTTCCTTGACAGAGCTACTACAGCCTCGAGCTGAAACTTCGCAAACTCATTATTTTGTTATGCTCCAACGATGTGCCTTTTGAGCAATTTACCATAAAAAATTGAAACAATTTTAGAAAATTTAAAAAACTTTAAATGAACAAATTTAAAAAAATTAAAAATGGATAGGTATTTTTACAAATAATTTTGCTGAAATCTGACGATTAGATATTTTTAAAAAGAAAACAGAACTTGAAATTATTTTTATTTTTACTGAATAGGTAGTTCTTTTCGCAGTTGCCAAAAATCCATTTTGCCCGCCAAGGCCTCCACAGCCGCAAAAAGGATTGATATCCATTTTGCCCGTCAAAGTAGCATGCTCGTGCTTCGCATCTCGCTCTTGGATGTGCATATTATTTATAGAAACCTGTTCCTCCCCTCACCCACATGTTTCCCACCAAGCAGAAAGCTTGGCGTTCGGAAAGAGCGTTGAAAGAAATTTCAAGCTCCCCGCCAGCCCGTCAAATACATATATATTTCCTCATAATCATGCGTATACGAGGAGGTACGTGCATACTTGATGAAGTTTCTGTATTTGATTGGCTCCGAAAGTGTGTGCTGAGACCACGTAAACATGAAATCAATTTAATAAGACTATAATCGGCAATTTTTTTTGCTTCTGCATATTTCCAAAATATATTTAGATGTTCATCTGAAAGGTTGAGTCAATAAGCTGATGAGTAGATATATATGCCCTGGGGTTTATCTTAGTTCTGAGCTAACCGTGTTCCGGAATGTACTGATTTTTGGGTACCCACCCCACTCCACGGAGAAATCCAACTTCCCTTACTAGGTTTCAGGCCCTGTTCGCCGAATTGTTCAACGCCCCCTGCACCACAAATCAAGTGTCTGTGATGACTGCGCGCATTAAAACTGATGTTATCTGCAACATCGGCCAGACAGCAGTCATACAATCACTTCACTCCCCACTTAAAACTAGCATCGTTTCTAAAACAACTGAGACGCCTCGGAATAAGAGAAAAGGGACTTAATGATATTATAAACAGACGTGTCAAACTGTATTTTATTGGAAGCGATTCGAGGTACTTCATGGTCACAGCTGACGGGATCGCCTCTCAACTCAGTTAGCGACCAATTACCGGCTGGTTGTATTGGTAATGGTCTGCACTCAACTTTAATGGGCCTTTACCCTGGAAATCTTCCTTCTAGGTTGGGAATATCTTCCTTTTCGCTTGGGGAATCAGCTTCCTTTCCTAACTAAGAAGGTTTCCTTCCTCTTTCTTTTCTCCTTTACTTTAAGCTTCTTTCTGCCAAGTTTCTCGGGGAACGGAAGAAACCAGATGAACGGCTGCAGATCCAATTTGACGACTTTAAACAATTGGAATGTTTTTGGACAGGCATGCTTGTAAATTGCAAGGAGACACCAACCTATCAATTATGACGCTCCACGATTCTGAATTGTCTATTAGCTGAAATTAGCATCTGAAAATCTGCTGAAAATACTTGATAATGTAGGCCAAATTGAGTATGTCCGTTATTTCGAAAATTCATTCATATTGCCCTGCACGACTGGAACTTTCTCTCTATGTTTAGCAGTATGAAGACCCTCTTCCAGTGGGATGGTAGCTATGACTGCTAAGGATTAAACATTCTTTTTTCATGCTCGATTCCAAACGTTCATTATGGAAAAATAATAAACCAAAAAGGGTGGCTAAATAACATTAACGAAGCCCCTAGATCTTGTCGAATTGTACTATAATTTTCAACAATAATTATAGTACATTCTAATTCATTATCATTATATTCTCAAAGGAAAAATCCTTGTATCTACCTTCTGATGAGCGTCAGAGGCCCCTTGCATTACGGGCATGGGGCATCCTGGATACTTTCCAGCGCCCGCAGTGTGTTTCGGATCATTTCGATCGTTTTCGCTCATTTAGAAGGCTCATGTACTTGTGCAGGCGAGTTATAACCCGATTTTGAAAATTAGCTACAACTCTCCAAGTTCAGCTCATTACGAGAATGTTTTTGTTGAGTTATGCGCGTTGCACTGATCTGAACTCAACACATGAGCGAAAATTTTGGTTTTGGAGGTCGAAAATTGTGTTTTTCTCTCAAGGCCTTCGTTACTTTGGTGGACCCGGCAGCAAGAAATATTATAATTTAAACAGCTCCTTTGATCGTTGTATGAACGGTTACTTTTTTTATAAGTACAGCGGCAAGATGCAACGCTTCATGTGGAGTGTTCATGGATTGAAGACAAGTCAGAAAGCGCGTCACTCACTCAAACTCACGCAAGAAATTATTGCCATTTTGCATAGGTAGACGGTACACATTTAAGATCGAACAGCTTTGAGTAACGAACAGAGCCCCAGAAAAACGGACGACAGAAGACATCATACGCGTGAAGATCGAAACAAATGAAATACGTATGATGAGGAAAGTTATTACGAAGATTCCACGACGTTGAAAGGAAGATCAAAAGTAAACAACGAACTCGAAAAATATAATGAAGAAGGATTCCGTTTGACTTTGCCTCTATTTCGCTCTCAGTTTTTCCGAGCATAAATTAACTCCCATCTTGAAACGGGGAGCCTTGATGAGTTAATTCCTGTGCCAGACCCCTAACCGCAAGGGTTCTGCTTCATTTACCTCCAACGGCGCTCGCAAAAATTATTCTTCCTTATTAAGTCACCAACACTCGAAGCAGACACGCTCAAGTATTCCTCATGTGAAACTTCCAGGCGCTTGTGCATTATTCAAGTAGTTTCTTCCAACCCTAACTCCAAATGATTGCTCAATCAATATTCTCGACCTTCCCTACAGAGTAGGATTTATGAAAGTAGTTCGGAAGGCGTCACATCCGTTCGATAAATCGAATCGACATTGGAAGCTGCGGGTCAGTGTGACGGATGGTGGTGGAGGGGGGTCCTTGTCAAACGCTCACCCTCCTTTTCCCGTTTTCTCTTAAGGCACTTTAATGAATCCAGGTGGGATCGATCCTCACTCATATCACGGGACAAGAGCCCCGGATAGAGATTGATTTCGAATTCCTACCGAGGAAATCTTCGCCATATGTTTCGACCTTTGTCCTAGAGCAGCTTTATTGGTGCAAGACAGAAACGTAGCGGGAAAGAAGAGAGATGAAGAACTGAAACCGAGACTATTATTTCGCTCCTCGGCTATAGTTGTTCATTGCGGACGTGAAGTTCCAAACGGAAATTCAAAACGGTTTATTATTTTCCTGTGTAATAGATACCTACCCCTTCAGCATAGATAACTGAATTCCTATTAGCGTCAGACGCTGAATAGAATTACCTAAGAGGGTCATTTTTTTTGCGGCGGATACCTTTTTTTCCACCTCTGCAACGCGCCATTTCGGCGCCAAGAACCCCATCCGGTCATTTTGGTTTATTATTATAAAAAATGAACCTTTGGAATCGAGTATGAAAAAAAAGATGAAAAACCAGTTCAAGTCGACCCCCATTTTCATGGCTTGTATTCCAAGGTACGTAGAATCCGAAAATGAAATGAGAAAGATCTGTCCTCCGCCTTAGTTCGCTTTTTCCTTAGTTGTCATGAAACAAAATTATTGAAATTTCGTTTGTCGGTCCTACTTGGGGTCTAGTTGTCCTCCACGCTCGGTGTTACTGGCAGTCATCTCCAAGGGGTAAAAAATACGGGTTGAACTTTTCAAAACGCCGTAGGTAACTTTTAAGGTTTTAGGAGTTTTACGACGTTTTTAAATTGATTCAGAACTGTAGGATCTTTTGAAACCACCCGGAGCATTGTAAGTCGGGCACAGTAAATCCGGCATTGTAAGTTCGTTCACAGTAAGACCCTGAGGTCTGAACCGAGCTCCGTCAATATGAGTATGAATCACACGCTATACATAAATCCAGCCCAGATATACTCATGGCTTTATGAAATCGAGTTTGTTCTTCCGTGATTATTTAATTTGAAGAAAAATTGTTATTTTGGATTTTGTTGACCGGAACTTTTTTCCTATTTGTTGATAGGTAGAAATATGTTGTTCACGGCTAAAGGAATCATCCAAATGGGGGAAACTGTGGGAATACGTGGAATGTCCTACTTAGGTTCATCTACCTTCAGAATTTCGAAAATAACCGGATTTGTGGGGCCTAAGGTACTTCGACTCTGATTTTTGTCTTGTCTTTGCTAGTGTACGTATTTTCGCTTGCGAGGGTAGGTAGTGATATACAGGAAAATCAAAAATAAAAAAATAAAAACAAAAATAAAATTGAAAATGGACTAAAAGGTTTGTGTAATAATTTCCAGCGAGTTTTAGTCCGTTTTCAGTGTTATCCAGAGGGGATTTACAATTTTGCTTACTCACTACCGAAGGTAGGGAAGCCTTGGATTCGTGATAGAGTGAAAAAAAAATGTATGTCCTCCAAAATGAAAATTTCCACTACCATTCTGCATTTCAGACATCGGGGAACATTTTTGGTTCCGTGTCTGTCTGTGGTAATTCCTTGTAACGCACATAACTACTCGAAATAACCGTCGAAATTGGCTGAAATTTGGAGGGTAGGTGCGGGTTGGGTCACAAATGGCCCCGTACCAAAATTATTGGAAAAGTACCGTAACTTTCGTCTACGCACGCGCAAACGTGAAATACATGGAACGCCCATTACTACCCTAAATATCGTTGAAATGAGTTCAAACTTGGAGGATCGATCAGGAATAATACTTTGATCGTTTACTATGAATTTCACTGGAATCGTAACGTAACTTTCGTCTGCGCATGCGCGAAAACGAAATGTTGATTATTTCGTTGTAACGCTTCTAACTATGCGAAAAATAGTCTTACACAGTAAACAGCTGCAATTTTAAGGGTACACGCGGGTTGAATCGCAGATGGTCCCGTTTTAAAATCATGGAAATCGTTCAGTCTGCGTATGCACAAACGTGAAATACTTGAAACACCCATAACTACCTTAAATATCGCTGAAATGAGTTCAGATTTGGAGGGTCGATCAGGAATAATACTTTGATGATCCCTTATGAATTTCATTGGAATCGTAATTCAACTTTCTTCTGCGCATGCGCTATCATGAAATGTTGACCATTTCTTTGTAAAGGTTCTAATTGCGCGTAAAATTTTGAGGGTACACGCGGGTTGGATCGCAGGTGATCTCGTTTCAAAATTATGGAAATCGTTGTCTGCGCATGCGCAAACGTGATATACTTGAAACGCCCATAACTACCTTAAATATCGTTGAAATGAGTTTATATTTGGAGGATGGATCAAGAATAATACTTTGATAGTTCCATATGAAGTTCACTGAAATCGTACCGTAACTTTCGTCTGCGCATGCGCTAACATGAAGTGTTGACCTTTTCTTTGTAACGCTTCTAACAACGCGAAAAATAGTCGTAGAGAGCTGAAATTTTGAAGGTAAACGCGGGTTGGATCGCTAATAGTCCCGTATCAAAACGAAACTACCCAACTATTCTTATAGGTTTATGTGATGGAGGTGAGGAAGCTATACTGCTTACTCAAATTGGCAGACTTTTTTTCAACGCTCGATGCGGAAGTTTCATTACTGAAAAATAATAAACCATAATTTTGATTGGTCACTAATGAAATGGGTCTAATTATATTCCAGTTAATAATAATTTTAATAGGTTGAGGGTCGTTTGTGCTTCGACCTTTTGCTCGACTATACCAAGGCTCGTATCTGGAGCACGAATACACCTTTGTGGGATTCACAAGTCAATCAATAACAGACATACGAGGCTCCATCTCGATAAAATACCCTCGACACTATGACCTACTGACAGCAGGATGAAAGGCTGCGCTGAACGACACCTTTTATCGCAGTCACCACTAACACTAGGCACTAGGTACATGTTCAGACCCAGGAAGACCGAAAAAAGTATGGCTCCCTCCCATTTAACATCACCGCGATCGGGTATTCACGTAGAATGGTGCTGTGAGAGGTTTATCCTGCTTCATGACATATCTCTCCCACCTCGCCGGCTACGAAGGCTTCCCAGGCTCGTAGGCAAACCGTACTTTGCAAAACATTTCGCATAACCTTATCGGTTCAGCTCTTTTGTGAGTGGCTCAGTCCCATCCGTCCTTCGCCAAGCCAACCACGCTGCGAATCGAACAGACTTTGACTGCCGTTTCGGACTGTTCGAGGTCTGAACAATCAACCTCAAAACGGTGCACCGAACTAGTGTTTTGTAAAGAAGTAAAACAGTATGGAGTGAAAACTTTCCACACCACTGGTCTTGGTCTGTAAGAAATGACGGCCACACAGCAACACCCGATACTGTCAATTTTCGGTCATCAGCAAGCTAACGCCCGTCAGTAAACGCGTCTTCTCACGACCTTATCAATACAACGAATTGATCCTCGAATACAACCACAAATAAATACTTACTCCTAAATTGCCTTTGAGTAAACATCCCATATCGATGGGAAATTAACAGCGGAAAAAATCCAGCTGATGAGATGAGCAATAGGTAGGCTCGGTTATTCTTATTATTCGTGATCGTCCGAAAATTACGCCATCATATACATTTAAATTTAAAAAAATGCTATTGTGCCAATTTTCAGCACAATAATCCGTCTTATCTGGTCAAAAAAGGGCAGAAAGATTCTGCTGGTTTTCCCAGGCGAACGTCACGGTATCGGTAATTCAAGACACCTTTTCGCCCACATCCCATCATCGGACACCTAAAATACTCATCCTACTTTCCGAGACTATGACTTAAATCTACCAGGTAAACAAAACTGTAACAAACTTTGCGGAACAGGTAAATCTTCGACATTTTTGTTACCCGCCCTAATCTAAGAACTCGTACTCCTCACAGTTTCACCGCTCTTCAATAGGTAGGTAGGTAACTATACAATATAATTATATTTTTCTAAACATGCTGACTTCGAAGCGTTAATAAATTATAAACAAAATTATGTGAATTGGCATCGCGCTTACAATAAAGCAACAATCACTCACTTCACTCGCAATGTTCAAAATTAGTTTAAAAAAATACAACGTGCCGAATACTTTCTAATGTCTATAATTATTTCATTCAGGTTGATCAATTTCCTACATACTTGTTAAAAAGCATGCGGGTAAAATGAATAGCAAATGTTGCTATAATCGCCACATAATTACTTAAACATTAAAATCCTATAACTAATTGCTGAATAAATTTTATTGTTTTACGTTAAATTATGATTTGTTTCAAATCACGTTAAAATTTAAAAAGCGCTAATAAAAAGGAAATGTATAGCAGACCTCCTACAAGGAGATTTGGTTAGGCCCGATTTCTTATGTTCCTGAATGGTCTATTCCTTACAAAAATCTTGATATTAACACATTGACAAAAATAATTTGATACAAGTCACTCAGTAGTATTGTCTAATTTTATCCAGGCGTAAGCCAACATCTACGGTCTAAACTACTAAGTTTACTACCCAAGCTTGGAATAGTTCAATACATAGGGTTATGTCTACTCACATGTCTCAAAGCCTTTGATGTGACATGAAAACAGAAAAAAATTCAATAGATACGTGTTTTATGATTATGGGTAGAAATGTAGGACGGAATACTGTGATTGGTACTGGTATATTTAGTAGTTGCCGGTGCATGATGAACTCGCAGAAATATTACCAAGCGATTAACTAGTTCACTGATATTTAAAAGTTAGATAGTGGTGTTGAATGAAACTTCAACGTTACTGTTCCACTTTAGTAGGTACATTACCTTACAGCATCATATTCGGTGTATGACAATAATTACCTGCAACAAGAAATTCAACTTTTCAAATGCAATTTGGATAAGATACAGAAATATCTACCACATCAAGCATAAGACATGTATATTCAGGACACTAGCACCTTCAGGTTGAGCAGCGTTCAACAGTGAAAATATTTGGTACAACTAATTGGATGATTGACAACTGGCACAGGAGGGTTACTTTCTCCAGGCCCCTCCTCTGCCGGTCATCAATAATCCTATCAATGACATCAAAATAGTTCTTATAAACCCAGAAAGAAAGATGAGTAACGTAGTATGCAATAGATAATAATATAATATGTATTATGTGCTCGTTCGTACATTCATAATAATTACTGATTATTTGTGAACTAATAGGGGGACTGGCATAATTGAACGAGAACCTGACAGCGTTAAAATTATTTTGTCAATAAGTTGAAAATTCCTGCTAAAATACTTCACAAATACTTCAGATGCTGAATTTGGAATGAATGATAGCCGATCACTCACATGTTCATTCATTCACATGTTACTATTCCATGTAGCATCACAAAGGTGTTTTTAGAACTACTGGTGCATGTACCTTGGAATACATCAACAGGTTATAAACCAATTTAATCTGATCACACTGTTACATGGGGGCTTGTGATGGATTAGCTCGAGGGGATTGGTGTCTCATGCGGCACGATGTCTGATATGTAGGGTAGACAGTGATATTCACGCTAGGAGATGCATAGAGTGATTGGGCTTATCTTTGGCGTACTCTCATCACAGCCTTGTTTAGGGTTTTCATGATACAAGAGGTAGTCTCTTATCCTATTCGGGAAAATGCAATACTTTCCTGACAATATATCTAGATATGTAATGAATAAATGCAAATTTAACCGAAATAAGTACCTATACTCCTCTTGGTTGTCTGCATACAACAGAAGCATCACTCGATTCGAAATACTAAGAAACAAAGAAGCGAATTTCAAGTTTCTAATGATTGCAAAGTTGAAGTGAGTGATGGTTAAATTTCTACTATAGTTTACGGTTTTTATTCTAACATGGAAGATCTTAATAACCAAGTGTCCTGTTTAGGGGAAAGAGTATCGTTCAGAACGGCAAGTGAACTTAGGTCGTTACGCGAGAGCAAAGGTAACAGGGGCCCCGAGCTGTTGAAGGAGTCCGCAGCGAATCAACTTTATTATAAGGCATGTCCTTTGGACGACACGAGTCTGGACAAAATTCTGGAATACTTAGACGAATTTGCTAATGAGAGGGAATCAAAGGATCGAACATGGATAGCGAAAGGGCTAGACAAATATACAAAATGCAAATTCAAGGAACCGCGAGCCGTACCGGAGCAGCCTGATTTAGAATTACGAGCTTCAGGCAGTACAAGGGAGTCTCCCACACGTCCAAGGATTGATAGTGATGTGATTTCGTTCTATAAAACACTGGTAAGAGATGGAAGTAAGCTTACTTACATTGATGATGTGGCCATGGAAAATCTATTGAGAGCTAAAGCGGACATAGCGAAAGAGAAATTGAGGATGCAACAATACAAACAACATATGAAACGGTTCTTAAAAGTTTACAAGCTCTTGCATGGAGGTGAAATGGACTACGCGGATGCTCTTAAAATGATTAATAATCCCAGCGTGAGAGAAGGGTACACTTGCGGTCTGAAAGACCACAAGGAGACCAGCACATATTGGGAACTTTCAAGACAGTCTTATCCTGTCAAAATGGAAACTTTTGCCGTCAACCGCCGAAGACTGTTACGAGAACTTTCTTCGAATTATACGAGGGCGGTAGTTCTTTTGAAAGGAGGAGAAGAAGTTTATCTGTACGACTCAAACGAGAAATATGAATTCCGTCAGGAACCTTTTTTTCTGTGGACTTTCGGAGCGACAGAGCCCAACTTGTGGGGGTTGTTGGATTGCTGGACAGGGCGTGCAGTTCTCCTCTGCCCGCGGCTGCCAGAAGAAGAAGACACGGATTATAACAGGAGAAAAATGGGGTTGCCGATTCCCCAAGAACTCAAAGCCAAGTATGAAGTGGACCAGGTGGGGTATTTCGACCAGATGGAAGAAATATTGACACAATTGTCACCAAAAACTATATTAGTTCTTAACGGGACGAATGAGGATTCTGGTCGTCAATTCCCAGCAATCAATATCGTTAATGATATCGACATTGAAATCAATGACTTATGTTTGTATGGCATCATGAGTGGCTTGAGATCTATAAAAACCAATTTTGAATTTGATCTCATACGGTACGCCAACAAGATATCTTCTCTCGCCCACAGACTTCTGATGAAACGAATAACAGCTGACTCCTACGAATATCAGGCAGTGGCCCTTTTTAAATTTTTTGTGCATTTCGTGGGGGGATGTAAAGAACTGTCATATAAGCCGATATGTTCGTCTGGGCACAACTCATCTGACCCAGATTACACCAGCAACACGAGGCTGATAAAATGTGGAGATATGATAATATTTGATATGGGAGCTTCATTCTACGGATATGCATGCTCTATTGCTTGTACGATTCCAGCCGGAGGCATGTTCAATTTAGAACAGCAAACAATATACAATATTGTCCTGAAATCAAGAAACGCAGCGTTGGAAAACATAAAAGCTGGCGTCTATTGGTCTGAAATACACGATATAGGTATGAGAGCATTACTGATAGGTTTGATGGAAATAGGGATTCTTCAAGGGGATGTCAATGATATGTTGAATGCAGGAGTATCAGATGTATTCATGCCTTTTGGTATAGGACATTTCATTGGTCTCGATCGATTCGACGTCGGCGGTTTTACGGAATATTCGCCAGAAAAATCGATGAGTTCACCCCATCTGGCAGGACTGAGAACGCTCCGGATTCTAAAACCTGGTATGGTAATGGTACTGCAAGTGGGCTGCTACTTCAATCCACAAGAAATAGTGCAAGCGACAACGGAACAACAAATCAAACTGTACTTAGTCAAAGAGAAAATCAACAGGTTTCTATGTTTGGGAGGAGTTTTCATAAAAGATAGCATCATCATAACCCATCAAGGGTACGAGATGCTCACAGATTTGCCCAGAACGGTACAGGAAATTGAAAGCTGGATGGGTGGTAAGTACAACAACGATTTCAATTTTAGTTTCACTCAACAGGACAAGGAAAAGAAAGATGAATTGTGGATGGGGTCGACGAAGAATCCTTGCGTCAACGATGCCTTATAAAACAGGACTTGAATGAAAGTAACAACGAAACCGTAAATAATTAAACAGCAGTTGAAAAAATAGTCGTTCATGTTGTTTTGATATGGTATAGTAAGTACATAGTCGTGGGGAAGTTAAGAACGGTGAACCAAAAGCTAAGAAACCTTAGTTTTCCATGAATATCGCGAGCAAATAAGTTGTTTGTAATATATATAAGGGGATATGAAAAATACCCGTGGGGCATGCCATGAATGCTAACATTCTCTTTTCTGCCGCATAATCGAAACCTAAAGGAGGAAGGATGAGGGAGCCTAGGAATTTTCAGCCGAGCCTGGTCACGGCACCTTCGCGCTGATTCGGATTAATGGTCCGCAACGAGCATCACTTAACAGGTACAGTCGGTATGAATGTTAATAAGTGGTGTAGACAGGCAAATGGCTTTCTATTACGTTTGGTGGCAAAAATTATGGACCTGTTCCATCAGTATGAGTCTTCAGAATTCACATGTAATTTTCCAGTTTATCGAAAACTCTTCGGGACCGTCCTACTAACCGCAGACCTCGGAAAAGAACCACTGATACAGATTTACCTATTACCCTGCATTATTGACTTCGGGAGGGACGTCCTGAATAGGATACGATCACACTTGACAGAATCCCGTTTGATGAGCGGCCACTTAATTTCTCTCCCGAGGATCCACGAGAGCCCTCCTCAACAATGCTTGTTGTTATGAACATATAGAGAGGGAAACTAAGGGATATTCCCCTTCACAGCCAGAGGGAAACTAAGGATATTTCCATCCGTCAATTCGGTTTAAATTCAAACTCTGTAATAAACTCTCGAACTGGGATGTATAGAAGAGACTGTAGTGTGGAGTAACAAGTCATTAAATATATTAATACTCGTTGTTATGTACAATAGTTATTCTCATTAGTTTTTCGCTAGCCTCTGTACAAGCAGCAGCCGTATTTACTCCGCTGCGGTATTCAACTGAGAAAAGAACTGCACTGAGAACTGTAAATTAGCAAATTCAGTTGGATGAAAAAATGAAATCTTGGGGAAAAAATTTGCACTTGTGAAGCATTAAAACTAGAGACGAGTAGCGGGTAATTATAACTATCCTGTATCTATATGAAAAACTGAATTTCTGATTGGTCATTTTTACCAGAAAGATCATTATCAATTTGATTAAATACGATGCAAATCATTACACAACCGTTTATTATTATTATTTTCCTGTTAGATACTCCTTCTGCGTAGATCCACTGGCTTCCTATTACCGTTAGACCCTGATTCGTGGTGTCGTTTTTTGCGGTGGATAGGTATCTACCTAACGACGCAAGCGCACATCCGTGTACACTCGCACAGACAAGACAAAAATGCCACCAGAGTCGAAGTACCTCAGGCCCCACCCGGTTATTTTCGAAACTCTGAAGGTCGATGAATCTAAGTAGGACACTCCACGTATTCCCACATTTTCACCGATTTCGACTATTCGTTTGGCCGTGAACAGCATACCTTCTCTGCCTATCAACAAACAGGAAAAAAGTACCGATCAACAAAATCATACCATCCTCTAGTTTAACCCTCCTCTATTGAAGGTTTGATCAAATTGATCAATGCAATAAGATGCGATCCCCCCCTCCACCACAAACAACAATGTTATAAAAGTTTACATGCCAACAAAACCCTGTCTGTGACGCTGTAGCCCCGTCAAAGAACAACGACGCCAACAAGCAGAAAAACGTGAAATAGCGATTTTCAAACTTACGCAACTCCGGCATGTGATGGTCATGAGGGCTGAAATATGGTCCACTTCCTCAGGGGCCCCAGCAGAATGGGTGTACAAAACATCAACACCGGAGACGCCCCAGGGAGCCGAGTTACGGGGGGGGGGGGGGGGACGTTGTAATTTCCATGAACGACAAAATTATAATGAAATTTGGTTTGCAGGTCCCATTTGGGGTCTGGTTGTCTCTAAAAGCTCGGCGTTACTGTCAGCCATCTTGTTGTATTATTATTCTTCCTCTTCTTATTCTTCATGCCTTGGGTTAATCAAGAACTCTTCCTCTACTTTTCTAAGCTCGTCCTCAGGAAAGAAGAGGTGAGGGTCCTAAGATTGCTTTCAGGGAGGGGATGAGGAGCAATCGTTACTCCTCGTCCTCTCACCGGCCAGCAAACAAAGTTACTTGCTAAAGGTTCGTCTCAGTGAGGTGGGTTCCTCAACCATCATGGGTGCCTCCGACCCCCTCAATTTATCGATGTCCCTTTATTACGTTCTGACCCTTTTTACGCGTTGTATGGCGGTCCAGGCTTTTTTCCGGAATGCGATGAAAGCTCAACTCAATTTCAGCGCTAGATCGTTTTTTCCTTCGACAGCGATTGTCAGCTTCATTCATCTTCGCGATCACGCAACCTTCATTTGATTTTGGAGCAGAGTACGATGAGAAGGTACAACTGTACACACCATTAAACAGGAAGGAACCAACCGTAAAAAATTGCCAAACGAGGACTTGAACATGGCTAGTCCAATAAGGCTGATGGTACTTTTCCGGGTGATTAATAAAAAATAACCCCCCCCCCCCTCACAATTTGAAGGGTTACATTTAAAGGTATGTACAATCCGAAAATGCAATACAAAACGCTGCAAAAAATTGCACAAAGGTTTATTATCCTGTATAGATGCCCCTTCTGCGCAGATCACTGTTTTCTGTGGTCAATACCCTCGAGCTTCCCCCAGGAAAGCCCTAAATCGAGTATTGGACCGGCTCCGGAATTACTTTCATACAAACCCGCGGGATTCAACGTATCAATCATAATTATTTGCACCTACTCATGAAGAATAAGGCAAATGATAAACCTTTGTGGAATAATTTACCTGTATAGGTGCTCCTTCTACGTAGATAGTATAATAACCCGTTGTGTAATAATTTACCGTTGTTTAATAATTTACCCAATAATACTTCTACGCTTGTTCAAGTTGCACAAGTACCTACCTATCAACAGATTACTAAAAATTCCTAACAGAGTGAAATCTTCAAATAACGGACGCTATAATTAGCGGGCATTTCTAAATACCGGAACATTTTTTCGATCCCCGCAGAGCTGCATTCGATTCTGTGCATTGGGTCCAACTGCGTACGGGCATTCGTAATTAGCGGACACGAACAATATTTTTGGCCCCTAGGATGGTGAGACACCTAAGTCCTCTAATTACTGGTCAGGTAGGAGACAGTGGCAGGGAAAAAACCTGATGATATAAGGCTAAAATGGATGTGATGAATTTAAATTTATCATCACGGTGGCGTGAAGGAGTGAATAGATGAGAGCGAGGGGAATTTCACCTAGGCGGCGGTAATCCACCGATGTAGGTGAGAGGAAGGAAATTCACCCAGGCGGCGGTAATCCACCGATGTGAGTGAAGGGAGGAATCTCGTCTAGGCGGCGGTAATCCACCGATGTAGGCGAGAGGAAGGAAATTCACCCAGGCGGCGGTAATCCACCGATGTGGGTGAAGGAAGGAAGGTGCTTGTCTAGGCGGCGGTAATCCACCGATGTAGACAAGAGGAGAAGGTAGGAGGTGAATTCCCAGAGCGGCGGATACCACCAGGCATCTGGGAGGAGGAAGGTAGAGAGAGAAGAGAGAGCTGGTTAGAGGAAGTGTCGAATGAAGCTAAAGCTCCAGGATCCAGGGTTATATAGGGACTGGAGGCCTCTCCCTCCAACTCCCCTGTTGGGAGTTTTGGGGGGGGCCCAGGTTGTGTCCCCTGGATTCTGTTGCCTGTCTCCCCACTCAGATGTTTATTAGCGGAAAGTAAATGTTACATAGGAATATTGGTGAGAGCTTTAAGGTTGCTAGTGGAGTGTTCCCGGGAGGGACTCACGACAGAGGTCCCCCCAGTTCGAACCAATGTTTGAGGTAGCTGAAGGCTCAAGGTGACAGGGGCTGAGGGCTGCGGAAACAAGAGGGGAGCTGAAGGCGCAAGTATACAGAAGCTGAAGGCTGAAACAAACAATTGCAGTGCTGAAGGCAGAAGCGTGACCGGTGGTGTCTTAAATCTAGGGTTATATACAGGTAGCGTGACATAGAGTAGTATAAGTAGACATAAGTAGACAGAAGTAGACATAAGTAGACATAAGTAGACATAAGTTAGGATGACAAAAATTGATGATGGGAGAAATATGTACAATGAGGATAACGATGGGTATGATTAAAAAATTGATGAAGTGGCAATATGTACAATGGTGATGAGGTTGATGATGATGATGAGTGGAGTAGTATGTACAAACATTTAGAAGGGAGTTAGTTATTTCAAGGTATTTACAAGTGGTATTGACAGGTATTTACAGGTTGGAGCGGGGTTGATATTGTGCCGTTCCGGGGTGGGGGAACGGTGGGGGGGTTGTCTGGAGGTGGGGTAGCGGTAGTTGGTGGGGAGAGGGTTTTGGCGGCGCCGTGAGGTGCGGCCGGCAGGTTGGTGGCCCTGGTGGCGGGCGTGGAGCGGCCGTTCCTGGGTGGGGGAACGGTTGGTGGTGGGGTGAGGGGTTTGGCTGCGCAGCTAGGCGCGGTTGGAGGGCAGGCGGCCGTGGCGGCGACGTTGTGTGGGGGCGGCGCAGGGAGGTGCGGCCGTGGGGGAGGTGGGGGTTTTGCCGTTCCTGGGTGGGGGAACGGTGTGTGTCCGGGGACGGGGGTTGGTGGCGGCGCAGGGAGGTGCGGCCGTGGGGGAGGTGGGGGTTTTGCCGTTCCTGGGTGGGGGAACGGTGTGTGGTCGGGGACGGGGGTTGGTGACGGCGCAGGGAGGTGCGGCCGTGGGGGAGGTGGGGGTTTTGCCGTTCCTGGGTGGGGGAACGGTGTGCGTCCGGGGACGGGGGTTGGTGGCGGCGCAGGGAGGTGCGGCCGTGGGGGAGGTGGGGGTTGCCGTTCCTGGGTGGGGGAACGGTAGCGGCGGCGTGAGTGGCGGCCGGAAGGGTGGCTGCCCTGGAGGCGGGCTTGGAGGGGCTGTCCCGGGGTGGGGGGGGGGGCAGTTGATGGAGAGGTGATGGTTTTGGTGGCGCCGGCGGGTGCGGCTGGGAGGTTGGCGGCCGTGGCGGCGGCATAGTGGCGGTGGTGTAGTTGATGCGGGCGGGGGGGAAGGGGGGTGGTCCCCCCCGTTTCGGCGGGGAGGGGGGCCCGCTGCGGGACGTCGAGGCGTGTCGTTGTGGAGGGGATGTGGTGCGGGGGTTGTGTAGTTCGCCGGCGCAGGCGGCGGCGGCGAGGTCGTGCACCCTGTCGGCTAGGCGGAGGAGGTGCATGTGACGTCGGTGGCGGCGTGTGCTGCGGCCGCAGCGGTGGCGGCGGCGGCATAGGAGGTGTAGATGACGTCGGCGGCGGCGTGTGTTGCGCCTGCAGCGGCGGCGGCGGCGGGGGCGGTTGATGCGGCGGAGCCGGGCGGTGCGAGGGTGGTGAAGGGGTTGTCGGCTGCGTCCGTTGTCGCAGCGGTCGGCGGCTGCAGCAGGGACGGCCGGAGGAGCGGCGGTGACGGCGAGTTCGGGTCCATGGTTGAGGTGGCTGTGAACAAAATTCAATTTGAGCGGTTGAATCTGAAAATTCGCAATGAGCGGCGGCGGGTTTGTATGCGGCGGAGAGTTGAGAGCTGTGTGAGCGGTTGTGGGTGGGCCAAAAATTGCGAATTTATACTGACAGTTTTTTTAAATGTGAATTTAAAATGCAGGACACCGAACTTGACTGGGGCGACACATGAGTTGGTAAGAAGGGAGGAAGGGTAGAAGGTTGGATGAACGTCGGGTTCACCACTGTGATGAATTTAAATTTATCATCACGGTGGCGTGAAGGAGTGAATAGATGAGAGCGAGGGGAATTTCACCTAGGCGGCGGTAATCCACCGATGTAGGTGAGAGGAAGGAAATTCACCCAGGCGGCGGTAATCCACCGATGTGAGTGAAGGGAGGAATCTCGTCTAGGCGGCGGTAATCCACCGATGTAGGCGAGAGGAAGGAAATTCACCCAGGCGGCGGTAATCCACCGATGTGGGTGAAGGAAGGAAGGTGCTTGTCTAGGCGGCGGTAATCCACCGATGTAGACAAGAGGAGAAGGTAGGAGGTGAATTCCCAGAGCGGCGGATACCACCAGGCATCTGGGAGGAGGAAGGTAGAGAGAGAAGAGAGAGCTGGTTAGAGGAAGTGTCGAATGAAGCTAAAGCTCCAGGATCCAGGGTTATATAGGGACTGGAGGCCTCTCCCTCCAACTCCCCTGTTGGGAGTTTTGGGGGGGGCCCAGGTTGTGTCCCCTGGATTCTGTTGCCTGTCTCCCCACTCAGATGTTTATTAGCGGAAAGTAAATGTTACATAGGAATATTGGTGAGAGCTTTAAGGTTGCTAGTGGAGTGTTCCCGGGAGGGACTCACGACAATGGATGTTCCTTTGAACTTTGTATTTGTGTTTATTCAAGCGAATATTCCTGTTTCGTGGTCTCATCGCAACACAAGATGCGAAATCGGTGTTTGCCATGCCTCCGACACGTCCTCGCCTCGTCTGACCTTACAGCAAAAAGTCGAAGTGTTGAAGTGGTACGATCGCGAGAAACAAAGTATCCGCGATATTGGGCACATACATATAAATATAATATGTAATAAATCCTATAATGATAATGTAATGACTTCGAGGTCGTCATTCCTTTCCCCTCTAACTTTCTAATTAAGGGACACTTCTAATTAACGGACAAAATGTTCGGTCCCGTAGGTGCTCGCTAACACTGCCCAACAAAGAAATATTTTTTGGTAGTTTCGGGGATCTAAATAGCGAAATTTTACTAATTTTGGGTCAAGGAACACGAATATGACAATGACATTTTTTATTAGCTCTTGTTCTCAAGACACAAACACAGCTGATTGAAGGCGAGTTTACTGTAAAAATACTTGTTCCTGCCTGAGAAATTCGGTATAATTGACTAATTTTTCGTTTTTTCTTAGCTTGTACTTAATCTCCAATAGTAGAGGGGTTGGTTGGAACCTATTCTTGAGAATGTTTCCTCTTCGATTGCCTCTCGTACGTCATATCTGGTGCATCTCTTGTAATTGTCCAGCAGTAGTCGGCGAGCATTGACTCGTTCCAACGACCTGATACCTGCGTTCCATTACAGAAATATCCTGGTGGAATCTTTCACCGTGCTCATCACTTAAAGCCCCACAACTCTCAGGGATAATGTCAAGATGGGAGTGGAGGAAACGAATTTTTAGGGACATGTTGCAAACAAGGTCTTGGTACTTTTGAAGGAGTTCACTCACTAACTGCTAGTAGTTATCTTCTTTCCTGTTGCCGAGAAATCCTCTTACCACATTTCTGAAAGCTACCCAGGCTGCTTTCTCTTTTCCCTCCAAAATTTCATCAAAAGCAGGGTTCTTCAAAATTACGCGAATTTGAGGGCCAATGAAGACTCCCTCCTTCACCTTTGCGTCACTCAATCTTGGGAATTTCGCTCTCAGGTATCTGAGGGCGTCTCTACCCTGATCCATGGCTTTCACAAAGTTCTTCATTAATCCAAGCTTAATATGCAAAGAAGGAAGCACGATCTTACGTGGATCTACTAGACCCTCATTTTGGACATTTTTCTCCCCTGGATTTAGTGTGCGTGAAGGCCATTTGTCCTTAATGTAGTGAGATTTCCGATATCGGCTGTCCCACAAACATAGAAAACAACAGTACTTTGTATAACCCAACTGCATTCCTAAAAGAAGAGCAACTACTTTCCAGTCAACACAGATCTGCCACTTCTGATCTTCGTATTTGATTGAATCGAGAAGTACTTTCATGTTCCCGTAAGTTTCTTATGTGGCGCCCAAGCCTTATCCTGGTCACCTACCTTCACACCAAAATAATGTAAGTAAGCTGTCTTCACAGTTGGGGTGATGGTTCGCATCTGGGCTGAAAAATTTATTTCACCACAAATATAACAAAAGTTGTCTACGGTATTAACACACTTCCGCGGCATTTCGATTTTATACGACAAAATCAGCTTTACTACTGATGCAAACGAGTGAGTAAACAAAAGAGTACCTAAAAGTTGATTCCAAAGTTCAAACAGAGAGTTCAACCAATAGGAATGACAGCTGTCAGGTGTACCAACCTTCGGAAATGCAATAACCCTCGATCCCGCCATATTCATCACTTATCACCCACGTAGGTTCTGTATCTTTAGAGCAAGAGCTAAAAGGAACTTTTCGTGGTTTTTCGGCATCAGCATGATAAAATACTTCGGAAATGGCTATGTTTAAGCCCGAAACATTTTCTGTGTTGTTCACTGTAATTAGAGATTTCACTGTATTACTCAAATGAAATAATTTGGTCATACGTTTAACTCGTTATTGGCTTTTAATTAATGGTTCCTTTCTGATAAATTCCGAACAATAGAGGAAGAAAGGTTGTTTAGATGTTCGTTATCTTCATATTAACATAGAAAGTGCAAATGAATGCAGCATAGACCTGTTCAATGTATTTTGAACTCGCTAATGAAAGCCATCCACGGCTCCTCCCCTTCACGGAAAATCATTGAATCATGGATTTGTTTGAGGGATGAATCGCTGCTCCTGGGCAAAATAGCCACTTTTAAGCCACAACTACCCAATTTTTTAATGTGAAGGTTAGCTTTACATTAAAGACTGCTAACACTATCAGGTGTTTTACGAAATAAGAGATAAGGGAGATAAGGGATATAGAAGTTTTGGTATCAATAATAGAGAGCTTCACTACGAGTAGGTAGTGAACACTATATCTTAGCCGTAGGCCGGTTTGAATTCCGACCACAGCAAACGCAGCGGATCTCGCAATTACCACTGTGATGAATTTAAATTGGCGTATTTCATCACGAGGGGTGTGAGGATATGCCCAGACGGGTTATGAGCGAATCACCACCCTTTCCTGGGATCTTTTGAGGGTTGCTGCCGGGTAAGGTTATGGGCGGACCACCACCAACACCCGGATCTTTTTGGATATGCCCAGGCGGGTTATGAGCGAATCACCACCCTTTCCTGGGATCTTTTGGGTTGTTTGGCTGTTGGTTATGGGCGGACCACCACCATGCACAGCATCTTTTAGGAGAGGAGAGAGAGATGAGGTAAGGAGGAGAGAGAGTAGTCAGCGACTAGAGGAGAGCGTAGAATGAGGAAAAAGAGGCAGGGGCCGGGGTTTTATAGACCCCGGTAGCCGTCTCCCTCCATCCCCTAGTTGGTAAGGGATGGTGGGGAACCAGGCTGGGCTTTCATCCCCTGCGTCTTTCGTCCCCACTGCTGCGTGTTTATTTGCGAGATCTTAAAGTTTGCGAATATAGTGGTTTTGGGTCTGGGAGGATCCACGACATAGGTCCCCCCAGATTGAGCAAGGAAACAGAGACCGTAGGCTGAGGGCACAGATTGACATGGCTGAGGGCCGGTGGCAAACAGAGAGGGCTGAGGGCACGGGAGCATATGAGGCAGAAGTACACGGCTGAGGGCCTGATGGCAAACAAAGTGAGCTGAAGGCATGGAGTGAGGCTTAAAACTAGGTAACAATTGGTTTCTTAAACTAGGTAACAATTGGTTGCTTAAAACTAGGTGAAAATATTTACAAAGGTGCGTATTATACATTGGTGATGGGCAGTAGCGGTGCGTGGGCTCTGAAAATGGTGGGCCATCAAACCGGAACACAAATTAACAGCTTTTTTACAAAATACCTGTAAATGTTTTCCAACAGTGGAGTCTTCTTATGAGAAATGGGTGGATTTTAATCAACCGCAGCTCTTAGCAAGTCAGAATGTAAGTTCTGTGTTCACAATAGTTCTGACCAGTACCCGGGATTACCAGAAGCTAAAAGTTCTAAAGCTTTATACTGACTAATACTCAGCAAAGGCCTATCTCTTCCTAAACTTTTAATCATCACTCTATCCTCGTAGGAAAACGTCGAAAATTTCGACTGTAAGTTAGCCACCGAATTCATGTGGTACAAAAGTACAGAAGTAAATAAACTAAACAACCACTAAAAACAACGAACTAGACTAAAATACAACGAAGTAATGACCCACCGGCCAGTACCTACTTGGATGGAGAATCAGACTAGAAGCCAGGTACTTATCTGTGTATGTTGACGTCGATCAATCCACAAGACCACAGACAGGACACAACGCACTTAATTATCGCAAATCCAAATCTGTCCTGGGAACTCGAATGGGAACATACAAAATTCGAAACGTAAGCAGAAAATTGAAAACTCAACATAGGAACAGAACGGCGGTGAAAGTGATAAGAACATGGAATAAAGGGCTCCCTTTATTCCATGATAAGAATTTTTAGGGGAGGACAGATAGAAGGACAAGCATCTCGTATCGAGATAACAACATGAATTGAAACAATCCAATCGATTGTGAACACAAACGATTTTTGGATGGAAATGCTGGCCCAGGGCCGAAAATGGGAGAGGCTAACCGAATTTTTACTCGACTGAGCTTGCGCGGACGGGCCACTTTTCTCCGTTGTCATAGTAACACCCCGGGACCTATTAGTTTCAAAAACGTAGGTTTCGATTTCGATTGCAAGACATCGATTACTGTAGCTATATTCCGATAAAATGCTCGAATATCCATAGCCAGAGAACTCTGTCTTCTTCTTCACAGTTACTTGTCTTGGCCGCAGCCATGCCAGACATAGGTTGGGACAGAGAGAGAGAACTATGTCGAGTCGCTGTTGAACTTAGTGAAAAATGCTAGGGTACAGTATACGGAGGGAAATTCGAATGCCAGGTGAACAAATGGTTGGCATTTTTTTGGCGTTTTTTGTGTTTCTGGATGCCGGGGCAGTGGCCCAAGTGGCCTTATGGACGCAACGCCCCTGGTGATGGGTGAAAAATATTTACAAAGGTGAGCAGTTCGAGCCAAAGTATGATGAAGGAGTAATAGTATTTACGAAAAATGTAGGATGAAGTAACTCAGAGCTAGGGAATGAATATATGGGTTGAACAGTGATGAGTAATTTAGAGCTATGAATATACAGTTGCATGATAGTATTTACAGTGATGGGTGGCGTACAAAAAGAAGTGACTTACAGCTAGGATGATACAGTTGAATGATAGGGAGTATTTACATTGGTATATGAGAGAGGGAGATCGCTATGTACAAGTACTTTACAGATATTTACAGGTGCTGGGTCCCCCCAGCGAGTCGGGGGGGGGGGGGGGGGGGGGTGTTGTGGACGCATGAGTCCCCTAGTGGCGGGGGCGGAGTGGTGGGGGGTTCGAGGCTTGGGGACACCTGGGGGCCTATTCACTAAGCCAAAGAGACATCTCTTTCAGGTCCGACTCTCTCTTTGGGCCAAATAGATTTTTATAGTATCCATGACAGGGTTATTCAGTACCTAACTTTTCAAAGAGAGAGTTGGCGGCCATCTTGGCATTCTCGATCTCTTTCAGAGAGACACCTAATTAGGTGTCTTCCCTCGAAAGAGAGAGTCTATTTCTCGTTTGTTTCACAGTGATCGTGTAAGATCCTCCTTCATCCGTGTAATATCCTCCTTCATCCGCAACCACATCGGTACTTTTGATCGTGTATTCTTTCATTTCATAAAGGTAAGTCAATTTAAATTAAAAATATATACATAATCAATGATTCGTGAGTAAAAACGTCCAAGTATGGATTGAGGTAGGTAGGTACCCATTGAATAGGTATTAAGAAATGCGTTCATTATTAAGGAATTGAACTCCCGGGGGCACGAACATCTCGCACTTCATGGATACTATGGCATTTTCGTGTATTAGGATCCATATCTCTTTCTCAAGGTCTCTGGAGCTATTCTGTAAAATAGACGAACCCGGAGACATTGGAAGAGACTGTCTTCCCGGGGGAGACTATCTCTCCCGGGAGATTTTCAAAATAGATAATCTCTTTCCACTGTCTATTTTAGTGAATAGGCCCCCTGGAGGGGTGAAGGTGGCGGGGCCGTCCGACGTTGGGGAGACGCGGGCGTTGGAGGCCTTCCATGTGTGAGGAGGGGGGGGGGGGGAGCTGGTGAAGGGGGAGAAATTAACGCTGGCTGTTGAGACGAGTGGTTGAAGGCTTCCGTGTGTGGGTGAAGGGGGGGCTGGTGAGGGGGAAGAGCGGTCAGCCCCCAGTGAATCGTTGGGCGGAAAGAGAGGGCCCCTGAGCGAGTGGAGGGGTTGGGCGGTGGGGGTCCCCATGTGAGTGGGGGGTCGAGCGGGTCGGTGCGGCCGAGGCGGCGTTCGCGGCGGTCGCAGAGGCGTCGAGGGGGTGGTGGCGAGGGGTTGGTGGCGGCGGCGTTCGCCGCGGTCGCAGGTGCGATGAATGGGTGGGGGCGAGGGGTTGGTGGCGGTGGCGTTCGCCGTGGTCGCAGGTGTGATGAGGGGGTGGGGGCGAGGGGTTGGTGGCGGTGGCGTTCGCCGTGGTCGCAGGTGCGATGAATGGGTGGGGGCGAGGGGTTGGTGGCGGCGGCGTTCGCCGTGGTCGCAGGTGCGATGAATGGGTGGGGAGGAGGGGTTGGTGGCGGTGGCGTTCGCCGTGGTCGCAGGTGTGATGAGGGGGTGGGGGCGAGGGGTTGGTGGTGGCGGCGTTCGCCGTGGTCACAGGTGCGATGAATGGGTGGGGGCGAGGGGTTGGTGGCGGTGGCGTTCGCCGTGGTCGCAGGTGCGATGAATGGGTGGAGGCGAGGGGTTGGTGGCGGTGGCGTTCGCCGTGGTCGCAGGTGCGATGAATGGGTGGGGGCGAGGGGTTGGTGGCGGCGGCGTTCGCTGTGGTCGCAGGTGCGATGAATGGGTGGGGGCGAGGGGTTGGTAGCGGTGGCGTTCGCCGTGGTCGCAGGTGTGATGAGGGGGTGGGGGCGAGGGGTTGGTGGCGGCGGCGTTCGCCGTGGTCGCAAGTGCGATGAATGGGTGGAGGCGAGAGGTTGGTGGCGGTGGCGTTCGCCGTGGTCGCAGGTGCGATGAATGGGTGGGGGCGAGGGGTTGGTGGCGGCGGCGTTCGCCGTGGTCGCAGGTGCGATGAATGGGTGGGGGCGAGGGGTTTGTGGCGGTGGCGTTCGCCGTGGTCGCAGGTGTGATGAGGGGGTGGGGGCGAGGGGATGGTGGCGGCGGCGTTCGCCGTGGTCGCAGGTGCGATGAGGGGCTGGAGGGCTGAGTAGGAGCACCTCTGTGTGGGAAGTGGAAAGGGGTGGCCCTCCCTGAGGGGGGGGGGGGGGGGTAAGAATAGGCTTGCAATACTGACGAACGGAAAAAAATCAGTCATGCAGCATGACTTAATGAGCGAATTTTCAAAGAAATATTCGAATTAATGGCTATGGTTTTGAATAAAGGAAAACTTCGGTCTAAAATTTGGTTTTCTATGTATATTCTCTTCGTATTTATTTTAATTTGTACGTTTTGTCCATCCTGATTCTACCGTTTGTTTATTACGTAATTGTACTAAGTGCTTATTTATTTGATCGCTGTGGGTAAATTCAAGGAGTTGTACTAATCGTTTGCCTCCCCCTTTTTTGCTTCGAACTCTCGTCTTCAATTAATACTTCTCACATTTTTCAATCTGACCACTCTAAGGGGGTGGGGGTAAGAGTTTAAAGATTATCCTAGTTTTGGGTAATTTTTGCGCACTTTAAATGCTCTAATTTAAGAATGGATTTAGATATCTAAAATCCGATTTCACTATCGTGTTCAGCGTGCAAAAACCTTTAAAATGAGGGGTCACTTGTTAGAAAATAACATTTTGGGGATTTTTGGGTAATTTTTGCGCACTTTAAATGCTCTAATTTGAGAACGGATCAAGATATCTAAAATCCGATTCCACCATCGTGTTCAGCGTGCAAAAACCTTTAAAATGAGGGGTCACTTGTTGGAAAATAACATTTTGGGGATTTTTGGGTAATTTTTGCGCACTTTAAATGCTCTAATTTGAGAACGGATCAAGATATCTAAAATCCGATTCCACCATCGTGTTCAGCGTGCAAAAACCTTTAAAATGAGGGGTCACTTGTTAGAAAATAACATTTTGGGGATTTTTAGGTAATTTTTGCGCACTTTAAATGCTCTAATTTGAGAACGGATCAAGATATCTAAAATCCGATTCCACCATCGTGTTCAGCGTGCAAAAACCTTTAAAATGAGGGGTCACTTGTTGGAAAATAACATTTTGGGGATTTTTGGGTAATTTATGCGCACTTTAAATGCGCCAAAACCCTCCTTAGAGTAGGCCAATTTCGCCCATCTTCGAACTTAGCCTTTCGATTGCCAAGATAGATTTTTTGTGCAAATTTGAGCTGTTTATCTCAATTCTATCGAGAGTTATCGTCTGGAGTGACACATATATAAATAAATATATATATATATACATATAAAAAAGTGTTAAATTTCAGGAATCGTTTTAGAATGGTCTGAAACGGATTTCTATGAAGAAAATTTCCAAAAATTTATATTATTTAAATTTCGAAGCCATTGCAATAGCTTCATTTTCTTTGAAAATTCGCTAAAAGGGGTTGGAAGGCCTTCCATGACGTTGTGGGAAGGGGGTTGGTGGAGTGTAGGGGGGTGGATGATTCTAGGATCTCTTCCAGTCGCCGACTTATTGGTAAAAGGGTGGAAGGGTGAGTGGGGTTGCAGAGGGGGCAGTGATAAAGAGTGAAAGAAGGGGAAAGGGGTCCGCGGAGTGGCGGTCTTTGGGTGTAGTTGAGAGGGGAGCGAACGAAAGCGAGAGGGGTCCGCCGAAAAAAAATGACAAGAGGGGTTGCGAGAAGTTCGAGGGAGATTCCATATCGAGAAGGATGCGTGAACTTCGGAGTTACGTGTGTGATGAATGTAAAGGAATCGAAGGGTGTGTGAACGTCGGGAGATCGAGAAGGATGCGTGAATGTTGAGGGATCAGAATGAATGAATTTAAATTTGCGTCAGGCAAAATTTGAATTTAAAATTGGTCAGGTGACTTGAATTTAAAATTTGAATTTAAAATTGTGAATTTAAAATTGCGGGACTGTGATGAGTTGAAAGGGATCAGAAGGTTGTGTGAACGTCGGGTTCACAACTGTGATGAATTTAAGAGTGTAAATGAATTTGAGGAATCAGAAGGTGATGAATTTAAGGGATCAGAAGGTTGTGTGAACGTCGGGGTTACCACTGTGATGAATTTAAATTGGCATATTTCATCACGAGGGGTGTGAGGATATGCCCAGGCGGGTTATGAGCGAATCACCACCCTTTCCTGGGATCTTTTGAGGGATGCTGCCGGGTAAGGTTATGGGCGTATGTCGTGGATCCTCCCAGACCCACAAACACTATATTCGCAAAGTTTAAGATCTCGCAAATAAACACGCAGCAGTGGGGACGAAAGACGCAGGGGATGAAAGCCCAGCCTGGTTCCCAACCATCCCTTACCAACTAGGGGATGGAGGGAGACGGCTACCGGGGTCTATAAAACCCCGGCGCCTGCCTCTTTTTCCTCATTCTACGCTCTCCTCTAGTCGCTGACTACTCTCTCTCCTCCTTACCTCATCTCTCTCTCTCCTCTCCTAAAAGATACTGTGCATGGTGGTGATCCGCCCATAACCAACAGCCAAACAACCTAAAAGATCCCAGGAAAGGGTGGTGATTCGCTCGTAACCCGCCTGGGCATACCCTCACACCCCTCGTGATGAAATATGCCAATTTAAATTCATCACAAGCAAACTAGTGATGTTGGTGGTATAGACTCGATACGGCAGTCGAATCGATAGATTTAACATCGAAGCCATCACCTTCCAAGTCACCGTCCACCTTTGTTTATGTGTTAAATCAACCCCGACCTCGAATCAATACCATCTTTTCTCTTTGCGTTCCAACAGTATATGAATGTCTGAATTCATTTCACGTTACAATTTATGCTTCATAGCTCAATATTACGGAAATCAATTATTGATCAATATTGATCTAGTCGATCCTGCCATGGTTGCACGACATTCTTTAATTGGTAACATCCTTTGATTGCATTATGGATTGACCAAAAGAAGTTATGGACCTCTTAGGATGGAATCACAAAACGATGTGTGAAGGACATAAAAAACTCATAATCATCAGTAAAAACAATGATGGGAGGCAATAAACTTGGAATAAGCATATTATTTTTCCGATCCCTGATTGTATATCTATACATATAATAAAACATTGTCTGTTTGTTTGTTTGTTTGTCTCGGCATCAATTGAGAACGGCTGAACGTAGAAAGTTGCGGCTGGTACCATTTGACGCAGAATTTATCTGGGAAGGTTTATGAAAAATCTGCATTTGAATCTGTCCATCCGTTGAAACGCTATGAATGAAATACTACTAAAAAACGTGTTATAATCACTTCTATGAGGACGTTTATGCTTATAATAACTTTGAACGGTTGGACGTAAATCCGATTGTAATTTGATTCTGGATTCAGCTCGACGAGTACATTCAAGTGGTACTTCAATCAGGATGTTAGTGGGAGGGGGGTACAGGTTATGAGAGGGGGGGGGGGGTCTACAGAAATTTCAAAACTACTTGACCAATTGGAGTGCAACTTTGGGAATTTGTTGTGTGAACATTGAGGAATGTTTCTAACCAGGTAGGGAGGGTTCATAGGATACGGGGGGGTTAAAGGCAGTGTCTGTTTGTTTGTTTGTTTGTCTCGGCATCAATTGAGAACGGCTGAACGTAGAAAGTTGCGGCTGGTACCATTTGACGCAGAATTTATCTGGGAAGGTTTATGAAAAATCCGCATTTGAATCTGTCCATCCGTTGAAACGCTATGAATGAAATACTACTAAAAACGTGTTATAATCACTTCTATGAGGACGTTTATGCTTATAACAAACAGACACTGTTTTATTATATGTATAGATAACTTTGAACGGTTGGACGTAAATCCGATTGTAATTAGATTCTGGATTCAGCTCGACGAGTACATTCAAGTGGTACTTCAATCAGGATGTTAGTGGGAGGGGGGTACAGGTTATGAGAGGGGAGGGGGTTCTACAGAAATTTCAAAACTACTTGACCAATTGGAGTGCAACTTTGGGAATTTGTTGTGTGAACATTGAGGAATGTTTCTAACCAGGTAGGGAGGGTTCATAGGATACGGGGGGGGGGGGGGGTTAAAGGCAGTTAGGGTTGGCATTGGGGAAGGTTTCTGATCAGTTGAGGAGGGGGGGATACAGGCATATTAAAATACATGACCGTTGGCTCCATTTATTTAAATCGCAGCAACACGCGTCGGTTCAAATAGTATAATATATCATAAAACTGTTATGAGTGGGGCCTGTCCTAAAGGGGGTGTCTGTTCTACCGTTGCGAAGCGCGGGTACACAGCTAGTCGTAACTAAATCTAAGTAAAACAGCTAGATGATGATTCACAAAGTTATAAATAAGAAGTACAATCAACTAGGGAACATGAAATAGTCATAGTGTGAAAGCGGAAAGACGGGAGAGAACTGGGAAATAGAGGTAAGTTGGTAAGGTTTGTTTACGGACGAGTATGTACAGTATGCACTGCACAGTAGTACGCAGTACAGTATATACTAGCCAACTCGGATTTCTTCCGCAGGATCGACTGTATTGATGATTCCGATTTTCGTAACCATTCGATACCATCCACATCACCAGTCTGACTGTTCCGAGATCCACTTGATTCGCTGTGATCGGGATTCAAACCGTCCCAGGTGAACGAAAGGAATTTACATCGTAAAACATAGCAACCGTTCGGTTTTAATAGTATATTGAAAAGCAATATCTAGGTTACAAAACGACGAAAGTGATAGCATCACGTTCAAACGGCTTTTGATGTGGTTTTTTTCCCCAACTAACTATTACCGTTCTGGAGAAGGACCTAATGCATTACGTACAAGTTATTCGAATCTGTATAAGAACTGCAATCCACTGCTTGGTCTGACTTTGGTATCAGAAGAACTAGGTTTGTGTGGACAAATCAATATTATAGTGCGGTATTTTCACCGAGTTGTTTCCCGGGTCGCCGTTGCATTCGATACGGGCCGGGCCTCATAAATGAAACTTTAAGAAACTTCGATTTGAATTGAAACAGTTTCCAAAGTTTTCTCCCTCCGTGAGGTCGTGTGTGTGAGCAGAAGGATATTTACTCCTTTACCGTGGAAAGCGTGTGCTGAAGAAACCTTTCATATCCTGGGAAAGAAAGAATCATCCTACCTTTGGGATAGACAAACGGTTTAATGAAAATGTGGTGCAAAGGTGGAAAGTGATACAGTATAAATAGACAGGTAATTTCTTATATTCATTTATAACGTTCTGTGCAATTCCAAATATTGCCAATGCTATCAAGTACGTAGTGTACGGGTCAATCTGAGAAGAAAAAATTGGGAGGATGGCTATATATCTGCTTTTGTATGTAATCATATCGATAAGATTCTAGAAAACTAGCCGGTGCGGCGTTTTAGCGTCGTCATACCATCTAATGACTATTTGTAGATACATTCATTTTTCCAAAAATTATCAACATTAGAAGGCATCCAGGGACGCCATTCCATTGGTGGTGCTGATCTGGACGGGCGAGTTTTCTATTTGTGCGGAATGAACTTTTCTTCTTGGACAACTTATTTGACGTTCTAAACAAATCTAAACAAATAAGGAATCTGGTCAATGAGAGAGAAGGGGGGGGGGGGGGGGAGGATACTCATGGATTTTGAAGGTGGAAGGCTTCGAACAAGAGTTAATGGCCCAGTGAATAGGCATCTCTACAGTATTGTAAATTACGTCAATGAAATATGACGATGAAATATGACGGCAAATCTAAAGCACTGTCAAAACTCTTCGGGTGATGCCTAGTCGTAATAGAGAGTGAGCAATGGTTTACGGTGGAAAAAGAACCCTAATTTAACTAAAATGTACCACGAAATTATTATTTCAATCTGAATAAAAAGGGCGAGGATCCAAGACCTCAAAACAATTTTCAGTCTTATATAAAAAGTTCTGAGTTTCCGACGTGAATCTGAATAATTTGTAACGAAAGCTTTCTAAAGCTTAAATTAAGGAAGGTCTTCTTGTAATATGAACGGAGTCTAGCAATTTCTGCAGTAGGACCTATACCTATGGAGGTTACCACTTAAATTAAGGAAGGCCTTTTTGGAATATGAATGAAGTTTAGTAATTTTTGTAGTAGTATATAAATACAAACAGGACGATATATAGGTATATTTATAAAAGACCTACCGTGGCTATCATTCATAATTTTACGTGGAAGTACCTATATACACGACCCACTCCATTATTAATCCTAGGGAGTCACAAACAATGTACTGAAGAAAACCAAACGTTCCTTAACGTGGACGTGGGAGATGCACCTATTATAGTACCACCCGGCTCGCCAAGCTCTTCATTCGATCGATCTCGCTCTTAACTACGACTTCTCTCTCTCTCTTCTTACACGTTCTCTCACTCTCCTACCCTTCCTCGCACCTGCTGTGGTGGTAACCGCGGGATGCTCTCTCTCCTCTAGTACTCGCTGTGGTGATAACCGCGGGGTATTAGCATCCTTATCCACTTGCGTGTGCTGTGGTGATACCGTCGGACGCTCTTCCATCTAGCAACAGCTCTGGTGATAACAACGGGGTGCTAGTATCCTTCTGCCTTGACGTATGCTGTGGTGATAACCGAGGGACACCTCTTCCTCCTGCTGTGGTGATAACCGCGGGGCGTTAGCGATCCGAAAATACTCCTAAGGAGCACATCCTTCTTATCCTTCAACCTGCCCAAACCTACCCTATCTGTAGGATTATTAGCGCCGCGTTCAGGATGAAGGGGAGGAGCATCGTAAAATCAAGGTGGCCTACCATGTGGTATTCAACGAAAACAACCACGAGAAAATCGGTCCAATAGTTAAGACGAAGAAGACGCACAGACACAAAGACGTACATTTTCAAATTTCAAGCAATTTCGAGCAATTTTCAAATCCACTTTGCTAAAGTGGAATTTTATTTTGTCCAAGTTGACACATGATACATTGGAATAAAGTTTTTCTGGAGAGTTCCGAAATTCAGTTTGCATTCAGTTAAATTTTCAGAAAAGTGTTCTGTGAAATTCTCAAGAAGGATGTTGGTTTTTTCGTGTAGACCATAAAAAGGTAAGAATGCCATCTGCGCTCCTTTACAAGTAAATTGGACTCTACCGTTCCACGCCCCAAGCACCAACACTGTTGACAAACTTTTCCTTTTTTTTCAAACACTCGGCAGAACCCCGGTATAAAGAGAAGCCTGCCACAGCTAGGAGTGCTGCGAAGTTGTGCCGGTTCAGCTCAGCGCCTCCTAAATTTATTATGAGCGTTGTTTGACTTCACTTTGACGGGAAAATAGAACGAGAGTAAACGACTTCTATCCCCCCCTTCCACCAACCCATGCATAAGGACAGAGCTCTTTGGAACGGAAGAGGCAAACAAAAGAAGCAAAATGCGAAAAATAAGGAAACAAAATAAATATTCCGACGGGATTCGTTCGTTTGCTAGGCTTTTAGACATTGTACAAGCGTTGCTCGAGTTCTTGGGTGAGCAATGCCTCCAGTGCGCAAATAATCATTTCCCCAGTTGTGTCGATAACGGATTCCGAAGGTGTAAGATTTGTTAACGAATTGTATACAACACTGTGGTGTGGGGTGCACTAATTGCATAGCTTGGCATGGAATGAATTTGGACCCAACTAAAATTTAGTGTAACGTCATGATGTTGTGTATAATTGTGTGCCCAACTGTTATACAACGCTTAGGTATAATTAGAAATATCAGCATGGGCAGGAATACCCACTGGTAAAGAGAAAACTAGTACCAGGGTCATTCAAAATTCCTCTTATCGACTGTAGATTTTAACTCATTTGAACAAACGATCCGAATAGGAGCCTAATCATTATTAGAGATGCCAGACTTGAAACGTGCACGGGCGGGAGCACAACACTTGAATCAACTCTGCAAAATTACTATTGTCTGAATTAGCTCTACCTTTTCTCTTCAGTCTACTAAGCACCGTTTTTCAACTATCTGCCAGTAAATCTCTCTCGTGATGCAACGAATCGGGCGTAAATCACCTCGCACCCATCGACCTACGGCACGCAAATCATCCTTTCGACTACGTTCAATCTCTGGCCAGATCAACGGTTTATTGAAATTCAACGAAAGAACAAACCAGCATGATGAATGCGCTCTTTTTATCTCGGTAGGTTGATTTCCGATACTACGAACAGCGACCATCCATTATGAACATTTCAAACCGTCAGTTCAAACATCCGCAACAAGAAGCATAAAATAGCAGTCGATATAATAGGGCCTACGGGGGTATCAAGCGAACAAAAAACGTCTGCCAATTCGAGTAGGCAGAATAGCTTCCTCACTTGAATCACATGAACGTATAGAATAGTTGGATAGGTTCATTTTGATACGGGGCCATCTGGGATCCAACCCACGTGTACCCTCAAAATTTCATCTCTACGACTATTTTTCGCACAGTTAGAAGCGTTACAAGAACGCGGGCAACATTTCATGTTCGCGCACGCGCAGACGAATGAGATTCTTATGGAACTATCAAAGAAATATTCTTGATCGACCCTCAAAATCTGAGCTCATTTCAACGATATTTTAAGTAGTTACGGGCGTTTTAAGTATTTCACGTTTGGCATGCGCAGACGAAACGATTCCCTTGATTTTGAAACGGGACCATTTGCGATCCAACCCGCGTGTATCCTCAAAACTTCAGCTCTGTAAGACTGTTTTTCGCGTAGTTAGAACCATTACAAGGAACCATGGTCAACATTTCTTATTCGCGCATGCGCAGACGAAAGTTACAGTACGATTCCAATGAAATTCATTAGAAAATATCAAAGTATTATTCCTGATCTACCCTCAAAGTTTAAACTCATTTCAACTATATTTAGGGTAGTTATGAGCTTTTCAAGTATGGGATCGTTTGGGACCCAACCCTCTAAACCCTCTAAATTCCAGCCCATTTCGACCATTATTTCGGGTAGTTATGGGCGTTACAAGGAATTACCACAGACAGACAGACACGGAACCAAAGATGTTCCTCGATGTCTGAAACGCAAAATGGACGTGGAAATTTTCATTTTGGAAGACATAAATTTTTTTACTCAATCATGAATCCAAGGCTTCCCTACCTTCGGTAGTGAGAAAGCAAAGTGGCTCATGCAAGAGAACCACTAACTAAGCCTCTTGCCTCTATTCCCGTCTCACCTGCTCTGGTGGGCCCTGGTACGCTGAGGAAGTCGTGGTGTGGGTCAGAAGCTAACGAGATGGGACGTCCTGGGATAACTAGGAACATAACAGAACAGGGGGACAGGATGAGCTGGCAGCAAGGCTCATAAGGGCTCGAAATTAATTTAAAAACGTCATAATAAACCAAACCTTTCTAGTGAAAGTTTATGAGAAACGGCATTTTAAAATGTCACCCCCTATTTTTCACCCCTTAGCGATAACTGGCAATAACTCCGAGCTTCAAGCACGAACTCAGTAGATCCCGAGTGGACCTAAAAACCGAATTTCATCAGTTTTTGGGATTCTACGTGCCTTGAAACGGAAACCATCAAATTTGGGGGGGGGGGGGGGGGTTAACTTTCTTCATGCCCATTCCAGTGGTTCGTTATTGGAAGTAATGGACTAATGTGCGGTGGTTCAAGAATTCTATCATTGAGTATTTGTTGTTGTTCATGAATGATAACTTGATCAATTATTCAATTGTTTAAATTGGACTTGTGTTTGGGAATTTTTTGAGACCACCCGGAGCATTGTTCGTCCACCCGTTCAATTGCACCGAAAAGCTTCATCAACATGATCTTGAATGAAACTGTATACATCCAGCCCAGTTATCACTGCTAGGGAACACCTGACATGGCATTCAGGCCCCGACCAGCAACCTTGGGGCTGCTGCACCTTTCAGGGTTGCTGCAGCCCCTTTCATTTTCACTCTCCCCAGTACCCTAATCTAACGGTAACGTGACGCCTACCTTAAATTTAGAAAAAATTTTGACCATTGTCATACAATTCGTTTTGTGACGGCAAATAAAAACATCTCTCTCTGATTATAATCATTGATGGCTGAATGAAATCGAGTTGGTTGTTCCGTGATATAATTTCATTTGAAGAACGATGGTAATTTTGGATATCGTTGATAGGTTGGTACTTTTGTACTTGAATAAAATAAAATACATAACAACAAATAATTAATGACATAATTATTGAAACCACCGCATATTTATGAAACCGTAACTGCCTGGCCGGCTCCAGTACTCAATGTAGAGCTTTCTTGCGGGAAGCACGAGGTTAGCAGCTGTATTGACCACAGAAAACAGAGATCTACGCAGAAGTAACACAGGTATCTATACAGGAAAATATTAAACAGTTGTGTAATTATTTGCAGTGTTTATGTAATTTCATATCTATTCAAAGTAAATGTACTGAGTTACCATTCGTTTGATTGTCGATGTGTTTTACGGTGAAATATATTGAACGTAGGAAAAGGTTTCATCGCAATCAGAAGAAGTCGTTTGGTGAGTTACGAGGGGGAAGGTTGCATAGCTTATGTATTATTTTATATCATAAGCGTATAGCTTTTTCCCTTTCAATTTATCCAAAGCTTCGAAACGCTATCCGAGGATTGACTGGGAGGCTGGCTCGAAATAATAGTATTGAACTGGTGGGCTTGGTGGCCATTGTTTCAACGCTCCGACGAAGAAAACTTATTATTTGACCAGGTCCATCCGAACACGCTCTTACCAATATCATTTATCTCATATCATATCAATTATTGTCATAGAGCATTGTAGTATACTATACCTACCTACTTGCAACGAACCAACTTGTCTCTGCTGTATATCCTATAACGTGGGTTATTACGAACAAACTTACATGTACACACGAAGGCCGTTACACAGTTGTACCAAAACTGAGTAAACCAGTGATTCTCAACCTACGAGGGAATTTTGATTACTGAACGACGGTGACAGACGTTTATTCCTCCACTTGGGAATAATAACATGTACGAATACGGATCCATCCACAAATTTAGTGTAAAACTAAAGGAATTAAATTAAGTAAATGAAGAAGCAACATAGAAATCACATTTTAATTACCTACTACTGAATTGCATTCTAATGTTATTAGCAATAAGTATTGTGTAATATAGCCGTTCTTGGACACAATCCAACCGAAGAACTTGTCGTAACAGTATAACATGCATTATGATAATTTTCGCAGTATTGTGTTTAAAAACAATAGTAAGCTTTTCCTCTTCTTCTTGTTTACTCTGTATATTGGACTCGTTCAACGTACAAAATTCAAGCCTGGCTGAGTAAATTATTAGTGCAGCCAAGGTGGTCCGAATAAAAAGTTCAATGAACCTGTTAATGTCAATGGCTTTTTAACTGGTTTATTCGTTCTGGTCATGGGTGTAGCTAGGTTTACCTCTATTGCTTGGTACTGTTGATGTGCATGTTATTATACACACCAACAAACATAGAAAACAAGGCTATGCATGAAACAGTGCACCTATCTTGCGATTAGAAGCTGTTACATCAAAGCACGTATTTGCTTCACTATGCAATGGAGAATGGAATGCACATGATTGCGCCCTTCTCAGGTGGTTAGGTTATTAGGTTACCATACAGTGTAACCCTACTGCAACCTCACTCTCCTCGGATATTTGAAGTACAGGAATAACGCTGTATGTCTCGCCTAGTTGAATATAGACGAAGGACCATTGACGAAGTTTACCACCGATTCACAGTAAGGGTTCAATGACATACAATATAAATATTTCTCGAATAAAAACTGCATTTGATAGTAGAAATGATACCAAGAGCTGTAGTTCCCCAATGGAAGTTTCAGGAATACGGTGCTAGAGGAGTCAACTACTTTATTAGAAATGTGGCATTCATTCCACAACACCTTTGTGTTTAAATTTAATAGAAAAGTCAGCCTCTTTCTTTTCTTGTGTTACAGGCAGGTACTTACCTGCTTTCTTTGTTCATAGTCGAGTAGGTAACTGGATCGCCTCTGGGCGAGGCATCAGTTTTGAAATACCTTTGCGAATACCTTTTGTCGGAGGGCAAAAACAGCTATGCAGAGAGGCGAAACTCCAAGGAAAATTCCTCAAGCATTCCGTCTTCATCGAGTTTATTTCAACTCGGCATTCCATGAAAGGAACATCTTATTACAGTTGATTACACAGTGTGGGTTCTCCAGTTAATTCCACTTCTTTTTTTAAAGGTATATCCAAATGAATTTTTCGAATATACGAGCACGTAAACATCTTCCGGATAACGTTAGGCAATAAATAATTACTATTACATGCATATAGGCATGTAACGGAAGTTGGATTTCTGACAATAGGTACCTATATAACTGTTATGATTCATCCAGTTTTATAACAACTACTAGCTGTGTACCCGCTCTTCGCAACGGTAGAACAGACACCCCCTTTAGGACAGGCCCCACTCATAACAGATACCACCTCAGGATTGACAAAGAGTGGTTGTTTGCTACCGTAAGCCACGGTTCAAGGGTGCGTCCCAAGTGAAAATTTTGGTTTGAGTAATTGGTTATTGTTTGATTAGTGGCCGCAAACTTAGCTTAGTTAGAAATTAATTGATTCCCATCACTCTCTATCCAGGCTTTGGACTGGCTACTTGGAAATCTATTGAATGTACATAGTAATAGATTTGCATGTAGGCGAGTTTAAAATCCTATTTACCCTAACTGCCTTTAACCCCCCCCCCCCCCCCCGTATCCTATGAACCCTCCCTACCTGGTTAGAAACATTCCTCAATGTTCACACAACAAATTCCCAAAGTTGCACTCCAATTGGTCAAGTAGTTTTGAAATTTCTGTAGACCCCCTCCCCTCTCATAACCTGTACCCCCCTACCACTAACATCCTGATTGAAGTACCACATGAATGTACTCGTCGAGCTGAACCCAGAATCTAATTACAATCGGATTTACGTCCAACCGTTCAATGTTGTTATAAGCATAAACGTCCTCATAGAAGTGATTATAACACGTTTTTTAGTAGTATTTCATTCATAGCGTTTCAACGGATGGACAGATTCAAATGCGGATTTTTCATAAACCTTCCCAGATAAATTTTGCGTCAAATGGTACCAGCCGCAACTTTCTACGTTCAGCCGTTCTCAATTGATGCCGACAAACGAACAAACAGACAAACAAACAGACACTGTTTTATTATATGTATAGATATCACGTGTTCAACTTCTGACGTGTTCAAATTCTACGTTTATTGTGAATAATAAAGCCTAATTTGCAAAGGTATTTTCTACAATTTATTATTCAAAATGGATAAATATCTGAGACCGAGAAGTTTGACGGTGATCCACACTCGCCTACATCTACTCAAGAATGGAATTACTGGCGACGTTCGAGAACTTCATCGCAGCTTTCAATGCCGTCGACGACCAAGTAAGCTACGGTTGCTCACTACAAGAGCACGTACGAGACTGTTATGGAGGCACTAAAAGCTACGTACGTGAAGCAAATAAACGAAATATTTGCTAGACGCAGACTGGCTTGCCGTAAGCAGTCACCCGATGAAACAATCGACCAATACTCATCTGAAGACGTACGTTCGTGACTCGTTTATTCGTGGCCCCAATGCTCACCAAATTAGGCTGAGACTATTGGAGTTCAACAAATTACCTAACTCTCGATGAAGCTGTTGAAAAAGCTCGTGTTTTGGAATCTGCCAAGAACCAATCAGCTTCATATTCTTCCGAGCTAACTCTTAATGCCTCTTCATGTTTTCCTCAGTATGCTGATGGTTCTTCGGAAGATTTCGCGAATTTGGCAGCGGCCAGGCCCAGCAATTCCACTTCAAAAAATCAGAAATGCCATTTTTGTGGTCGGCAGCGGCACACGACTCGTCAGCCCCGCTCTAAAGGATACCTGTGGAAAATGCCAGAAGACTGGCACGTCGTCTGCAAATCAGCTAAAAAGGCTCCCTCATCAGCAGCACTCATCGCAACCTCTACAGCCCTCGACAAAGCTACAATGCCGGTTCAGGTGAATAACACTCCTACTTTTGCTTTGATAGATACAGGGAGCTCTCCGAGACATTCATATCAAAGTGCTTTGCGGATAACTGCAAGCTGAAAATGTATCCTACGACTGGTAGCGTTGGCGTCTCCATGGCTTCTACATCTCTAAGTAAGCCTATTTCTAATTACTGTGTAGCTCGCTTGGAGTTGTTAGGTCACCATTACGCCAAAACAACTCAGAGTACTACCCGATTTGTGTGCTAACGTCATTGTTGGACACGATCTATTAAAACAGCATTCCGAGCTCAGAGTCTCTTTTGGTGGAACTAAACCTCCATTGACTATATCAGTTACCTGGCTCCGGCAAAGATAGAACCACCTCCCCTTTTGGTTTATTATTCTGTGAATAATACACCAATGTATTCGGTCAGCAAAAAATTTTTATAACACCCCCTCAAAATTTTTTGTTTTCCGTTTCAAGGTGCCTAGATTCAAAAAACGCTGCAAAGTTCTTGTCGCATGGGTTTATTATTCTATTGGAGTTCTAGAGATTTTTGTTGGCTGTTAAATGTATTGTTTCTTTCATGTGGAATGATTGAAATAGCTATTTCTGATGATTTCCACCAATTTTGGCCCCCAAAACATGAAATAGGTACGCTTTTTTTTTTTTAAGATCATCTTTGATCATTGGTAGTGGCATTTAATGGTCTTGATTCACCTGTTTACACTTTTTCCAATGTTATTGTACACATTGATGGTGATTTCAGACAGTTTTCCAGGTTTTTGACTCATAAAAAACCAATTTTGAGAGCTGAACCTTTGGTAAAACCTCAATTTCCGCGTCTTTGGTCAAAATCGACTTCATATTCGGTCTTCTCGTCCTCAAAAACATGGAAAAAAACCAGTCATGCAGCATGACTTAATGAGCGAATTTTCAAAGAAATATTCGAATTAATGGCTATGGTTTTGAATAAAGGAAAACTTCGGTCTAAAATTTGGTTTTCTATGTATATTCTCTTCGTATTTATTTTAATTTGTACGTTTTGTCCATCCTGATTCTACTGTTTGTTTATTACGTAATTGTACTAAGTGCTTATTTATTTGATCGCTGTGGGTTCATATTAGGTAGGATAGGGTAGTTAGGACTTTTGACTTACCTACTCAAGAGAGTGCAGTAGGTAAAGGAGTTGTTATAGAAAATCATGAGTGCTTCAAGTGCAGGTTGTTTTTCATGCAGGCTCAATCTTGAAATAAACTATGAAGGAAGGATGTGGTTTCTGGAAGGATCACTTGGAAGAACATGTGGGTGCTACGTTGAAATATTGTTCTATTCTAGTATTCAACATTGAGTGGACCTGAAACTGCTTGAGAATTATTCCTGTACGGATACATCGCAACTTTCCATTCCACGTTATGGTTCACGATGTAAACAGGACCAATGGTGCAGTATAATTCGGATCGGTACCTAAGCACCTCTCATGTGATTTCCATATTGTTTTGTAGAAATACAAAAGTTGGTCGTCCAACCTAAATTATAAGAGAAGTAAGACTGTGTGATGATTTTTCTGCACATTGATACTCTGGTTTCTTCATTGAACCATGGACGTATTGCTATGGGGGTCGTTTCTCATTTGTATACCGGTAGATCACCTGCCTACTTTGAGTTGAATCAACTGAAAGCCTACCTTTGCTCATTGAGTCCCCTCTACTGAGTCACCTTACTCTTTATTTAATGTAAAATATTTTTCAATCTGACCACTCTAAGGGGGGGGGGGGGGGGGGTAAGAGTTTAAAGATTATCCTAGTTTTGGGTAATTTTTGCGCACTTTAAATGCTCTAATTTAAGAACGGATTTAGATATCTAAAATCCGATTTCACCATCGTGTTCAGCGTGCAAAAACCTTTAAAATGAGGGGTCACTTGTTAGAAAATAACATTTTGGGGATTTTTGGGTAATTTTTGCGCACTTTAAATGCTCTAATTTGAGAACGGATCAAGATATCTAAAATCCGATTCCACCATCGTGTTCAGCGTGCAAAAACCTTTAAAATGAGGGGTCACTTGTTGGAAAATAACATTTTGGGGATTTTTGGGTAATTTTTGCGCACTTTAAATGCGCCAAAACCCTCCTTAGAGTAGGCCAATTTCGCCCATCTTCGAACTTAGCCTTTCGATTGCCAAGATAGATTTTTTGTGCAAATTTGAGCTGTTTATCTCAATTCTATCGAGAGTTATCGTCTGGAGTGACACATATATATGCGTCGTTTTAGAATGGTCTGAAACGGATTTCTATGAAGAAAATTTCCAAAAATTTATATTATTTAAATTTCGAAGCCATTGCAATAGCTTCATTTTCTTTGAAAATTCGCTAAAAGATACCTCAAAAGCTCATGTTACTAACATGTTGTTAAAACGCAAAAAGTACCTATTTTTACACACATTTTCACTCATAACACCCCTGGGTATATTCCGATCGGGCTGAAAAGTTTCGGGACACAACTAGGGCCCAAATGGAGCGTGTGTGCGAAAGAACGAAAATAAAGCCTGTACACGTGATATGGCGTACGGCGGACGGACATTGCATTTTTGGAATCTACGCACCTTGAAACGGAAAAGAAAAAATTTTGAGGGGTGTTATAAAATTTTTTTGCTGAGCGAATACATAGGTGTATTATTCACAGAATAATAAACCAAAATGCAATGTCCGTCCGCCGTCCGCCGTACGCCGTACACCGTCCGCCGTATCACGTGTACAGGCTTCATTTTCGGTCTAAAAAAGTCGTTCTTTCGCACACATGCTCCATTTGGGCCCTAGTTGTGTCCCGAAACTTTGCAGCCCGATCGGAATATACCCAGGGGTGTTATGAGTGAAAATGTGTGTAAAAATAGGTACTTTTTGCGTTTAAGCAACATGTTGGTAACATGAGCTTTTGAGGTATCGGTTTCCATGTTTTTTTGGACGAGAAGACCGAATATGAAGTCGATTTTGACCAAAGAGGGGAAAATTGAGTTCTACCAAATGTTCAGCTCCCAAAATTGATTTTTTATGGGTGAAAAACCTGGGAAATCGTCTGAAATCACCATCTGTTTGTATAATAACCCTGGAAAAAGTGTCAACACGTGGATCAAGACGATTAAATGGCACTACCAATGATCAAACATAGTTAAAAAAAAAAGTACCTAATTTGTGTTTTAGGGGCCAAAATTAATGGAAACCATCAGAAATAGCTATTTCGATTATTACGCATGAAAGAAGCACTAAATGAACAGCCAACATTTCTGTAGCTATGTCCAATAGAATAATAAACCCATGTGACAAGGACTTTGCAGCGTTTTTGAATTCTTAACTAACGATGTCAAGCCTATAGTCACCAAATCTCGGAGGCATTCTCTAGAAGACGCCGATTTCATGAAGAAAGGAATTGATAAACTGCTTGCTGACGGGATTATTGAGGGAAGTAGGTCTCCTTGGAGGGCCCAAGCGTTCGTTGTAAAAAACGATAATCACAAAAAGCGAATGGTAATTGATTACTCCCAAACCATAAATCGATACACGCACCTCGATCCGTGTTCCCTCCCTAGCCTCGAGGAAATCGTTTCTAAGATTTCAAAAAATTCCGTGTTCACATGATAGATTTTAAAAGTGGCTTACCACCAGGCACCTCATCGAGAGAAGGATTGGCCTTTTACCGCGTTTGAGGGATGTGGCCGTTTGTACCAATTTCAACGTCTGGCTTTCGGTTTCACCGATGGGGTACCCGCCTTCCACCGGGTCACCGATGATGTCATTATGCACGAAAAGCTCAAGAAAACCTATGCATACCTTGATGATGTTACTGTTTGTGGCAAAGTCAGGAGGAACACGATCAACATCTCAAGCGCTTCTTAGATGCAGTCCGAAAATACGGTTTCACGATTAATCAAGAAAAAAGCAAGTATTCACGAGCGTCTATAAACTTGCTAGGCTATAAAATTGAAAACAGAGCCACATCCCCTGATCCTGACCGCCTCCAGCCAATCGAAAGGCCCTTGAGCGAATTGGGATGCTCGCACATTATTCCAAATGCGTCCCTAACTATTCGGACAAAGTTAAACGGCGTCTCAACTTTTCCCTTGACTCCAGAAGTTATATCACACTTTGACGAGCTCAAAACCGAGATCTCTAAGGCAGTAGTAAGCATCATAGACGACTCGGAACCGTTCGTAGTTGAAGCCGATGCCTCTGATTTCTCAATTTCGGCCGTTTTATCACAATGCGGGCGGCCAGTTGCATTCTTCTCACAAAAACTGACCGACAGCGAGCGGAAACATTCATCCATCGGGAACGAAGCTTATATGCTGCTGTTGTCAGCGCCCTGAAAAAATGGACACATTTCTTACTCGGTTGGAGATGTCATGTTAAAATTATGAGATAATATACAGGCCGAGGAAACAGAATCAGGTAGCGGATAAATTCTCTAGGGTGTGTCACCCCACTCAAATAGACAAATTATACTCCCGACACTGCGACTTATGTGAGCCCGGAATGACTAGAATTATTCACTGGCCCTATTCGGTCGAGGACGTCAAAAGATGACTGCATCGCGCCTGTCTTGCAACTTCGTAAAACCTCGATTTTACGAGAGTTCCAAGTGCACTTTCGTGAAGGCCATGCATCTGTTCGAGAGAATCAGCATCGATTTCAAAATCGAGGAAAAATACCTTCGAACGAGGTATTCAAGGTTCCCTTTTGCATATCCTTATCCCAAAATGAACTCGTCAACAGTAATTGACTCCCTAGTTGACCTTTTCACCACTTTCGTCTAGCTTCCTATGTTCACATACCGAACCTCATTCGCATCCAAGGAGCTACAGGAATTTCTCTATGCCCGAGGAGTAGCCACTTCCATGTCGGCGCATTATAACCCCACGGGAAACGCCCAAATCGAACCAGAGACGGCACGATTTGGTGCACTGTGTCACTTGCTCTCAAACACAGAAAATTGGATCCTTCGGATTGGGAATCGGTGCTTCCGGATGCACTCCATGCGATTCGATCCCTGTTGTGCACCGCAACCAATGAAACGCCTCACGAGAGGATGCTCCGCCACAACAGGAGATCTGCTAATGGTATTTCGCTTCCGACGTGGCTTTTACCCTTCAAAGAAAGCGCTAATGAAGAAGCACGTACGAACAAGCAAGTACGATCCTCTGGTCGACATCCTTGACGTCAACGCACAGTATGCCAGGGTTCGCCTTCAAGACGGACGAGAGAAGACGGTGTCGCTGAAACCTAGCATCTCGTGGTGGGACGATGACTGAGCCAGAACCAGAGAAAACTGAGCCAACTGAGCAACAAGATGCCGAACCTGACTTGCAACCAGGTGAAAACCAAGAAGACCAGGAGGGTAATCAACAAATGCCGACAGACAAAGGATCGCATCCTCATGAAAATTCCTTGCGACGTTCTACAAAGGAGCGTCGTACGCCTGCCCGCTTGAAAGACATGAACTGAAATTTTAAAGGAAGGAAGAATGTTATGATTCATCCAGTTTTATAATAACTATTACCACGTGTTCTTTTATCACTACCATAATATGTTTCACCACTTCTAATTTCTGTGACCCTCTGACGTGTTCAAATTCTACGTTTACTGTGAATAATAAAGCCTAACTTGCAAAGTTATTTTCTACAATAACTACTCAGATACTACCTAATGATAACATGTATAAATTATCAGTAGGTATGGAAAGTTATGCATGAGAACTGTTCGTTTCATGTAAGTTCCACTCCAAGTAAAAATGTTAAAGTATTCATTCGCAGAGTTAAGCGGGAAGTAGAGCCTACACTACATACTCACGCAATCTCTTTTCAAGGAAACATCATGTAAACCAGCCAGGAAAAAGCACCAGAGCTAAATCTTCCAAAGGAAAATTAGTTCTGTTTCCCAACATAGAGACATTTAAGGGGGAAGGAGTACATTATAGTACTAAGAAATAATAAACCGGGGGAAGGGGAGTTTCCCAGCGGGTTAGAGCGTCCGATCGTTCTATATCTCAATCTGGGATAAAAATTCGCAGGGTACAAGCATTAAGAAGCTTGCATGTGCTTACCCGACCAGCGATTAGTACTTCACCACTGGTAGAATTGAAGGCTGTTATGCATTCAGAGATTAAAGACTGAAATAACCAGATAGGCAGTGTGTAAAAGCTTTCGAGTAAAAGGTTCCTTCTGGTTATATAAAGATCAACCGAGTGGGGTAGAATCCACGGATTACACACACACACGCACGCACACATGCGCGCGCGCACACACACTCACACATACATATAATGAAGTGCTAAGAAATAATCAATCAATCAATATCCTGATGCCCGTGAGACATACAAAAACACTCAAGAGTCCGTTGCAAGTCCTTTCATGTATTTATATACGGATATTTTCCTTACAGTCTGACCGTCTGGCGAGGGAGGGCCCTTTCCCCACAATCTGAAAACAGCGCCACCTACCACACTTCCAAAAGAACAATTAAAAGCTGTGTGATCTTTGGAATTAAGGCAGCAGCGAGAAGCTGAATGTAGGAAATGGCTGACGGAAGTGGCACTGACTACACAGAATGCCACAAAACCCACAAAATTTACCTTGAACAGTATAGCCTGTTTTAGAATAATCAATGGCCACGACTACCTCCAAGGCCATCTCAACCAAATAGGCAAAATCCTGAGGCTGGATTTTGTGCTTACGGGAGCGGGTACGTGGATTAACAGCACTTAGGGATATATCCAGCACTTGAGAACGTCCGTGTATCCTTCGAGGCCGAAAATTGTTTGATTTATAACAAAAATTCGACAACTTATGGGGCTGCAAGAAGACGAATGGCCGCGGTTGCCGCAAGCCGTCGAGGCACAAGATTTTAAAAAAGATTACTTCTTTAAAGTACTTGAAGCAAATAACAGAAGCTCTTACAAGGGCGTAAGAAGCTGTTCACCGTAAGCAGAGTCAAGTAGGAAGCCATCGTTGTTCATCGATCCCACCCTTTTTACGCCTACCCCCTCCCTTCACTCATCTTCCACGTTTGTGCTACCCAAGATAAATATTATCGAACTTACATGAAAGTTAGTGGGAGACATCGATGAAGATACAGTTGCATTACTGAATCTTATTTCTTAAACCTCTAATACCATCTCGAGAGATTGAAGAAGTAATCAGAGAAAGACCAGAGGTATACTTATTAGGTAATTTACTTTCATGCGACAGGTGTTTATAATATTATAGCATCACCATTGACGGCGACGGCTGGTTCTCATACGATTTTGAGCTAAAAACATCAGCCTTCCTTCCGTTACATGCTTAGAGCAACATACGTTCCCATCGATCGTTTCTAAGAGGTTGAAGTAGACATTTCATCTCATTCGTTATTATCATTTTTAAGAAGGTAGATAGATTGTTCAAGTCCTCACATTTTTTTGACAGCAGGTAACTTACCTATTTTGTATATCGGTATATCAATTATATATCTAAAACATTACATTTTGTCCTTCACTTTTGGAACTGAAGTCTAAGGATTTCCATGTAGGTAATTCGCATGAGTTACACTGAAAACTGATAGAAGCATCTAAATTCATGCAAGTTATTTCTCTCTCACTTGTTTGTTAATAGTTGGATTGGGTTAGTAAATAGTTGGTCAATGTTTCCTAGGAATTTATTTAATAACATCAAGGCCTCCTCGTGAATGGAAATTGGAGAGAAACAGCCAAGATTATGTCTTGTAACAGATGCGTTGAAATGAGAATTCAGGGGGTTAAAGTACTATATAGTACAACGTTTCCCAACTTTTTTACTACATGCAGACTTCTGCACAAACCGTATGATACCTCCAAATTAACAATTTAGGTTTGATGTTGAATATTCCCAGCTCTTACCATTCTCGAATAATCCTTCCACTTGCTCAAGAATAAAATTATGTTTGCTCCTTCAGCTACCGACTATAGAGCAGTGAGACACCTCACAGAATATAAGAACAGTGGGAAAAAAGATAACAAGGAGAAAAAAGGTACTACTAAGGGCGGATGAGGCTGGGGAGAGTGGGGAGTGCAATGTCAGAAACACAGGAGACGGATCTACACAGCACTTTAGGGACCAGTCTGGACGACACAGCGAAGTTCAGTCGCGCAGAAAAGGTTCCAGATTTTCACCGACAACATGGAACCAACTTGAAATGCTTCTTCCGATACAGCGGGAAAAGGACGAAAAGAAGGAAATGTTTTATCTTTTAGGAAGGTTAGCTAGGTTCATATTGTTTAGTCTACCAAATTTTAGTGGCTTGACTGTCAGTATGAGTGTACTTGTGATGCACTGTGAACCTGTATGTTACTAACACTGGACGTCTAGTCTCACAAATTAAGGTTTATATAAAATTATTATTCTATACATTTTAGGAAATGATCAAGGTGAAACGGCGCTCAGTAATATTACAGCACTTAACTGCAAATAACATAGGTTTCCAATATAAGATTATTGGGGGGGGGGGGGGAGGGAGGGGGGGGGGTTCTAAAGCAGTTAGTGAACGATACAGAGTGGAAATAAATTCGAGCTTCACAGTCCAACCAGGGAAATGGATGGGGAGTAGGGCTATGTAAGATAATCCGATAATTATTTCCTAGCTCTCCTGTGGGTGACGGCTATTGGATGCAGCTTCTGTTTGGAACGGGCGGATGATTTATTATAGTCTAGTCTCGGTCTTACTTCCAGAAGGAATCACGAGCCAATGCCTGACAGAAAAAACGCTGCAAATGATGAAAAAACAATTTATTATTTACCTGTTTAGATGCCCCTTCTGCGTAGATCACTGTTTTCTGTGGTCAATATCTTCGAGCTCCCCCCCGGGAGAGCCCTAAATGGAGTAGTGGAGCCGGCCCGGGAATTAAAGTTTCATACAAATGCGCGAGATTCAATCATTAAATCATTATTTGTAATTATTCATGAAGCATAAGGTAAACAATAAACCGTTGTGTAATAATTTACCTGTATAGATTCCCCTTCTACTTAGATAGTATAATAAACCGATGTGTAATAATGTACCTTTGTCCAAAAATGTATCGTTGTGTAATAATTTGCCGTTGTGTAATAATTTGCCATTGTGTAATAATTTACCCATCATTAATACTTGTTTGTTCAAGTTTCACATGTGCCTACCTACAAAATCCAATAGTCCATCATACTTATCAAATGAAATAATATCGCAGAACAACCAACTCGACTTCATACGGCCATCCTAGTGATGATATCCGGGCCGGATTTATACCGTTTGATTCACGATCGTGTTGACGAAGCTTTTTGGTGTACACGAACGGCTGGACGTACAATGCTCCCCAACTAGACCCAAACGGAACCTATAACCCGAATTTCATCAATTTTGTTTCATGGTAACTAAGAAAAGTGGTCAGTACGATGTACGGCGTACGGCGGACAGACTGAAATATTTTTATTGCATTTTCGGATTCTACATACCTTGAAACGTAAACCATCAAATTTTGAGGGGGGGGGGGTTAGACTTTTTTTTCGATTCCAATGGTTCATTACTGAAAATAATAAATCAAAATGATGGCTGTTTTGGATTTTGTTCATAGGGACTTTTGCAACTTGAACAAACGTTGATGGATTATTGGGGAAATTATTACACAACGGTAAATTATAACACAACGGTTCGTTCTACTACCTACCCAGAAGGGGCATCTATACAGGTAAATTATTACACGAAGGTTTATTTTTTTCCTTATGCTTGAATAACTACTGTCGTGATCCTCCTAGACCAACATAAGATTGTTCAAGTAATAAACTCAAGGGGTGGGGTGACCTACGTGAGCGCAGGCGCATAGACTCACTCACTCCCCACTAGTCCTCCTGACCAGAGTAGAGTGGAGTGGGCTCTATAAATACCCGCCGGCTACGCCTGTCACCTCATTCTACGTTCTCCTCTGTTCTCCTCTAGTCGCTGACTACTCTCTCACCTCACTCCTCCTCTCTCTCTCTCTCCTCAAACCAAAAGATCCTGGAATAGGTGACAGCCTTGTGTGTTGGAACCTGCCAGGCAAATGCTCCCGAAAAGATCCCGTTGAATTGGTGACAGCCTTTAGTGTTGGAACCAGCCGGGCACACGCATCCAAAAAGATCCCGTTGAACTGGTGACAGCCTTTAGTGTTGGAACCAGTCGGGCACAATCTCGTATCCTAAAAGATCCCAGAAAATATGGTGACATCCTTTAGTGTTGGAACCAGGATGGGCACATCCTCCTACCGCTAGTAGTGAATAAGCGCTACATCAAATTCACTACATTGGCAACTCAGACGTTCACGCAGCCACACCATGCAGTCCACCATCACCTCGCCCTCCTCCACCTCCCCGAAGGATTCGCCACCCCCTCTCTCGAACACCGCCACGTCGACCCCTCCACCCCTCTTTTGCCCCCCCTCAAGAGGTAAGTAAGCTACTTGATGTGAGCGTAGAAACACCGGCCACCGCCGACCCCCACCGCCACCCCTTTTCACACGACCGCCCCCTTCTCCGTCGACGAACCACCCCATCCCTCCTTGGCCGCCCCTCCCCCCAACCTCATGGAAGGCCTTACGCCCAACCTGTTCCACCACTCGCCTGACCGGCCAGCGCTACCTTCTCCCCCTTCGCCAAACCTCTTCCCCCGGCACATGGAAGGCCTCCACCGCTTGCCTGACCAGCTAGCGCTACCTTCTCCCCCTTCTCCCGACACATGGAAGGACTCCACCACTCGCCAGAACCGGCAAGCGCTCTCTCCCCTTCGCCCCACGTGCGACAGGCCCCGCCACCTTCTCCCCCCTCCCTAAGACTCCAAAGTGTGCCCAGGTCTCAGCCCTCTCGTCCCCACCCCCTCCGCCCCCCGCTAGGGGGGCTCATTCGACCTCAACCCCTCGACTCACTGAGGGGCACCCCTCGACCGCTGCAGACCACCAGCCGCCGTCGCCACGTCAACCCCCCCAGCCGCCGTCGCCACATCAACCCCCCCCCCCCTCCTGGCCTCCACCACTCGAGTTGCATCTACGCCACCCCGCTCGCTTCTGCTCCCCGTCTCCCAACGTCGACGCTATAGACTTTCATACTACGTTTTTCATCATCACCCATCACTGTACATAATTTCGATCACCTCCTCATTCCGTTGTATCTAAACTCCCTAGCTGTACGTTACTTCTTTGTAAATATTGTTACTTCTTTGTTATACGTTACTTCTTTGTACATATTGTTACTCTTCGCACATTTCGTACCTAGTTTTAAGCCCGCCGCCTTCAGCAATATCTACCTCTGTGCCCTCAGCTATCTTGGTTTTTGCCTTCAACACCCTGTAACTCTGAGATCTCAGCTACCTTGTTTATTACCTTGCTCAATCTGGGGACACCTATGTCATGATCCTCCCAGACCATCATAAGATTGTTCAAGTAATAAACTCAACGGGTGGGGTGACCTACGTGAGCGCAGGCGCATAGACCCACTCACTCCCCACTAGTCCTCCTGACCAGAGTAGAGTGGAGTGGGCTCTATAAATACCCGCCGGCTACGCCTGTCACCTCATTCTACGTTCTCCTCTAGTCGCTGATTCCTCTCTCACCTCGCTCCTCCTCTCTCTCTCCTCAACCCAAAAGATCCTGGAATAGGTGACAGCCTTGAGTGTTGGAACCTGCCAGGCAAATGCTCCCGAAAAGATCCCGTTGAATTGGTGACAGCCTTTAGTGTTGGAACCAGCGGGGCACACGCATCCAAAAGATCCCGTTGAATTGGTGACAGCCTTTAGTGTTGGAACCAGCCGGGCTCAACCTCGTACTATCCTAAAAGATCCCAGAAAATATGGCGACATCCTTTAGTGTTGGAACCAGGCTGGGCACATCCTCCTACTGCTAGTAGTGAATAAGCGCTACATCAAATTCACTACAGCTACAAAAAATTAATGATTTAATTACTGAATCCCGCGCGTTTGTATGAAACATTAATTCCCAGGCCGTCTCCAGTACTCCATCTAGGACTTTCCTGAGGGAGCTCGAAGGTACTGACCATAGAGAACAGTGATCTACGCAGAAGGGGCATCTATTCAGGTAAATAATAAACTGTTGTGTAATAATTTGCGGCGTTTTTTATTCATTTTCGGTACGTACCTTGAAACGTAAACCATCAAATTTTGAGAGGGGGAGGGGGGGGGGGGTTAAACTTTTTTTTTCTTCATGTTCGATTCCAAAGGTTCATTATACTACTGCGAACAAACGAAACCGAGCGGATTCTCGGCCGAACTACGCCTCATTAGTTAATTCCCCTCAGGGCTCTTTATCCGATTTCGCTCACCCGGTCCAACCAATAACCAGAGTACAATTGAGATTGCAATTGAGTAAATGAACCCTCCAATTTACGGTTCATCACACGGCGAACTAGGGATTACGCAACTGGCGGAATGATCGATGATAATTAACCATCAAAAAGTGGCAGCGCAAACAATTCCAAAATATTTCGGTATAGTAATCCCCGCAGCTTGCCATTCGCTAGGTTAACACACTCGTTTTTTGAAAGAGTAGGCAGGGATGTGAAGAAAGGTAGGCGTAATAATGAGAAAAAATATGTACCTACCTACCTGAAAACTCGGCGCTGCGCGCCTCGGCGGGGGCTTCGCCCCCTGCACCCCCTGATGACTTCCGCTTAAAGCCTGACGGCTAAAATGTGGTGTACCTGACCATTCAGGTTTTTGTCCCCCTCGCTGTATTATATAAGCTTTAGCCACGCTTATACACATCGAAACAACCAAGTGACAACCAAACAAGCGTCATTGTTTACTATCGATTTATAACATCCATTTATATAGTTATAGTATGAAACTAGGAAATAAATACCAAGAACAAATACGAAATAAATGCGTGATAAATCAAGAGCTTTCCAACGAATGGAAAACGATTTTTGTCCGATGAAAATGAAAGAAGTTTCATTTCCCTAGCAACCACTCGGTTGTACGTGAAAATCATAAGAAAATTTCGCGCTACTTTTGTCTCACTTTTTCCTGTCGTTTTTCGGCGGGGGGTCCCATCGCTAAAACCTGAAGGGTCAGGTTAAAATCTCCTACCCTGTACTCGTGAATCACCACTCCTACCGAGACCAGCGCATCTCAGTTCCCGGCCCCCGACTTCAAAGTACGGGTAGCTATTATACATATATATATATAACTTAGCAAATAGGCCTTTTAGCAAATTTTCAAAATTTATCGGTCCAAAATGTTTCGGACACGAATTTTTGAAGATTGTTTCGTTTCTTCCCCTTTTTAGAGCATTCTGAGTCTATCAATGGGTTTTAAAAATTGTATAGGTACCTAAAAGAATGAATTTGCCAAAATGTTCGTAAAATAAAACGAAGGATAAGTCAAAGATGGGCAATTTTCGAAAATAAGTGAGTCACATTTGAGTCCTTGTGTTAATAAACTGCTAACGAAAAAAAGAAACATGGAACATGCGCCGCGTAGTTTACTACAACCAAGTGACAACCAAACAAGCGTCATTGTTTACTATTCATTTACAACATTCATTTATATAGTTATATTATGAAACTAGGATATAAATACCAAGAACAAATACGAAATACATTCGTGATAAATCAAGAGCTTTCCAACGAATGGAAAACTATTTTTGTCCGATGAAAATGAAAGAAGTTTCATTTCCCTATAGCAACTACTCGGTTGTAAGTGAAAATCATTGTTAAAATTTCGTTCCACTTCCGCGTCACCCATCCCGTGTAACGTTTTTCGGCTAGTTAGTCCAAGGCTAAAGTATGTTCCATGCTAATAGTAATAATTCACCAATAGTTACTAATAAATGACAAAAAAATTTCTAGGATGGTATACCTACCTCCTTATTCCAAAAATTCTCTCATACATGTCATGGTGCATGACTGGAACTTTCTGCTATGTTCAGTTTTGTCTCAATGTTCAATTAAGTTAACCTGCTTATTAAATAATGAACCAAATACGTTCCGCATAATTATTGTAGCTGATTCGACCTTATTCGGCCCGAATAAGCCATGAGTAAACCAAATTACTCTTACCTAGGTAGGTACATTTTGAAAAATTTCAAAAACTGTAGACCTCTTGGAACTGCGTACTTTTAATGAAAGACTTTGGTACGGATACTTCGGTAGGTATGACACATCGGGACTCTACTGTATATAAGTACCTATACGTCTTCAAGACGTTTCAATTATGTAGGTGTATATCTAATTCAAACGACTTCGAAACGATTTCATTTCAAAATGAATATGAATGAATGAATGAATATGAATTTCATATTCACTTTCATTTAAAGAAAACGCTTGCGTACAAGTCCGCAACACAGTGAGACATTTTCATGTTGTATCACAAGCTTTATCTTGACAGTATAGGTAGGTCGCTAAGAATCATTCTCTCTTGTTCTTTCTTCATCATCAGAAAATAAATTATAACGATATTCTCGTTGTCTTTCGGCTTGCAGTTTCATTTTCCTCTCGGCATGTCGATTATATGTTTCTTTGTCGGTGGTGTCTGGCAAGAAAGGAGTATCGATAATGAACTGACGAAACTTCCGAATCCATCGTACACTACGTAATCGCAATTTACAAAGGAACCTGTTCGCAGACAAAACGGGTAATCGCAATTAACAAAGGCACCTTTTCTTAATCTTGATTCAGACTTGAAAGGAAATACAACAATAATTAACGGGTAGCAAGGTTACCACGATCCGGGATACACAGTGGTGCAAGGTTACCACATTCGATACTAGTAAACATCACACGATTCCAACGAGTGGTGAACGATTTTTGTACGATGAAAAATGGCAAACATGAAGTTCCGTAGGAACGAATCGGTTGTAAGCGAAAATCATCAGAAATGGTACATAGCTCGTTTTCCTGTCGCTTTTTGGTAACGGTTTTCGAGTTTGTGTGCCAAAGTAAAGACATGAAAATGTCAAAATGAAAATGAATATGAAATGAAGCTTACAGCACAAAACTAAGGAGGACTCAACGAACATGTTTCTAACGAAACCGAATTTCGCAGAAATGCTTTACGACAGAACGAATTACAAGAGATTGTTGGAAACTCGGTAGAAATGCACACTTCACAGAGAAAATAATGCATAAATGGCACAGTTGCCAGTCAAACGAAAATCGTAATCTGCATGGAAGGTTACATTGCGATACGAAGTTTCAACAGGATCGAAGTATCTATGCGGCCTGATACTATATAAGGCAATAAGATATGTAAGGTTAATTCCCGTGCACGCACGGTAATATACGAACGCCGATGATACACATTTCGTAGCCCTCACATGGAACTCACAATTTTAACATGAGTGTAAAAAATAAGAATTCGAGACTTGTTTTTAGTATGGATTAGAAACTTCAAGGAGGCAGTATAATAATAAAACATGAATAACTTAATATGAATTAAAGGTATGCAGTAATTCATGAGCTACATAGGTACTTTGCGTAGTCCTCATTTTGTTGCCAGTTTCATTATCTTTCTCCGCTCAGCCATGAACAACTAATCTCACCAATCTCAGTTGAATAGATAGTTACCAAAATGGCAAAGTTTTATTTCTGCAGAAAATGCGTTTATAACATCCAGGCCAAAACTGATGAAGTCGGGTTTAGATGACACCTCTTTGGGCGCATCTGGGGACCAAACCATACAGTTACTTGCACATATCCCCATATACAGTACAACACGACTTAAATATTAGCCAACGGTGATTGGCAACATGAAAATAAAAATTTTTAAATTACCAGACCCTTTCTTACACTCCAACACCTCTGCACCCGATTTCTCTTCCGGACAAATCAATCTTCCTCTGGCCCTTCAAGGGCTCTCAACGCCTTTAGGAAGAAAGACGGAGCCACGAAAAAAGCTGAATCATTAAACTCTTCACGAAAGGACGGAGTTTTATTCGGGAGTAGCCCCAGCCGGTTACTACCTAACGGTCGTAAAAAGAGCTGTTTCTTGTACTAAGCGCCTCCAAGCAATAAAATTGTGTAAGTAATGATGGTTGAGCGGAAAATGCAATGAAAGCGATGCCAAGACCTAAGAAAAATCGAATCCTAGAAACCGTTTCTGGTCCTAAGAAGAATAAAGTTTTTTATATCTTTCGTCCCCCATTTGTCCAGGAGATTCAATTCTACATAATAATGCATTGAAACCTCTCACAGGATTTACACCCCAAGGTGGCTCCTCATCAACACGTGAGATAATGCTGTTGGAATGCGGTAGAAAACTTGCCAGGGTGGAAAAACTAACAGATTCGAGCGAATCAGCTAGAATAACTGAGGTAAAATATAAATGTAAAAAGTTTTAAAAGTTATGCGTAATCAGCGTTACCTAAACTAGTAGGTATAGGCTTTGTGGTTGAAGAAAATTCTCAGGATTAAAGTGCCGCGGAGAAAAACTTTACACGTTAAGCTACATAAACGTGGTTGGTTGTCAATAAAATGAAAAACTCTCTGTTTCGAAAGTTTATTCACTGATTAACACAAGCGAAACAAACAAACTAAACAAAGAAATGACGGTTTGATACACTGCTCCATTGACTTGACTAGTTCGACCATCTATCCTCCAACTGGAGACTGCTTACCAGAGTCTGAACGTACTAACTAATGAAGAACAAAAAAAAATTAGTAAAATAACAAGTGATGGTAAAATAACTAATAGTAAAATAACTGAAAGAAGGAAGAGTTAGAGAAGAAGCACTGCCACTATGCATGAAGCTTCCTGACCGTGATGACTCTGTGACCTAACATTAAGGAATAATAAGTGAATGGAATTTTCAGCGGCTGATTGAACTTCACAGAATGCAAATAAAACTGAGATTCTCTTGAATACCATCAACGATGTGATTATTCTTCGGAGGAGTGAGAAGGCCTGTGCGTGTGTGCGCGCACGGTTATCGACACCTGCGTCAGCCACATTCTTTGGTAAAGGTCGGCATATTTTTAGCGCCTGCAAGATGAAAGGAGATGAGTGATAAATGGTCATCACACGGAAATCAGAACGGCCGACTTTTTGATTAATGGAGCAGAAAAGAGATCACAGAGCACACGCAAAAAAGAATGGTAATGCGGTATAGTATGCTTCTTTCATACGGGAGCCTGCGAGAGAGGGAGCTCTCTATAAAATCAGTGAGGACAGCATCGAAAAAAGAAGGCTCAAAAAGCGAAAGAGGCTTTTCCTCATCCCGAATATATCTTCTTCTAAAGGCCCGTCAGACAGTTCCTATAGGGGGTTTCAAAGGCACAAACTGGTGTTCGACTGAACAGCATTCCTTATTTTCATTATAGGTACCTTCAGGGTCGCCTTCAGTGAGAAAGGAGACACGCGCCACCAGCCGCGAAATCACGCTTCCTTCACTAGCCCGCAATCAAAGCAACCATTATGTTTCCTAACAAATAATGCATCGCGCAATCCTTGAAAACGATACACAACAACCCTCAATGTCAGAACTTCGAGAAATCCACTCACAATATGAGAAGCTCAAGTTTCTTCTACAGACAAGTAGGTATTCAATGGGGCGTTGTCAAATTAGTTGTGAAATTGAGCGTGAAGTTAGGTTTGATCTTATTAATTTCTGACGTGCTTGGATCTCATTACTCCAAAACTCTCATTTGTGAGAAGACTTTGACAGAATGGTATCCTTAATATTTATAGGTATCAGGTTCTGATGTCAACATGAAGGAAGGTAACTTTTGAAAAGCGGTAACTTATTTTGAACAATTCTTCGTCGTCTAAATGAGCTAACGGAATCACCGTTATATTTCGTGGTTACTCGTGCTTCAAAGGTTTATTCCAAAAATCTGCAACTTTCCCATAGCCACCTGGGCCCAGGAGTATTCGAATGGCTAGGAACCCGAGAAGGGCGAGAAAATATATTTAGAACTTTTAAAGGGTTAAGCTGGCTTGCATATATACATGTATTCATATGAACCAATCTATATCGCTAAGCTCCAATTAGAAGTTGGACGTGAAGACTCACTTTACAGCAAGCTGAACTAGATCGGCGATGATATTAGATAATTCAGTGGAATTTTTTTTTCTCTCTACAATACGCATTTCAGAACATCATGAATTATTTATGGTGGTAATTTAACCGACTTTCCAGAAGATTAGGGTATGTTCTGCACATACCAATCCCTCAATGCTGATTCGTTGAGTTTCAAAAGTGGGCCACAACTATTTTAACGCACCCATCCAAGTTGTTATAGGGGAGTTATTTACCCATTGGTCATGATATATATATATGGCTATACTCGAGTAAACTAGACCGTGTGTCACGCTGTATACAGGAATCAAATTATTTGATTATTCAAAGATCAGCTAAAATCTACTCATCTCAAAATTTCAGCCTGTGTAGAACACGAGAGGAATTTAAGTGCCGGAAGATGAGATACCAATCAAATCAATTCGGACAAAAAACTACAGGATAAAAATAGAATAGTCTATTTCCACGTAAACTGATGATGGTTTAACAACCGAAATCGGTCTACAGTTTGTTAGTTTACGTGGAAATAGACTATTCCATTTTTATCCTGTAGTTTTGGTTTATTATTTTCAATAATGAACCATTGGAATCGAGCATGAAAAAAAAAATTCTTACCCCCCCTCAAAATTTGATGGTTTACGTTTCAAGGTATGTAGAATCCAAAACTGCAATAAAAATATTTCTGTCTGTCCGCCGTACGGGCCACTTTTCTTAGTTACCATGAAAAAAAATTGATGAAATTCGGGTTATAGGTTCCGTTCGGCGTCTAGTTGGTCCTCGAAGCTCGACGTTACTGTGAGTCATCAAAATAGGGGTTGAAATTTTCAAAACGCCTATACCATTTTTTTACGTGAATATTTTTACGGTTTTAAATAGTTCTTGAACTTGCGAGTTTTTTAAGACCATCCGGAGCATCGTACGTCCAGCCGTTCGTTCACAGTAAGGCCCCGAAGTTTGCACCGACAGGCATTTTCGACTCCAGTGTGAATGAAATTGTATACAATTCAAACCAAATCTCGTAACCAGAGACGCGCCCACAATAGGAATTTGTGAATACGGCCAATCATTGCTAGGGATCACCTGATTATATTGGCGGAGTATGAAGTCGAGTTGGTTGTTCTGTGATATTATTTCGCTTGAAAAATGATGGCTCTTTTGGAGTTTGTTGGTAGGTAGTGAAACTTGAACTAACGTTGAAGTATTATTGATGGGTAAATTATTACTACGGTAAATCATTACTCAACGGTAAATTATTACACAACGGTTCAGTATACCATCTACGTAGAAGGGGCTGGAGTTTGTTGGTAGGTACTTTTGCAACTTTTTTCACTCCTCATCAACAATTTCTTTTCAGAACTTCATTATGTGCGTTTCTTTTTGTTAGGTACTGTTTGTCATCGGCAGAATTATTTTAGCAACATTTAACTCGTGATTTAGGTAGGTACCTAGTAACGAGTACGGGGTTAGGTACTAACCTACGGAGGGTCTGCGATCTACATAATTATGCATAGAATAGTACATATTATATTATATAGACGGGTTATCTATACATAGAGCTGTGATCTGTAACAGAAGGGTATTCTATACAAAATAATAAACAGTTGTGCAGGGATTTGCAGCGTTTTTGCTATGGATTTCCACTACTCCGCCGCAAGTGATTTAAGTTATATCAATTCGGACAGTCAAATCCCATTTCACGAATTTCCCCGATGCTCGGAAAACACCTATCCCCAATATGCAAGATATTTATGCATCTAAAGAAATCGTTTTGTAGACAAAATATGCCGATATATATACAACATCGATGGGATGCCAATTCTATGGATTTATCTGTAGGTCTACGGTTTCGTCAGTGACATCTCAGATTCCCATAGTTTCCTCCTGAATCTACGGATGTATTCGAGTACCAGTTCCCACGTCCAAGAAAAACAAGTATCATTATATTTTCACTAAGATTAATTCACATAACTGGGTCTGGCATTATTAACAAAAAGCCTGGCCAAACGAAAATCGCCACTGGAAAACGAACAGACATTTCAAGTGCATCCAAAACCGGAAAATGTTCCTATGAGCATGAAGTTACTCATCACTACGAGTTCAAAATGATGAGTAATCGACGAGAAACGCGTAGGAAGTAAACGCGTGATTGAATTTTATTGGTTGATCAGTTTACGCTCTTTACGCGCGACGAATTTTGAACCTGACTGACCAAGATAAAAAAAATCTGCACGTATTACGCCTTTTACGGATCTGCGTGGAAATTGGATCAAGGGCTATATTTATTACGTTTGCACGCTTTAAGTCTGCAACTAGTACTGTCAATATACTAGTTACAACGATTCGAGTGCTTTACGCGCTTAACATGAACCTTTACGACCTTTGCGTCTTACGTCAATGTGAACCCGCCTTTATCCAAAAACAAAAACACAATAAGCTTAGATAAACGAGCTTGCACCATTCGTAGTGTTCCGTATAGTAGGTACGTCAGTTCGATGTGACTGAGATATATTAATGTGGGATAGAGATAGTACCTATAACTCCGTCACAGAGAATATTTCTAGAGCACGAAAGTATGAATCGCGGGGTTTCCATGGGGATTTATTCAATGGAGGGCACCACAAACACAATGACGGGAGTGAACCAGTGAGGGCGGAGTAGAAATGCCAGAGATTCATAAACTTCAACGAGGGAACAAATTAAATGAAAACCCGGATATTGAGATGTAATAGTACACTGTTACTGACTGCAGAATATAGTTGCCAGGAGATAACATGCCGAGAAAAATAATGTTCATCATGTTTCTGAATGGTTATTTGCCTACATAGAAGTAGAAAAGTTTCTTTCTATATTACCAGCAAGTTCCAGATATGAACATCAGCTATAACATTATAATGCTCTAATACTCCCTTGTTATTGGTTTGTTGCAAAATTATCTTCACGGTATAGGTATATTATAATGGTACGAGTATTATCATGGTCCTAACGTCATTGGTATTCTCGACTAGAGAATCAATGCGGTGCACAGGATTGTGAAAACATTTGACCTAAGATAACTTGATTATTGTTTTTTGGAATCATGCTGGGTTGTGAGGGATTTGGGCATCCAGAAATGTTTACGAAAACAAACGTAACCACAAGGTACCAAAGCAGTGTTTTTTCAGGAAGTATCCCCACCCGAGCAAGAATACATACCTGGGAAGCACAGAGATACGATTCAAGTGACTCAGTGAACGAGGACAGAATTCAAGTGCAGAGAAAACAATAAACGAGAAAAAGTTGGGTGAAAACTACGCTTGTTCGGGCTGGATAAGAGGCTTCGAAAGAATCCATTTTCATGCGGTCCTTTCGATAACAATCCAGGAGAGGATATAGAGGAATAAAACAATCCTCCGCGTTATATAACGGAAACCCCTTGCAATGGAACTAAAAAGAAAAGTCCGGTATGAAGAGGATAAGAGAACTGGGAGAAAACCAGCTAAAATATACATAAATGACGTGGCATCGCGAGGAAGGTGAATAAGACCATCTTTCGGTAGACAAGGGTAATGACAAATGGTTGAATATACATTTTTTTGTTGTTCGGGAGCTCGAGGGGAACAGTGAAGATGCCGTAGCGAGCTGTCGAGTATCTGAGAAGGGAGTCCATCACTGGCTAAGAAACAGGTTGACAAGGAACGTACTGGTGGAGATATCGGAAAGCACGCTAGAACCACTGAATTATTCATGCTGCTTCCTCTTCCTCCCTCTAACTGAGCTTGATTCCTTTTGTGCGAGCATTTTCTTATTCCTCTCGACTCCTTCAGTATTTATACAAGCGAAAATAGCCTCGGAGTTTTCTCGCTTTCCAGTGAAAATTTATTTCGCTCCTCCGATAGGGAGCAATTATTCGTTGGGGCTTTCAGGCTATTCCGAACCCAAACGCTCGATTTCCCTAAAGATCAATCATTGGGAACCCGAACTGAAGTTCGTCTTTCCCCTGGCAGAGACTGAAATGAGCGATTTTACTTCTTCCGATCCACTTATTTGAAATTCTGAACTGATAAATAGGTAATTATATTAAGCCACGAAGAAATTAACTGCATAGCTCGTTTCGTTTCATTTTCTATATCAATGTGTAATGCAGCGCGATTTTGTAAGGTTCGTCTGTGGATTCGATCCAGTACTCACCACTGGACTAAAATTCCTAGTTAAGTTATATAAAAAACCATAAATGATTTGATTTTTGACGTGAATGATTTGCTAAGAAGACTGAAGAGAAAGCGCAGCAAATTATTACACAATGGTTTATTATTTACCTATTCCTTTTGCCCCTTCTGCGTAGATCACTGTTTTCTGTGGTCAATACCTACCCTCGTGCTCCCCCCAGGAAAACCCTGAATCGAGTATTGGACCCGTCCCGGCAATTACAGTTTCATAAAAATGCAATAATTAATTCAATAATTAATTATTTGTTGCTATTCATGAAGCATAAGATAAAATTATAAACTGTTGTGTACCTAATAATTTACCGTTGTGTAACAATTTACCCAATAATACTTCAACGTTTGCTCAAGTTGCAAAAGTACCTATCAACCAAATCCAAAAGATCCATCATTTTTCATATATGATATAATATCACAGAACAACCAACTCGACTTCATAAAGCCATCCGTGATTATAATCAGGTGCTTCCCAGCAATGATATCTGGGCCGGATTTATACGTTTGATTCATGATTGTTGACGAAGCTTTTCGGTGGAAACGAACGGCTGGTCGTACAATGCTCCGGGTGGTCTCAAACAATTCTTTAGTTCAAGATAAATTTAAAAACGTTAAAAAAACCATACTCTTCTACTGAAAGTTTTCAAGCTTCAGCTTTCTGAAGATGTCAATCCCTATTTATCACCCCTTTGAGATGACTGACAGTAACGCCGAGCTTCGACCTTCGAGGACCAACTAGACCCCAAACGGGGACTACAAACCAAATTTCGTTAATTTTGGTTCATGGTAACTAAGCTAAGTGCTAAGTACGGCGTACTGCGGACAGACAGACATATTTTTTAATTGGATTTTCGGATTCTACATACCTTGAAACGTAATCCATAAAATTTTGAGGGGGGTTAGGTAAACTATTTTTTTCATGCTCGATTCCAAATGTTCATTGAAAATAATAAAACAAAAAAACGCACGAATTAACGAAGTGAAATGAATACGATTTTTCAATGAATAAAAAGGAAACGAAGTTGTGTATCTTGTCTTGTGATCATGTTATGTAGTAGAATTAAGTCAGCAATGACTAATAAGCTGTATAACTTGGTGTAATAAAAAATAAACCAAAGGGGGAAAAAAATCAGGAATGGGTGCCTACGTATTCAGACTCGGACTAACAGCAATGATAGAGAATATCTAGATGAGTACAACGAAATTGAAAGCTTTTAGGTGTTCACGGCGTCAGGGTATTCCTAACCTTCATGACCTGACGGTTATGCTGGTCTTGCCTAACTTATCATCCTACAGCCATAAACTTGTCAGAAAGTACCCCAAGTAGTAAAGGTTGAGATGATTTATAAACCCTATTATTATTTTTACTCAAACATTCATATGTTCGCTTTTCTGAGGAGTTACTTGCATTCGCGTTTCATCTTTCATTATATATCATATTAGTGACCGTGATTATATATATTCATCATATTAGTGACCGTGATGTATTTTTCCGATGTCGTTTTAGTTGAATAACTTTTCCAAAAATGTTACTTCTCAAATTCAATATTTTATTAACATAACTTTTAACAATTTTGGCGAACGTGGGGCGTTTAGTTCTAATTTCACAACATAGGTAGGGTTAAAAGTTAGTAGTATCGTCACTACATTAATACTCAGTGTTAACCAGTCGGTCATACACAATTTCAGCGACATACTGGCAAAGTTTTGCTCGCCTGTGCTAGTAGCCTATACTTGGTCAATACTATCAGAATTTTCAAAAAAAAAAATTGATATGTATGACAGAGATGTTTTCATGATTTTAGACTATTTTGGCAGAGAATACTGAATACTCGAATAGGTGATTGCATGGTCTGGAATGTACAAAATATTGGTCAAATAGGGCCCTGCCCGGAACGATCAGATAACTGACGGCCAACTACCGAAACGGAACACAACAAGTATAAATACCCGTGGTCATACGCATTGTAGCTTCTGTCCGTCCCACCACCCCGCATATGGAAGGGTAATTTGTCATTCAAACTGAAGAGGTAAACGCTGCAATGGGATACAAATAAAAGGATCAACAACTCCACGAAGACTTGGAAGTTGATCCAACGGGGAATGGACGAGAGGAAACCTCCCTAAACCCAGTGCAAACCTAAATGCATCTTTGAGCCTTTTATACAAACAAATAGTTAACACTTTACACTGATCAAAAATAAATACATTTATGATGCTTATTATATTTATGAAAGCTCTGATTCATGACACTAATTTGGAGAAATAACTATGCTATGATCAACCACCTTCTAGTTTGACTAAGCGTCCTGTTTGTATAGTAGGAAACTTACTAAGTATTGCCGTAAGTTACAAATGAAACATCGCTCACCTGAAATGAAAAAATAAAAAATTAATAAATAAATTATGTTAAAGACACAAATAGGCATCATCATAAATCATAAATGTGATGAAACGCAGTTCACGATACAGCATGCGCCAACTTCCGAATTACGTATTAACATGAATTACAAAAAATGATGGGTCTTGCGCATGATCATAATTATGTTCCTAAAAAAACAAATTTCATCTTGTGCCTTCTAGAAAGTGACTAGTTTTTGAGAAGCTATCCATTCTTCGGCGTTACTTGCCAGAATGGATTCGGTGCTGAAAATCGGCACAAAGGTGTCGAAGGTGCGAATGCGTGTCGGTATTTCTTAAAGCGAGGGCTCGATTCCTAATGATGGGGGGGGGGTTCTCGAAAGGCTCTTTGTGTTGCGGTAATACTGTGGTCACTGATGCAAATTGGGAGTTAGTACGATTGGTGGTGAGGGGATGGGGGAGGTACAGTACCTGTAAAATTGTCATCCAAGGGTTCCCTGCAACAGATGTTAAAAAACCAAAAGTTTTACCAATTAAAGAATAAAAATGGATCAGATGAGGTCTCGACTTCAAAGACCTGATATATCTTGAGAAAGCCGTTGATACGTTATGACGGAATCGCATACCATATTCCACTACCTTTTATCATAAAAACTGAAACAGGTATTGATCAAAAATCAAGATCAGAGAGCTATGTAAATCCGGAGATTGGATCTCCACACCAACCTCCTTCTTTGATCACATTTTTTCTGAACTAAAAAACGTTGCTTATTTTTTCCCTTTTCAGTCCAGACAAGAAAGGAAAAAAAAAATCATAATCCACTCTGAGTTCCCAGGCGGGCCCTGCCCAAGGAACGAGGAGCAATAGGATCCGCCTGACCCTTTTCTTTCCCATTATAAAGTAAGTGGATAGGAGAGAAAGGGTGCAGCCTGGGAAAGCATGAGAAGAATTCACTTCATGCCTCTGGTTCTCTGGGGCCTATGCCCGTTTTATCCTGCTGGAAAACTCCCGTACGTGTGACGATAACAAGCAACGAGGACCACAAAAAAAGGGTTTTCGTATAAAAATCAAAGTTACTTTGAGAAAGATTTGCTAACATACCAACAAAAATCTGATTGTATAAACTTATGCAATCGACTAGTTTTCTTCTTTCCACAGTTCTTTTCATGTAAACGTAGAAAGAATGAAAAAGCGCACTGTGCATGCGCCAATTTATGCGTGAACGCAAAGGACTTCTCTGGCAGATGGCACTCTGAGGGTGAAGAATCATTCGTGACGACGGGTAGTCAATATAGCCTAACGTATTGAGCTACCCTTACGACAGCCTTAACAAAGTGATCTCTCTGTCACTGAATACTACAACAGAAACCGTATTTTAAAATAACTTTAGCCTTCTAAACCTTTCCAAGTTAACAGAATTCTTAGTTTTTGACTGACAGTTTCGAAAGCACATTTGAAGGTACTCGAGGTTCATGTTTCCATCCGTCTTGCCTATCTCCGGCTGAGTTGAGTCCTATAGATAAATCAGGTAAGTACCTACCATATGTTTTTTGTCAGTTGTCAAGGTCACTAGTCGGAATGAACCTCCTTTAACCGGTCTTTCAGAAAGAGAATTTAGATATACATACTTGAATCAAACCAACACCCCTTCCTTTCCCCCACTCGTTCGACCATTTTAAAAATACACAAGTAGGTAGGTATCTGAGAAGAGACGTCGAAGTCTTGAAAGCGTTTATCGAAAACGAAACTTGAGAAATGAGAACAAGTGAGTTTTGAGAACCGTTCACTTTTGCCGTTATCGTCACTACTACACAGTTCTCCGCGTTTTCGAGAAAAAAATTACGTGGAAAGCAAGTGAATAGTTAGCATTTGCTTTCGTTCTAGCCGCTTTTTCATTGGTTTACGTGAAATAAGTACTTAGGTATAGGAAGAACTAATAATGCATGGTGGCTGCATGCGTGGACTGACTCCCGATTCCGTCTCCGACAAGGTAGGTAGGCAGTCTGAGGAGGAATTAGGTTGGGTAAGTTTGTTATTGCTGTTGTCCGCCCGAAAATTCAAACCATGGTACATTTGGAAACTTTATTTTATTTGGTACCACAGCATCAGGTAATTTATAAGAAAACAACCGATGAATGACCTAATTTCGTGACTAGTATAAACAGCTTACGTACATCGTTTGACTTCCAATATTAAAGTAGGTAATGTTATCATCATAACAATGCCCAAAGAATATTGTGCATAAATTGACTGATTCACCTAAGATTATGTTGCTAACTACCTACTGTTTCTTATATGCTTATGTCGTATGGAAGCGTGAATAGTTGAGAATACGGGCAGCGGACACAAGATTTGCAGAAAATCCTGCGGTCTCAACCTCCTCGCCCATATAGAAATAAATTCCGAAATTCCGGTGACGTGGTGCACAACCGCAGGTGCACTAGACTGAATTCTGCGTCGAACAAAAAAAAGAAACATGTAAATCGGTTGACATTTAAGCCCTGAGCAATGCACACAAGGTTTTGTCGAAACCCTTCCCCTCTTCTAGGAGTAAATTTCGAAATTCCGGCGACATAGGGCACACCTAGACAGTTTTCTGCATCGAACAAAAACCACGCAAATCGGTTGAGAATTGCGGCCTGGGCAGCGCACACTATATTCTGTCACACACACACACGTTTTTATTTTATTTTATTTTATTTTTATTTTTCAAGGATTTGGATTTAGGATGGTTTGAAACGGATTTGAACGTGGTTCTTTTCATTCTCCGCTGAGTGATGCCCTCTTCTGACCTGATCAATACATAAGGACGCTTCTTACTGCAGGGACCTATTTGGGACTAAGAGGGGGGAAATACGAGGAACCGTTAACGCAATACACAGTTAAAGCAATAATCTTTACATTCTAAGATTAGTAGTAGTATCTTGTAAGATTGGAGAAAGTCGAAGAGTCAACAGGGAAGTAACCCAAGAAGTGAAGATAATTTTGTTCATTCTAAATCAGCTTTGGTAATACTTAGCTGCCCCTCAAAAAAGTATGGTAGGTGGCTGTAAACATCAAATCCGCTTTAAATTATTGGCTAGTATTCAAAGAGCTCAGAAGGGGACGACAGTCGACAGATACAGAGCTAAGACTCAAATAAGTTGCAAAGAAACTTCTTTTATCACAACCATACACTTTCGCATCAATAATCAAATCAATAATCAAATCAACAATCAAATAATCATTCTACTTTCGCACCTAACCTAGAGTATGATGAAGCAGCCGCACGTTTTACCTAGATGTTTCATATGTTTCGGGGAGAATAAAGGTAAATTTAGTAGGAGAGGAGCGAGAAGAAGCTTCAAAGAAGAGGTGCTTCAAAAAGTTTCACGAAACGATACTAGGAGAGTTCTTTATGTACCTAAAGGTCAATGACGTCTTTAGAGCTAGGCTTCGCTACTTTTGTTAGGAAATAAAGAAATAAGAAACTAGAATATCCTGCGTAATTTGATGAAAGAGCACAAAACAAAAAACATCAAAAATGAGCAGTGAGCATGTTATGTATTTTGAGAGCACTAGTAAAACCCAGTCTTCTAGCTTGAGTCTTTTGTTTCTGACGAAAGCTTCTCGCAATTACCGTAATAATAACTTTCCAACTCAATAGAGTGTTTCATCGGAGCATTCCAAATCGAGTTGTACCGAGTGGAATTGGTCGGTAACTCGAGTCGCTTCGTTTAAGGATCCTGGGAATAGTCGCGAATCCGATTTGGCGTCGTGAACAGGTGACTGAATTGAAATTGGAGAGAGCTTCAAGGAGGAAGTTGGATTAGTTAGAAGGGATGGGATAACTGAGATTGACTTAAGAGATCATACAAATCCTTCTCTCCATCGTCAACTTAGTCGAATATTGAAAGTACAATGCCCCTCGAGGCACTCGAACTTCAGCTCAGTGAGGGAAGTACTATGGGTAGCAAGATGAGCAAGTTATCGAATTGCTACTACAGTTTCGTCACATTATGAAGTACCTAAGAATTAAGCTATTCCCTGAAGATGTTAGCCTACTTAAGTTAGCTGTTTTTCTTGATGGATTCCACCGACAAAATGAAAATACAAAAAAATCAAAGACATCTTTTCATTTTTTTCAAAATGAACAAGACATTTTTCAAAATGATGTCCTATGAGGACATACTACTGGATGATAAATAACGCAGCGCAGTCAACATTCTGAGAGTCGTAGTTCAGTGTGAAGCTGCGTGGTATTGGGTTAGCGATCCGACAGAAATTTCGCGGGTCAAGCAGTTCAGGTAGGTAAGCACTTGGTCCAGCTGATAGGCTCGTCAGTGAAGTGAGTACGGCCACCGATGCATCTTTGCATCGATGATTATTCGATAAACGAAGGAAAAGGAGAATAAATAAATCTCAATAGTCCCGTAAATCTGTCAGTCGGGTTGGTAGTCAACCTCAGTCTGGATGAGTCATACCAAATGCCCACACTAGTTGAGAAAGTAAATAAGTTAAGTAAGCATCTATTTTTACGAAAAAGACACACTAGGAAGGATGGGAGGTTGATCACCAAATTAAATTTACAACCTACAGACTTCTGTGTTGTCTACATGCCTCCTTGATTCAGAAAGTTTCCTTAGAATTAACTTGATTTGGGCAGTGAGATGTTTAGATCTAAATAACGAATCCTAGCAAAACAGGGAGCATTCCGTACAGACTTGACAAACTGTGTTCTAGTTCAAGGCTCTTGAACAGGAGATTACCGTCGGGTTTTACGGCAACGTTCTAGCAGGGCGAACCTCCCTTCGTCGCTCAGCCGTCCCATAACATTAATAGCGGTGTAATCTATGGGCTGCCAGGCCTTGAATGCCGTAGCTCTGTTAGTTCTTGTATTACGCAGCACCCCTTCGTTCGTGAGCTACCAGCTGTGAAAATCAACCACGGGATCCGCCCGATTGAAGTACCAAGTCGTTAAAAAGAACACGTGCTCATACATACATATATCAGCCTTGCTCGTGCGCTATGAAGAGGTTTAGAAACAATCTTATCATGCGAAACATTCACGAGTGTTTCGCAGATAGCAAGAGATACAATCTACTACTCACACTTGAAGGGTACCATATTTATTTACGTCGACGGCTGACCACATGGAGTCCGTTAAAAAACAAACCTCAAATGTCAGCTAAGATGTATTAACGAGGTAAAGAAGCAAGGAAAATGATATGTAATAGGTGCGCCGAATTATATATACAGCACATAACGCAGAGAGAGATTGAGGATGAGACTGAGGTTGCGATCAAGTAGCAACTTGTTCCAAGTTAATTTTTTAATCCAAATGCACATTCAAATTCATCCAGAATTGGGAAATCAAATTTGAACATCCACCACTGGATGTACCCTACGTGCTACGTTCTGGAACTCAACGTGAAAAATACTTTAAACTGTGGGTACCAAGGAAAGTTTCACACACCGCAGCAATACTTGGGTCGGAAAGGGAGGTAAGTTGGTAGAAAGAGGGAAAGAAAAAGCGTGCTAAATCATCCGAATTGCGCTCTTTCACACTCGAACGTGGGATTAGAGAGAGAAGGGGAAAGAAACCAGATGGTGGCATACGCTCCTTTTCTGCCGTATCCCCTATAAACTGGGGTTTCGGAGCCGAAGTTGGTCATATAGGGGAGGGGCGGAGGGTTCAAAAGGAGCTAAATCCAGATGGGTTGCGCATGGTACTTTTTATTTTGCTGAATGGAAGATCTTAGGGAGAATCGGACGTTTATGGTAAAAGTCATGATTCAATCAATCAATTTCTAAAATATTCGTCAAACGATTTCCATATTCGACCGCAGGTTTCCACGAGTTCGCGAACTAGACCTAGAACCCCATGCTCCCTCGGTATGCCAGACCGGTGGTCCCACCCTGAGAATATTTTTTTTGGGAGGTTTCGATCCCCCAGTAGGTATGTAATAATATTATATTCATATAAATATGCAACCCCATCACAAAGCCACAAATGCTCCTACGGCGACGTCAAGAAATTTTATGCTTGGCATGAAGAAGAGAAAATGTAGGATGGCGCCCAACAGTTTTTTTTTTCCCCTCTCAAAAGTTGATAAACAGTAATCAGGCATCAGGATGACGCCTATCCGACCAATGGAAGGCAGCAGCTATAGGAAAGGGTCTAGTACGGGACGTAATCTAAACAGGGTTGGAGATGCATGACCTTCCACGTTTTGAGCGCAATACGCTAAATTCTGTTACAATGTGGTCACTCCAAATCGTAACAGAATTTAGCATATTGCGCTCTTTTCTTTCATTTCTCTTTCAGCAATTGAAGTTGTTAGGCTGAACGAATACCAAGGTTGTTTTTACTGGTCTACCAAACAGTTGGTTGCACAGTTCCACATTCAATTAAATTTTACTCTTTATTCAGATAAAATTTCCCAACCTGAAACTATGTGTACCCACCTGTGGAACTGACATCAAACTGAGGTGGTTCTGTTTATTTCAACCCTTCCTCCACAAATAATTGATAAGTACCTTCCGAAGAAAAATCTTAGTCAAGTGTACATTTTTAGCGGGCGTAAAATAATGTAGTCACAGACATTGCCTACTGGGTGTGTAACCCTTGTATTTCCGAAAAACTAACGATTCATTAAAAAAACTGTTAAAGCTGTAATGAATATTAATAGCTTTAATATGAAGCCTCCAATATCAAATGATGGGTAGTTTTCAAAATGAGCGAGTAGTATTTTTTTCTCCATGCATATCCTATTCAACCACAAAATATAATGTGCATTGTTGTTATGGATGCCAACTTCAGTGATCCCTCAACGGTGAAGTCTACACACCGAATTATAGCTAGTCGCGATCCCAGGTATGATTGGGAAGCATTATCCTGTATTTGTTTAAACAAGGTAGCGCAATCTCATCTTTGAGTATCCAACATTTGCACGAAGCGGGGTTGGAACTGTGGTATTTCGAAACAAATAGAAGGAAACGCATGACACCCCTTTGAAAGCCTCTATTCACCTGACCACTTATTTCAGGATGAGAGAACCAAACAGAGATCGGACTCTCAAAGTGATCGTTAATTTAAACCCTTTGAAGACGTAAAAGTGTTTCCCCCGGGGCAACCGTTTCGTTTTGACAGGGTGTCCAAAGAATAGCAAGGTGGAAATACCCAGCAGAGTAAAAAAGCTATAGCAGTGTCCATCCACAAGAGGAAATATGTTATTGAAAAAGGAAGCAAGAGAGGATGTTCCTGGATTTTCAATTAATATTGCTGTACATATTAATAAGGTGGACAGGTGGGTATTTTAATTAAATTGCTGTAAGCTGAGATGTTTCCTAAATCATAATTCAACATGTTGGTGAAAATAAGATTGAAAAAATAAAACGCTGCAAATTATTACACAAAGGTTTATTATTTGCCTTTACTTGCCCCTTCTGCGTAGACACTGGTTTCTGCGGTCCATAACATGAGTACTGGAGCCGGCCGGCAATTACAGTTTCATAAATGAGAAACCGTGAGGTGAAGTCATAAATTCATTTTCATTTAATGTTATTATTCATTGCTGTTATTCTATCATTAATGTTATTATTCATTAATGTTATAAACTCTATCATTGTTATTATTCATGAAGCATATCGTGCAGTCGTTTAAAAAAACTTGAAAGAAAATAATTCCTCCGTGTAGCATGAAGAAAATTCCTGACAATTTCATCAAAATCGGCCCACAAGAAATCATGAGAAATTGAGTCCCACAGATTTCGTACCGACGCCTGCGCAGTGGTCATACCAATGATCCGAGCCTTTTTCAAGTTCACACGCTACATCTTGAAGCAACACTCCAACTACCTACCAAATTGTAGCAAAATCGGACTATTTTTTTATGAAACTTAAATTGCCCAGCTTGCTCTAGTACCCGATTTAGGACTTTCCTGGGGGAAGCACGAGGGCAGGCACTGACAGAGAAAACTGTGACCTACGCAAAATGGGTCTATAAAGGTACATATAAAAAGTTGTGTAATAATTTGCAGTTTTTTTCCCTCCTACCCAAGACTAACGAAAAACTCGCTAGTCAAGATCCTCATGAATGTTGGATCATTCTCAGTTTCTTCGTACTAACGAGAGTGTATATCCCGCTGCTTTTCAAGTCCAGGAAAAAATCTCTAACCACCTGGGAACAACATTCTTTGTGCTAAGTGGAAGCCTCTTCCTATTAAACTGTCTCCCTCATCAAAAACTTCAAGATATTCTACGCTTGCCCAATAAGCCTCCATGACATTGTTTCCTTTTAGCCGTTCTCGCGCACTGAAAAGGGGACAGGGAATTCCTGATCCTCAACCAACTTAGCCATTTCCAACTCGGCACAATCAAGTGTTTTCTTCCATGCAACATATTTTTGTACCTTCCAGAATTCCAGGAAATCACGGAACGATTCTCCAATCTAACAAATATGTTCACGGGGGTAAAATCTAATAATTAACGGTGGGGTTTGGGCAACGTGCCGAAAAGCAAGATAAAGGTAGCACTCCAAAATGCTACCAGGGATCTACGAAGAGAAAAATGAGTGTTGAAATTAATACTGACGTTTTCATGCCAACAATTCCATCAGCTTTAAGGTTTCATTCCCGAGGGACTTTCAATTCTGAATCGGCATATGATCGAAGTGTGCTGAATTCAATGTTGAGGACGAACATGCGAAGTTTTAACCCGAATTTCCAGCTGAAACATTCTACTTAGTTTGCAAGTGTGGCTTTGAAACAGGCGGCAAGAAACATGAGATGTAACAAAAACGCAGCGAAGTCCTTGTCACATGGGTTTATTATTCTACCGGACATAAGTACATACATTTTGGCAGTTCATTTATTGTTTCTTTCATGTGCAGAGACTGAAATACTAATTTTGATGGTTTCCACAAATTTTGGCCCCCAGAAACATGAGTTAGTATCCTAATTTTTTAAAATTATCTCTGACCATTGTTAGTGCAATTTAATTGTCTTGATTCGCCTGTTGATACTACTTCTAGGGTTATTATACAAATTTATTGGTGACTTCTGACAAATTTCCAAGGTTTTGACTTGAAAAAAAAAAAAAAAAAATTAATTTTGGGATCTGAACCTAAGTTACAACTTCCTATTCGGTCTTCTCGCCCTATAATACATGGCAAACGACACCTCACAAGCTCATTTTCCCCCAAAATGTCAAAAATCCCCCGAAAAAACCTAGTTTTACACAATAATTTTTGTAGGGTTTCCCCAGATTTGGTGTGAAGATCAAACATATTGTTAGATTTATGATCTTGAACACTTTTAGGTCTTCACTATAATGAACAACACAAATCACACAAAGCTTTTCGGTTTTTATTCAAACCATCTTCAGGCTTACACTGAGGACTGCACAAATAATAAAGTTACAAATTATAATAATAATATTACAAATAATAAACTTTATTATTTGTGCAGTCCTCAGTGTAAGCCTGAAGATGGTTTGAATAAAAACCGAAAAGCTTTGTGTGATTTGTGTTGTTCATTATAGTGAAGACCTAAAAGTGTTCAAGATCATAAATCTAACAACTAGTTTTACACCTTTTTTACCCCTATAACACCCATGGGTGTTATAGAACATCTAGAACGCAAATGTGTTCCTAAATGGGGACCGGAACTGTGTGCGGAAGAATGACGATTTTAGACCAAACCTCAACGTAAATTTAAGGCTGAAACTTCGTTAGAACATCACTTTCCCACTCTCTCTCGTCAGAATCGACTTCATATTCGGTCTCCAAAAAATTGAAAACTATACCACACAAGCTCAAGTTATAAAATCAATCAACCAATCAACCACATGTTTATTGAAATAGCATAAAATACTCATAGCTCACGTTATACTAAAACATCAACAAAACGTATTTTTACACCCATTTTTCACACATAACACTCCTGGCTCTATTACGATGCCTGGCAATGTTTCGGGACACAACTAGGGCCCAAATGGAGCCGGTATACGAAAGAACGAGTTATTTAGACCGAAAATAAATTAGATATGCATGATACGGCGTAAGGCGGATGGACATTGCATTTTTGGAATCAAAGCACCTTGAAACGTAAAAGAAAAAATGTTGAGGGGGTGTTAACATTTTGCTGAGCGAATACATAGGTGTATTATTCACAGATAAACAAACAAAAAATGAGCGACAAGTTGGATAGATATTTCAAACCCCATAGAGGGGTACGCTTACCAGACACCAATCACATGGAACCTTTTTAGACAGAACTGTTTCTTCAACGTGGAGAAATGATGAGTGTCCAAGTGCACCATCTCTCAAATTTAGAGGTGATATTTCCGATTGGACTTTTGAGTTATTATTCTTTTTCCTGCTGAAGTTTATACCAAAACCTTGATGATATATCACTATTCAGCATTACAGATAGTCGATTCAGTTGTCATTCAATAATCCATATTTTGCAAGACGATGCTATGTAGGCTATGGACATGATACTCCAAGCAAAGAAGATTTGAGGACCACATCAAACAGTCGAATTAGGCAACATTAATATTATGAATATTCACTTTGGCTTTTTCGGAACAATAAATAACTCATCCAGCCCTTACAGGCCGGAAGAATAAAAAGGCGAAGAATAATTCCCAATCTTGTCACAAGGCGAGCCATTTTGTTCTTGAGTCAACAGCAATAGCAGAGATCCCCGGACGACAGGAGACATGGTTTACTTCGCAAACAATTTCAAGATGGGATTCATCTCCGAGCCTCCTGAGAGGCACTTCTACATCGGGAAATAAGTAGGTATCTACTACAACAAGGAAGATTCTCGATTGTCATTACGTCTTTGGGGTTTAACGCCTGAAGTTTTCAACCTCCGTTTTAACACGTTGTAGGTACCTCTAGGGGGGCCATTTTTGGTTTATTATTTTCAATAATGAACCTGTGGAATCGAACATGAAAAAAAAAAAAAAATCTAACCCCCCCACCCTCAAAATTTGATGGTTTACGTTTCAAGGTATGTAGAATCCGAAAATGCAATTAAAAACACTCCAAATTATTACACAACGGTTTGTTATTTACCAGTATAGATGCCCCTCCTGCGTAGATCACTGCTTTCTGTGGTCAATACCTACCCTCGTGGTCAAGTTTAATGAACCGTTGTGTAATAACTTGCCCATCAATAATACTTTAACGGTTGTTCAAGTTGCAAAAGTACCGATCAACAAAATCCAGCCCCTTCTTGGTAGATGAACCCTTGTGTAATAATTTACTCATCAATAATACTTCAACGGTTGTTCAAATTTCAGAAGTGCCTACCAACAAAATCCAATACCTAGTCCATCACTTATCCAAAGAAATAATACCGCAGAACAACTAACTCGACTTCATACAGCCATCCTTGATTATAATCAGGTGCTCTCTAGTGATGATATCCGGGCCGGATTGATACCGTTTGATTCACGACCGTCTTGACGAAGCTTTTTGGTGCACATGAACGGCTGGGCGTACAATGCTCCGGGTGGTCTCAAAAAATTGTTTAGCTCAAGACAAATTTAATAACGTAAAAAAAACCATAGCCTTCTATCGAAAGTTTTCGAGCTACGGCGCCAGAAAATGTCAACCCCTTAGAGACAGTAACGCCGAGCTTCGAGGACCAACTAGACCCCGAACGGAACCTATAACCCGAATTTCTTCAATTTTTTTTCATGGTAACTGCTCAGTACGGTGAACGGCGGATAGACAGACATTTTTTTATTGCATTTTCGGATTCTACATACCTTGAAACTTAAACCTTCAAATTTTGAGGGGGGGTAGATTTTTTTTCCTACATGCTCGATTCCAAAGGTTTATTATTGAAAATAATCCAAAAACGAAAATTGGGAGCCTAGGTCAAACTGTTGCTGAGAAACCGGTCCTCAAAGAACATATAATTTTACCTAGACTTAGAAGGCCCTTAATTGAAAGTCAAGTTCAGTCAGAGAGGAAATGGAATCTTCCAAAGATTTCACCAAAAAGGACGACGAGTTGGGTAAACGCGAGAAAGGGAAGTGAAGCTGCTCCTCTCCAGTTTCAAGACATCAAGAACTTTGTTGTTGATCTTTGAAGAGATAACGATGTCGGTTAGTGCTGCCAGCTTTCAGTACGGCGGAGGAGGTTGGCAAGTAAGTGTGTGAAGTTGGTGTTTGTCAAAGGAGTTAGTAAGGGGCGAGAAAAGAACAGCTGCCCAGTAGTAAGGGCCTTGGGGCATTACCACATTCCAGTGAGTGTACCATTTCCCAAACGGAGTCCGGCTACTCCCCTTTTCAAACGGGACCGGCAGAAAGTTAGTTGTATTTCACTACGGAGTTCTGAGTTGTAAAGAAACTTAGTTGCTCCATATCCCGACCCACTCTGATCAGCCTTACAGTCGAACTGAACGCGCTGATGAAGGCTTTTCACTTACCAGGTAACTAGCGTGAGGTCCTGGAGCTGGTCCATTGATACTGGGTCAGCACTTCCATTGAACTGCAGCACATCACAACTAGTTATGAAAAGGACCCGTTGAATCTCCTTTTTAGAAACAAGAAAATTATTGAAAAAGAAATATTGATACGTTGTCCATTTTCACTTTGGTGAACAAACCGTTGTCAGCTTGTCAGTGACACTGGTGACGCTCGCTGGCTTATTGAAGAAACTCATGCTCCTAATAAACTGATTCGGGCAAACGAAGGTTCAAGGCTTTTACGCCAGGCTTCCGAAAAACGTACAGTCATCATCCGGGCTCCAAGGCAGTCGATTAAAATAAGAGTCTCAACCAACAAAAAAATGAGGGGCGGGGGTTCGCAGAAACCAGTAAAACTATTACATAGGTAAGAAGAAAAAATAAAACATTTGAATTAAGTTTTAAATAAAAAAACAGTAGCAAGCACTTGACTCCGCCCCCATACGTTGAACCTGGAAAGAAAACCTAAGGGAAAAATATCAGCAAGATAATCTGTCTTGTTATACTAGAGGACTATTATTATCTCTTTAGGACTCCACCGCTCTGTCCTAAACTTCTGCCGCTCCTGCCATTCTGTACATCTACACCTCTGCTGTTCTATAATTTTCTTTGTTATTTGGCGTCAAAAGTGACGCACTGTTAGGCACTTTCCAATGCATCGCAAACATCGTCTTCAAATTTTGGTCATTTGGTCAGTCAAGGAGAGATGACTTTGGTAGTATTAAAATGTTGGGAAGTGGTGAAAGATTGTCATGAGAGGAAAAACTAATAGATTTAATCAGACTTCCGTAGCTGTAGATTCGCTGACGTGAAAGCCATTAGAAAAACTGAGTGACGTTTTTTAGCGAGTTTTCAAAGAAAATGTACTATCTGGCTCGTTCAAACATTTCAGAGATGCTCCCTGAATCCCTCCAACATCAGTTTCATACATCGGAGATCTAAATGCCAGGTTTTCACTTTTTCGTATTTGCGCGCGCGCGCGCGCGCGTGTGTGTGTGTGTGCGTGTGCGCGCGCGCTTGTGTGCGTCATTCCGCACGTCCATTAGTTTCCATGGTAAAGAATTCGTTCTTGCGCAGAAAAATCCGTCTCCGCAAGGGTAATGACCAGTTCGTTACCCAGTCCGTTTTCGCACTGTCCACAGCGGTCCAAATTTACAAATGTTTGACCAAAAAAAGTCAAAACTGAACGTATCTCAGCAACGTAGGCATATGCAGAATTGACTATCATATTTTTTGGGGCGCTGAATCGATTGCAACTAGTCCCAGTCCCATTAGACGCACTCAGCGTACCAAAGTTACAAAACTGTAGTCCGAAATCCAAAGAAAATTGCATATATGTAGGCATGTGAGGTGTCGTTTACCACGTTTTATCGGTCGCTGAATCGATTGCGTAGTTTCAGCACGTTCAGACTGCATTAAGTGATCAAAATCACAATTTTTTGGTTCAAACATCCAAAAATGATTTTTCGACCGTTTTTCTTCACGACGTGTCACCCTGGTCTCAACAAGTGCCCAGTCAGACCGTAATGAATGCCCCGGCAGATGACCATTAATTTAAATTCTCAAATTCCCAAACATATTTTTTGAAAGTTCACTCCTTAAGCCATGCTGCATGACAAATGTTTTGGTGTGTCACGCTGACTAACCCTCAGCCATAAGACATAAATTTCGAAATGGGTAAAGTATTAATAAAAGACAGTTGTAGATACGTATTGCAAGGCTGACGGAGTTCATGTTACGGTCTTAGCGTGAAACGGTGGTCAGAACACAATCGTTAGTCCCACTATGAAACATAGATCTTTCTCTAGGTCAACATGACAGACGTGAAATAGAGTAGGAGCTCAAATGGAGGGAACTGATTTAGACTTAAATATCCAAATTTCACAGTAATACAGACTAAGGGCAAGGGCGTCCGATCTATACCCCCGGTGGCATGAAAGTTCGAACAGGAGAGTTCTCTTCTAGAGCGCGATACAACCTTTCATGCTGCATGTGCTCATCTGACAAGTACCTAATAAGCATCTTCGTCTTCGTCTAAGGACAGGAGTTCACTGAAAGTATGAGAGACAGATCGATAATAATTAGAGTTCCCCCCGGGATATATACCCGAATAGATAAAACCCAGAAAAACCTTCAACTATCGCTGAACCAGACCAGATCCAGAACAGAATACAAGAAGCTAATCTTCTAGTCAATTCACAACGCAAGTCTCGCGGAAACCTCCGAGCGACAAACAACGGTCGGAGTTCTCGAGAAAAATAAACAGTTTATTATAATATCATTGTGCCGGATGTTATTTTACGGTAGCGATGGACGAGGGAAGAAGGCAGCTGCGATACGATCACCGAAATTGTTGACAAAACAAAACTAGCGGTTGTGCAACACCGAGCTGGTACCGCGGCGTTTCGTATCCGGGACGAGCATGTCAACACTGCATTTGTTGAGCTCTATAACATCACCATTTCCTTGTGCGAATATTTGAAGCACAGACCAAAAAATCGGCCCTGTTACTCGCGAAATTAATGAGTTGAAGACAAATTAGCCCTCAACCCAAAGTTCACATCAAAATCACAGCAATAAGATTACTTAACAGAAAAAGATGACCTGGAAAGAGAAACCAATTGGGTATTTAAAAAGAAATCTAAATCAAATAAAAAAGGAAAGCAAACGGATCTCCCGAGGTAGCAAAAAACTGAAAGGAAGAAGGATCATCCACCCACCACCGATTAATGTTACTGGGATCAAAGATTTCAAAGTAATTAGTACATTAATCAAGTCAGTAACGAAGTTGATTAAGCAGTCAAAGGTTCAAAATATTAGACGCAACCAACCTTCTAAAGAATTAAAAGTTTACTAATGACCAAGGAGAGCAAACTACGTGTCGTGAGTCCCTCCCGGGAACACTCCACTAACAACCTTAAAGCTCTCACCAATATTCCTATGTAAAAATTACCTTCCGCTAATAAACATCTGAGTGGGGAGACAGGCGACAGAATCCGGGGGACACAACCTGGTGCCCCACTACCAGCTCCCAACAGGGAGCTGGAGGGAGAGGACTCCAAGTCCTATATAACCCCGGATCCTGGAGCTTTAGCTTCATTCGACACTTCCTCTAACCAGCTCTCTCTTCTCTCTCTACCTTCCTCCTCCCAGATGCCTGGTGGTATCCGCCGCTCTGGGAATTCACCTCCTACCTTCTCCTCTTGTCTACATCGGTGGATATCCGCCGCCTAGACAAGCACCTTCCTTCCTTCACCTACATCGGTGGATTACCGCCGCCTAGGTGAATTTCCTTCCTCTCGCCTACATCGGTGGATTACCGCCGCCTAGACGAGATCCCTTCCACTCACCTACATCGGTGGATTACCGCCGCCTAGGTGATTTTCCTTCCTCTCACCTACATCGGTGGATTACCGCCGCCTAGGTGAAATTCCCTCGCTCTCATCTATTCATTCCTTCACGCCACCGTGATGATAAATTTAAATTCATCACAGTGGTGAACCCGACGTTCATCCAACCTTCTATCCTTTTACCATCTCATGTGTCGCCCCAGTCTAGTTCGGTGTCCCGCATTTTAAATTCACATTTAAAACTGTCAGTATAAATTCGCAATTTTTGGCCCACCCGCAACCGCTCACACAGCTCTCAACTCTCCGCCGCATACAAACCCGCCGCCGCTCATTGCGAATTTTCAAATTCAACCGCTCAAATTGAATTTTGTTCACAGACACCTCCACCATGGACCCGAACTCGCCATCGCCGCCGCTCCTCCGGCCGTCCCTGCTGCAGCCGCCGACCGCTGCGACTTCTGACGCAACCGACAACCCCTTCACAAGCCTCTCACCACCCGGCTCCACCGCATCCGCCGCCGCCGCTGCCGCCGCCGCTGCAGCTGCCGCACACGCCGCCGCCGACGTCACGACGGCCTCGGCGTCATTCCCGCTGTCGCTACCCCCCTTCTACACGCACGACCCCGCACTCTGGTTCTTCCAGGTCGACGCTGCGTTTTCTGCCGCCAACATCCGCAGCCAGCGTACCCGCTACTCCCGCATCATCTCTCTGTTACCGTATGAGATCCTCCTGCAGACGTCGGACATCTCCCCCGACGCCACGGCCGCCTACGACGACCTCCGCGCCCGCCTCATCAGCTTATACCAACCCTCCAAGATCGCACGTGTCGCAGCGCTATCCCAACCCCAGCATCTCGGCGATTTGAAGCCCTCCCACCTGTACCGTCGCCTACGTCATCAGCTACACGACGTCGTGACGGCCGACATCGCTCGAACGTTCTGGCTGCGAGCCCTCCCCCACCCCATCCAGATGGCGCTCGCCAGCCACCTCGACGGACCGGACGAGCCGCTACTCCGTCTAGCCGACACGGTTTACGACCTCGCCGCGGCCGCCAGCGTCACGGAAGTCGCCGCACCCCGCACCCCCGCCCCACGCAGGGACCGATCGCCGTCTCAAGAGCGCCGCCGGCCCCCTCCCTCCACCGGCGCCGCTCCCTCTCCGTCGATCGCCGGACAACCCCCTCCTCCGACCACCGACGCCAGCGCTCGGCCGACCGCCGCACCATCTCCCCCACCCAGCAACGAAGAGGGAGGTCCCCAAACACGACAGCCCCCTCCAACTCCGCGCGCCCCACCAGGACCTACCTCCCGGCGGACCCCCCCCACCGATGTTTCTACCATGTGAACTTCGGTGGGGAGGCCCGCAAATGCCAGCCCCCCTGCTCCTACTCCTCCAAGCAGGGAAACGCGGACGCCCGCCGGTAAATCCGGCGGGCCCCCCTCCTCACATACACGGGGGGGACCACCACCAACCCCTCCCCGCCCGCATTCACACCACCTCTACCAAGCCTCGCTACCCCTCCTACGCCGCCGCCACGGCTGCCAACCTCCCGGCCGCGTCTGACGACGCCGCAAAACACACCACCTCTCCATCAACTGACACCCCACCCCGAGTCAGCCCCTCCCAGCCCGCCTCCAGGGCAGCCAACCTTCCGGCCGCCACTAGCGCCGCCGCTACCGTTCCCCCGCCCCGGAACGGCCCCTCCAAGCCCGCCTCCAGGGCAGCCAACCTTCCGGCCGCCACTAGCGCCGCCGCTACCGTTCCCCCACCCCGGAACGGCCCCTCCAAGCCCGCCTCCAGGGCAGCCAACCCTCCGGCCGCCACTAGCGCCGCCGCTACCGTTCCCCCACCACGGAACGGCCCCTCCAACCCCGCCCCCAAGACAACCACCCCTCCGGCCGCCACTCGCGCCGCCGCTACCGTTCCCCCTCCCCGGAACGGCAAAAAAACGCCCCGCGTCTCCTTCGCGGAGGACCAACCACCGCCATCGCACCCGCCCATCACCTCGGACGAACCAAGCCCCCCCCCTCCGACAGACCCCAACACCTCAGCAATTTTACCACACTCCGCCCCAGCTCACCAACGCCTGTTCCTAAAATGCTCGAAAACGCACGTCCCGTTCCTCGTCGACACAGGGGCGGCGCTCTCCATATTCCCCAATAATATTCTCCGGCGACAGGCGCGTTGTTACCGGCAACTCCTCTACGCCGCCAACGGTACCACCATCCCCTCGTACGGGACGTACCGCTCATCAATTCATATGAGCGGGCTCGCGTACGAGTGGGAATTTACCGTGGCGGACGTAGAGAAAGCTATCCTGGGGGCCGACTTCCTCGCATATTTCGGCCTCCAGGTAGACGTCCGTAACGCGCGCCTGCTCGACCCCTCCACCCAGAAACCCATCCCCGGGTTCATTCATGCGGTGGATCGGCCCCCGTCCCAGTTTGAACAACTCCTCCTACACTACAAACCCCAGCGCCGCCCCTCAGCTCACATCTCACAGACCCAGCACTACATAGAAACCTCTGGCCCCCCAATATCCGCAAAAGCACGACGCCTCCACCCCCTCCAACTCTCACAGGCCCGCAAACACTTTGATCTTCTCATCAAGGAAGGCATTATCCGTCCCTCCAAATCTCCACTACATATTGTGCAGAAGCCTAACGGGGATATCCGCCCCTGCGGCGACTACCGCCGCCTCAATGCCCGAACAACCCCAGACCTTTACAACGTCCCGCATCTCCGGGACTTCTCTTCCCACCTCCACAACACAACCATCTTTTCTACACTCGACATCTCTCGTGCCTTCCATCACATTCACATCTACCCCCCTGACGTTCCTAAAACAGCTATCATCACCCCTTTCGGCCTGTTCGAGTATATCAAAATGGGTTTCGGCCTCCGTAACGCTGCCCAAACATGGCAGCGTTACATGGACAACATACTACGAGGCCTACCCTTCGTCTTCTGTTTTTTGGACGACGTACTGATCGCTTCCCGGGACCCAAAGGAACACCTCGCACACCTGAAACAGGTTCTTGACATCTTCGCCGCCGAGGGCCTCACCATAAACGCTCCGAAATGTGTCCTCGCCCAACCCTCCGTCCGCTGCCTCGGCCACCAGGTTTCGTCCGAAGGAATAAAACCCCTACCGGACAAAGTGCACACCCTCACCGATTTCCCACAACCCAACACCGTCTCAGAACTCCGCCGTTTCCTGGGTATGTTGAACTTTTATTGTAGACACATCAAACACGCAACAACCACTCATACACGCTATCCCACAACCGGCAAAGAAAAACGATAAACGCCCCATTTCCTGGACCCCCACCCTCACAACCGCCTTTCAACAATGCAAACAGGACCTAGTAGACGCCGCTCTATTGGCCCATCCCGATCCTCATGCCCCCCTCTCCATCACCACGGATGCGTCCGACTGGGCCATCGGGGCAGTACTCCACCAACACACCGGCGCCACCCCCCAACCTCTCGGCTTTTTCTCCAAAACTCTGTCCCCCACACAAAAAAATTACTCCACCTTTGACAGAGAACTCCTCGCCATCCACGAAGCCATCAAACACTTCCGTGACTTCGTGGAGGGCAGGCAGTTCTCTGTCATCACCGATCACAAGCCCCTCACCCACGCCCTCCTCCAAAACCGAAAATCAGCCTCCCCCCGTCGCCTCCGGCAACTCGAATTTATCGGACAGTTCACGTCCGATATTCGTTATTTGCCGGGGGCCGACAACTGCGTCGCCGACGCGCTCTCCCGCCCCACCCCTGCGCCGGTGGCGGAGTTACTGCCCTTCCCTACCCCGCAAACTCTCAAAAACCACCAAACTCCTACTTCCGATCCCGCTCTTTCAAACCTCATCTCCGCCTCAAAATTGGAACAGCTGCCTCCCCTCGATCTCTGGTGCGACGTATCGGCCGATACACCGCGCCCGTACGTCCCACCGGAGCTGAGGAGGCAGTTGTTCCTACATTACCACTCCCTCCATCATCCCGGCATTCGGGCGAGCCGGGACCTCATCAAGACGCGGTACTTCTGGCCCCATATGAACACGGATATACGTACCTGGGTTCTGGGGTGCCAGAAGTGCCAGCAATTCAAGGTCTCGGCTCACCCCCATGTACCTCCTCAACCTATCCCCGATTCTCTCCCGTGGGAACACGTCCACTTGGATCTGGTCGGCCCTCTTCCCCCCTCCGAGGGGAAGAGGTATTGCCTCACCATGATCGACCGTGCGACAAATTGGGTAGAGTGTATCCCACTCGCCCACATTACCGCGGACACCGTCGCCGCGGCCTTCCTCAATCAATGGATCAGCCGCTACGGCTGTCCGCGGACACTCACGGTCGATCAGGGGAGGCAATTTGAATCAGCCCACTTTGCCGACCTGCTCCGTTCCCTCGGGATTCAGAAAATCCGCACCACTCCTTATCACCCTCAATCCAACGGGAAAATAGAGCGGTGGCACTCGGTCCTCAAGCAAGCCATCTCCACATCAGCCACTTCCCCTTCATGGACCAAAACCCTCCCCTACGTTCTACTTAGCCTCCGCACTTCCGCCCGTCCTTCAGACAACACAAGTCCCGCACAACACGCATTCAGAGACCCCATTCGTTTACCGGCCGACATTTTCCCTCCACACAACACCCCGTCCATTAACAGGGAACCGTTACACACCTCAACACCGACAAACGACACCACTTACCCAAAACGCTTTTACACTTCCACGCATATGTACTTGAAAGAGCCCGGCATGCATAAAACCTTTCAGCCCCTTTATGCCGGGCCCTTTCAAGTCATCCGCACAACACCGACCACCGCGACCCTGCTAATGGACGGGAAACCCCACACCGTCCTTTTCGCCCGCTGCAAGCCCGCCCCTGTTCTCCCTCAACCAACGTCCACTATCAGTCTCCCGCCGTCTGTTTGCAATGCAACACCTCTCTCCACCACAACAGTCTCCCCCGTCGCCGTTTCCGGATTTCGATTCGGATCCGGAAATGGCGGCGATACTCCGGGACGTGTACGTCCCGGACCCGCTCTCCCCCCTACCCCCTTCGCCCGGACCTACAACATCGCTTCCATTTTTTCCGCAACGGATTTCCGGACTACCTCCCCGGCCCCGGCGGTGGAAGTACCCCCAGTGGCGCATACTGCGCGAATTTCGCGCAGCGCAAGCCACCGGGGTACACCCCCCTTACATCCCGATAGATCCCCTTATGGACCCGCTCCTCCACCAATTTCGCCTCACCCTACTTATGCCACCCCCACCACCCCTTCCAAACAGCACTCCCCCCGTCTTCAACGGACCCCCGCCCCCCAAATTTCAACCCCCTCTTGCTCCTCCCCCTTTTTCAATTTTCGACCTCCCAATTTTAAATTCTGCCCCACCAACACCCCAACCCACCAAGCCCACAACACCCCCTCTTCCCCCATCCCCGCCGGGGATATCCACAATAGTTCCCGCCGGGACGAAAAGGTCCGGGCGCCGCAACAGACGACGGGAGCGTCCCTCGCCCCGCGTCCCGGCGGCCAAGTCCCCCGCCCCGCCCTGAGCAATCACGGCGGGGCCTTGAGATTTCGGGACAGTGCTTGTGTTTCATTATCCCACACGCACTGTACCGAACCTCACAGCCCCGCCGTGACCACTTCGTCGCAGCGGGCATCACCCACACCCAACCACACACTACACCCACCTTTTCACTACACCCACACACTCAATACACTTCACCACACACAACCCACACCCAGGGAACGGCGGATCTCGCAACCCCGCTCAATTCTGTCTCCCCTGAACCCGTACCTAAAATTGTACATACCTGTAAATACTACCTGTAAATACCTTGCACTCCTCTTATCATCATCATCAACCTCATCACCTTTGTAAATATTGTCACTTCATCAAATTTTTCATCACACCCTCCTTGTACATATGTTTCCCATCATCAAATTTCGTCTACTTACATCTACTTACGTCTACTTATATCTACTTATGTCTACTTATGTCTCCTTATGTCTACTTTTGTCTACTTAGCCCTACTTATGTCTACTTATGTCTACTTATGTCTACTTATCCTACTACTTGTATATCACCCTAGATTTAAGACACCTCCGGTCACTCTTCTGCCTTCAGCACTGCAATTGTTTGTTTCAGCCTTCAGCTCCTGTATCCTTGCGCCTTCAGCTCCCCTTTTTGTTTCCGCAGCCCTCAGCCACTGTCAACTTGAGCCTTCAGCTACCTCAAACATTGGTTCGAACTGGGGGGACCTCTGTCGTGAGTCCCTCCCGGGAACACTCCACTAACAACCTTAAAGCTCTCACCAATATTCCTATGTAAAAATTACCTTCCGCTAATAAACATCTGAGTGGGGAGACAGGCGACAGAATCCGGGGGACACAACCTGGTGCCCCACTACCAGCTCCCAACAGGGAGCTGGAGGGAGAGGACTCCAAGTCCTATATAACCCCGGATCCTGGAGCTTTAGCTTCATTCGACACTTCCTCTAACCAGCTCTCTCTTCTCTCTCTACCTTCCTCCTCCCAGATGCCTGGTGGTATCCGCCGCTCTGGGAATTCACCTCCTACCTTCTCCTCTTGTCTACATCGGTGGATATCCGCCGCCTAGACAAGCACCTTCCTTCCTTCACCTACATCGGTGGATTACCGCCGCCTAGGTGAATTTCCTTCCTCTCGCCTACATCGGTGGATTACCGCCGCCTAGACGAGATCCCTTCCACTCACCTACATCGGTGGATTACCGCCGCCTAGGTGATTTTCCTTCCTCTCACCTACATCGGTGGATTACCGCCGCCTAGGTGAAATTCCCTCGCTCTCATCTATTCATTCCTTCACGCCACCGTGATGATAAATTTAAATTCATCACACTACGTTTGAAAGGCCTACCTCTGTTCGCACTAACTTTTGACAAGGAGGAAAACAACGAGAAGATATTTCAAACTGCTACGATAGCACATCTAAAAGTTAGAGAGGGACAACAGAGAAAAACCTTAAACATGATCCCACAGTGCAAAAAAAGTCAGGGTTTCAATCGTTCAAATGGAGCCTAGATATGTGAAGTGAGCAGGTAAACAAACCACCAATACCTGCGACCAGAGCAAGGATACGCCTCCAAGTTAGAGCGTGAATTGTAAAGAAAACCATCCAGCCAACTATCGGGGATGTGAAATTGTACAGGAACTTCAGAAACTTTCATGATAAGACGTTGGTTCTCAACGTCGGGAGCGTGGAGGAGCAGCTGTCCTTATAAACGAAAATATCAAAGACCATGAACAACTCAAAGTCGAAGAAGATGACAGGCAGGTGTCATGGTTCCCCTCAAATCTCTACATTAACCACTCCTACGTAACCTAGAAAGATTTAACCAAATAAAAGAAGGGAACGAAGGGTGACGCCATTCCATCAACCGCCATCGCTCCCCAGCGGTCATAAGGGCTGAGTGTGGACGGGGGACTGGTGGAAAGGGCCCTTTATAAGCAGACCTTCTAGCCCAGCTCCTAATTCAACCCACCGACCCTCGACTTGCGACTTCTATCTAGACCCTCTCTCTCACCCTCTCTCTTCTAACCTTTTCTTGCTCTCACTGTGGTGAAAACCGCGGGGTGCTCTCCTCCTTCCAGGTATCTGCTGTGGTGAAAACCGCGGGATACCTCCTTCTCCTCCGGCACATGCTGTGGTGAAAACCACGGTGTGCTAGTCTCCACCTTCCAGGCGTCTGCTGTGGTGAAAACCGCGGGGTGTTGACCTCCATTTTCCCGGTGTCTGCTGTGGTGAAAACCGCGGAACATCCTCCTTTCCCCCAGTACCTGCTGTGGTGAAAACCGCACCTCACCACCCGCAACCTCTCACCTTATCCAACTCACCTGCCATGTCGTAAGCCGAACACACCAGCTCACGACAGCAGGTAATAAGTAAGAAGTGTAGCTGCAATATACTGTCCGCCATGGTTTCCACTGCAAGAAGAAGGTTACAAAAATCTATTCGACTGGACGATTGGACATGAATTTATTCTGGGAGGTGATTTCAACGCCCAACATGAATACTGGGGGTCAAGAGTGCAAAATCCTAAACGAAATGAAGTGTTTGCGGGGCGAGAATTTCATTGGGATTTTCATTCCGGAGGAGGGCCCACGTACTAGCTTACTCATAACCGAAAAGTACCAGACTTAGAATGGACTTCCTTGTGGTGAGAGGGGTTTCTATTAACTACGCACATACCGAAGACAGTGATGTTCTGATGCCAGATCATTCGCCAGTGATCATGTGAGTCAGAGAATCTTGATATTCAAAGAAACACGACTGAAACCAAGCAGCACTCGAACACACAAACTGGGGACTGCTTAGAGAAAAACTAGAGAAAAAAAATCAATCTGTGTGAGCCATTTCGTCGATGCACCCTGGTACACGCGAACGGCTGATCTCCATCATGAACTGAAGGTGGAGAGAAAATGAAAACAAAAAACACGTTGAACTTTTGAACCTACTCGGAACATTGGCGACGTATATAGATACTGAAGAGAACCAAACCGATGGACCTCGTCACGACTCACTGCGTGTGGTGTGATCTGTAGTAGATGTAGGAAGTGATCTATATAGACCACAAAGTGCTTGGAAGTATTAAAGAAAAGTTGCTAGAAGTAGGTAGTTACACAAATGTTACTTAAAACAAATAAATTATTAGAAAGAAAAAACACAACGCCAGTCAGTTGGTTTTTAATCGTATTAAAAAGTGTGATGTGATTTCCACATTATTATAAAGGTGCCACTGTAAGTGCGAGCAGATTTTTCGCACCATTTATGACTCACTGAGCGAGTTGCACAGCATCCCATTCAGTACAGAACGATGTTCTTTCGAGTGGGATAGTTCTGTTCTACTTGCTGCCATCATTTTTCTCTCTCCAAGATCTAAACTTGTAAACAATTCAGTAAGTAGTACCTAATTATGTGGAATAAAACATTTTTCAGTATCACAGTCAGAAGAAGCATATTGCGAATATTGCTTTTATTTTATTTTATCGAGGACCCCTGAGATGATAGCAGTGGCCCTTTATAAAGTGGAAATGAATTCAAGCAAATGTTAAATGATTCTGAACGTACGCCACCACTGATTAACAACGAGAATTATCAACAATTTAACATGAAAATCCGTAGGATGCATATGGATATGACACATATATACCGAAGAAGTTCAAATGCCAATACGAACGCTTTATAATTACTGTGAATGGAACCGTGATGGCAGCATAAAAGAAATCGAGTTCATCCCCCTCTGGCAATCGTGTTATTTGGCTGATGCCACGGGCAGCGCGCCCGCCAGTGGAAAAATTAGTCCGCTTGATAAAAGGAAAGTGAAAAACGAATTAGTTTTCCCATCCACCAGTCAAAGAGCGTGGAATCTAGCAATTCATCTCCACTTTTCAAAGATTAGCCCTCAGCGGACATCCCTCCGGCGTTAAACAATATCAAATTTCAACGGGTGGGGCCCTGGTCCAAAGAAGACAACTTTCCTGATGAAAAGGTCAGGCAGTGGGGTTTTCCGGTGAAGCAAGCTGGAAATTCAATAAGAACGCTCATAAATCCGCCGAAAAAGTCCTCATGCACCCATATACGTAGATGATGGTTGAAGGAAGTTCTTTCCTCTCTCACGTCACACAATATTATACCTAAGTACAACATTGAAACACATTTCACGGAGGCAATGATACGCGAAACAATCTCGTTTTTTTTTTATGAGCAGAAATATGCGCTGTCGTGAGTCCCTCCCGGGATCACTCCTCTAAATTAAGTTCTCAACAATACTCAAACACGAAAGTTAGTTTCCGTCAATAAACAAATCGAGTGGGGAGACAAGCCACAGAACCCAGGGTACACAACCTGGAGCCCCACCACCAACCCCTAACAGGGGGTTGGAGGGAGAGGCCTCCCTTTTCTATAAAACCCTGGATCCTGCGACTTTAGCTTCATTCGACACTTCCTCTAACCAGCTCTCTCTTCTCTCCTCTACCTTGCTCTCTCTCCTCCTCTTAAAAGAACCTAGATGTCGGTGGTGGTCAGCCCATAACCGCCTAGGCAACCTCCTCTTCCAAAAGATTCCAGATGTCGGTGGTGATTCGCTCATAACCGCCTGGACACCTCTCCTCCAAAAGATCCTAGATGTCGGTGGTGATTCGCTCATAACCGCCTAGGCAAATTCTACCACTCACCTCTCACCTCTCCAAAAAGATCCCAGATGTCGGTGGTGATTCGCTCATAACCGCCTGGGCAATTTCCCTCACACCACCGTGATGCAATTTTAAATTCATCACATGCGCTTTGGACTTGTTTAACCTCAGGATTATTAATAGATAATTAGGATCTACTGAAAAGAGCACTAACTTTCGAGAAGCTCGTCTATCGGGGATTTACGTCACATGTATTCAAGCTCTGACATGCTGCGATTTCCTAGAATGTGTTATGCCAAGCCGGATGAGTATTCTATTGAGTTCCTCGTTTCATTCCTTCTTTTCGGTATGCCATACACATTCACAGTCATAAACAGCCAGGCTGGGAAGAATATGCCTAGAGTAAATGGCGGTGCGCTTGGTTTACTGAAAATACAAGATTAAATATCTGCAGAGGTGATCTTCTCCTCCAGCCAGCCAAGAAAATCCAGGCGGGATGGGACGCAAAAGTATTACGCACTAGACGCCAGGGTAGGAATGGAATACAAGATATTGCCACCTAGGCACGGAATGAATACAGAACGAGGCCGCCCTAGTCATAACGTATTGTTCAGTAAGACGGGGAAGTAGTGGCGCGTATGAAGCATCTCCCACAAAGTTAGGTCTCAGGCTTTCAACTCTCTCACCAGATTAGAGCGTTCTGTCTCAGAGAAGATGCGTTCAGACAGTCTATGACTGAAGTTTCTCATCAACTCGAATAACTTGAACTGAAGGACCTTTGACTGAGCGAGCTCGAAGTATGACGACGAAAACTGATTCGATAAACGACAGCTAACAAACTACAGACTAGTATTTTTAGCCGATGGACTATGAAGCGGACATCGTCGAATATCCGTTATTTATTGACCAAGTCTATAAGGGAACGCGAGCTGAACTTTCGGAGCAATAAGTTGAATGATTAAAACAAGGCGGAGTTGATTCTGAGGCGTAGTCAGAAAGTTGTTTTGATACCTAACTCAGAATACCAACAGCCAATGAGGGATGATACCCTCTCTTACTATAGTTAGGCAATAAGTTCAGTGTATACCAATCCATTAGCTGAGGATGAAGGAATCGTGCAGAAATTCAACTTAAATAGTTACACCGGTTTTTTTTTACATCGCTATACCTACCTATCAAGAACATGTTAAAGTGGCTACTCAGTAGGTATTTCGAACTCTCCTTGCAAAACAAATAGCTTATCTTCAAGGAAGCTCTAAAATCTGCGTGAACCTGTGGTATACAGCTCTGGGGGGGCTGTACGAAAACTACAAACAAGATGGCACAACATTTTCAGAATAAGGTAGGTAGGTACTAAGAAATATTGTCAATGCCCCTTGCTATATTCGTAATGACGACCTCTATACTTGGGTGATTCAAGAAACATTTTTCTTTATATTCATCATACTTTTCTCTGTTAAGGGATTATCCTGTTATTGATTTTTTTCAATTCCCTTTCAATTTCTCTCTATAACGTCCCCAGAACGTTTCATAACATCAAATAACACGAGAATTTATTGACAAGGATTCTAAAGGAGCAGTATTTTTTTATTCGGCATTTGAACTTAAAAACGCAGCAAAGCTGTTCATTGCCCTTGGAAAACTGCTGATCCGCCAAATATTATATCACGAAAAGGGCCCTAATTACAAACCATATGCGTAGAAGGGGTTTTTGAAACGTTCAATATGAAAGCAAGGTTGAAAACATTCAGAGCTAATTTGCTTCGGAGACGGGGAATACAACCAATTAAAACCCGTACGAATTCAGCAGTTACAGTGACGATTCAAAGTAAAGTCTCTCGTTCGGTTGCCGTCTGATAACTCTAATTAGCGCTGACAAGATGACAAAGACGAAGTAAACAGTCGAAGGCGAACCCTTCAACTTTGAAACCTAACATCCCGACGCATGTCTCATTCACGGATGGTTTCCTTGAACGGGGAATTCAATTTCATTACCAGCGATTTCAGATGTTGCCGTTGTGATATTTTGGGAAATACTAGAATTACATTCAATTTATAATACAATAATATAATATAAAGCCTACAAATGAAGTGATTGAAGTGATTTGAAACGCTCAGTTAGTAGTTATTCAGATATTTACGAGAGAAATAGGACTGCCCAGTAAATATTTGGTTCCTGAGATCAATAGAGTATTCCGGTCATTCGTTTTTGTGACGAGAAAAAGGTCATCAAGACCAACGATCCATTCCTACAAGAGAACAAAAAAAATTCTAAATGGTTGAATGAGTGTCAAACTAAATTAGGTATTGAACTTTACCGAAATTGAGGTGGGTAAATGTTAAGCGGTCCGGAGTGAAGGTGCTGAATAGTCGCAATCGAGGGGTTGTAGGTAAATAACTACTCAAGTCCCAAATTCTTTCAACTCAGCTGCGCATAATATGAATCGTGACAATAATTGATCAGCTGCTGCTGTCGGGAATCAAAATAATTCATAATTCATTCATTTAATAAGTATTTTTTAAAAACTGCAAATTATTACACAAAGGTTTATTTATTTTATTTTTTCCTGTACAGATCACTGAATTTCTATTAGCGTAAGAACCTGAATTAGCAGGGTCGTTTTTGTGGTGAATACCTGCCCACTCAAGCAATAGAGTTGAAGAATTATCTCAAAAGTTCGGCAGTTACAGCTACATAAACATATGTATTTTTCCGCCACCACCATCTCCTGTAACACACCTTTCGGCTCCACGACCCCCCCCCCCCCCCCCAACCAGGTCATTTTTGGCATTCTGGTGGCCTCTGAACCTAATAAGTAGGACACTCGACATACTCCCAAATTTTTACCAAATTTGGATGAATCATTTGGCCTGATTAATAAACTTGTACTTATCAACAATACACAAAATAACCATATTTTGCCATACGAAATAATATCACGGAGTAACCAACTCTATTTTCATAAAACCATGCGTGATTACGCCTGTTCCCTGGAAATGAAATCTGAGCTGGATGTATACCGTATACCGCTCGGAATCAATGCCATCAAAACCATCCCTATATTAAAAGTTCCGAGTTACGGCGTTCTGAAAATGTCATCCCCTATTTTTCATCCAACAGAGATGACTGACAGTAACGCCGAGTTTCGCGATGCAACTAGACTCCGCGTGACACAGCTATAAACAAAATGTCATTCATTCTGGTCCCTGGTAACTAGAAAAGTATGGCCTAAGGACAGAAATTTTTTTATTCCATTTTCGGATTCTACTTAGGTACCTTGAAACCCATCCAACAAATTTTGAGGGTTTCATGCTCGAATAAACCAAAAGTTTGATTCGATTTCGAAAATAACAACTTTAAAACTGTGACTTGGGAACTTGATTATTTTAATTGTTTTCCATGATACCTAAACTCACTGAACCATTCTGGTGGTGGTGGTTACTGTCGTAAGAAATGAAATAATAGCGTAATATTTACATTGGCCGTCAATAGCAACTACCATATTTGCGCACGCAAATCAAGCATTTAAGTGTTTTCGACTGTTAAAAGTTTTGAAAAATGAGTGAATATATGTTGAATGTTAGTGAAAATTGGGGGGAAATGAGCTGAGTCAAGTAGGCAAGGTACATGCGGGGGCCAGCAATACGAGTCTATAACAAATAAATTGGTATACTCAATCAGCATACAACCACCAGCATTGGACCAACCTATAGTACTGAACATGAACTATAATACTGAACATGCAAGGTGGTATTAATTTTTTGCAGATGGTAATAAAGTCAGTTTATAATAATGAATGGAAACTGCATAATGTAGTTTCCATACTATAAATGTTTTTACAGTATGTAAATATCGAGCCTCCCTCCTACAAAAAGAAAAGAAGATTTTACTATAACCAACCCAGAGCTAGGCAAGGCGAATATATCTTCTTTGGACAGGCCACGTTAAGTTAGTTAATGTAATATTCCACTAGAGTGTATTTATTTTCTTTATGTTACGATACGAACCAATGGAAATTACAGAAATATGAAAACAGTTGATATTAAAACCAAAGTATGGAACTATTTGGGATTTTTGGTTGAACGGCAGAGGTCAGCTTTAGGGTATTTATGTACTGTCAATATGTTGTTAAAAGCATGTCAATGTGGTACTTGCTATGAGATCAAGTTGGGCAGAGAAGCACGAAGGAATTTTTTCATGGACTTGGAGTCACGTGCCAGCAGGTTGTCATAATAGCAATTCAATGCTGGTAAATGTGCCCCAGTGCGAAGTATCAACCGAGGCCTCACGAGTGTATCATCGTTTTTGGATCATCTTCGTAATCTTTTTGTTGGCAGACACCTAAAAATAGCGGTCACGCTGTCAGGTCTGGGCATGGAATGACGAGGAGGCTGCGTAGATGAATACATTGAGCCAAGCCCTAAGGCGAGGGATTGGGAGGGGCCTAAGAATTATGGACGTGGTATTCAGGGCGTAAAGCGTAACGCGAAGCGGGGTGGACGATATAGTTCGCCATATAAATCATCTTCACGGGGCGGTTGGGGGGTTGGGGTGCGAGGGAAATGCAGAAAAGGAGAAAAAGGAGAGACATCAAATATTTCAACTCCGCGGACCCGGAATATCTGTCTGAGCACAAGTACGGGTTTTGTGGACCTGTTTAGCTTGTAAAAGCCTTTTGGAGGAAAGTTGGATGATCAATGTTCACCTTGACTCGAAGTTTAGGGTTTTTCCTCGTACTCATTTGCAAGCGCTCAATATCCAAGAACAGCCCATGCATGAATGCTTCAAAAATGTTCGAAAATCAAAACGAGCTGTGACTGTGGCATCGATGAAAGGTTCAAGGGGTTCTAACTAGTGGTCTAAATGCATTAAAAGCTCTAACTACCGGCATACTCCCACGTAAAGCTTAGAATTCCTCTTAATACTCGGGTTACTGCAATATTAGATCTGATACAACCAAGCGTTTAATAACTACCACAGATAACCTTGAGCGTTCTAACGATCGACTCATCGGCGGTCAGCGGGTTAATTGGTTAGTCCCAGTGAATAATGGACTTTCATTTCTATATCTCCTGCAGACATCTGCAGTACGATTTTAGTTTTTAGGGAGTTGAATACGTATTTTCTGAGCTTCGGGGGAAAAAATTAATTTCAATTTCTGGAATAGCTGTTTTCCCTTACAGCGTCTATCTCAATCATCCAAAGCTAATAAGGAAAGCGGAAATAAAAAGTAAAGACGTTTGTTTGTTAGAAAATTAACACGCACCCAATCGATCGAATGAGACATCCTTCAATCAGATCTCAAGCTTCTCTGTAAATTTTATCAACATTAGCTTAGAAACCCTGGATAACATACATCAGTCATGGACCATTCTACACCCTGATCCTTCCCAATTTTTGTCCACTCGCAATGGTTATCAATTTCTGAAATTCGCAAAAACTACAAGAAACTGAGAATAGTTAACTGCATAATGGGGGTCCCGGGGATACCATTAATGCTTGAGCGGAATCGCCGATAACAGGAACCTTATATACTCGTAGATAATAATTTCATATGGGCGTTAAATAAAAAGTATAGTATATTAGACAACAATAAATTCTAGGTTGGGGTCTTCGGTCCAACTGCCTTGTCGGCGTCATGGACAAGGTCGGCTGCTCCTGAGTAGGATCTGAGTTTATTCCAATAGTTTTAATTGAGGCTGCGGCAGCACCTCGGTTTGGGCGAGGGGCTGATTGGATTCGAACGGACGACCCTAGTCGTTCAAGAACCCACCCCCACCGGCTCGTCACTAATTATGCTTTCCATATTTATAGGATTCAATTATTTCATCTCTTCCAAAAACTTTGATTAGCAGCAATTTTCCTCCAAATTACGATTAACCGAGTTTCGACTTATTCAAAGTGAATTCCAGATTAAGCGTAAGTAAAAATAACCCCCCATCTACACACATTCTACGGTAGTAGGAAGTCAAGCAGATTCGGTATAGTATTGTAACTGGTCATAGAAGGGAACTATGGAAATTCAATACTTGCATAACTCCTCCGATCACTGTAGGAAGAAGATGAGCATAGCAACTATTGCAGATCGAACTTACTCAATGTTACAAGTATCTTTTTGAATATAAATGATATTTCATTGTCATCGTTGATAAAACAAATTGCTGGAAATAGAGTTCAATCGCATTAAACTATCTAGCTACTGATGGAGGCAGTCTACTCTAAGTAGGAGTCTATAGATTGTCAAACACCTCTGATTAGCATATTAGCAAGTAGGAAACCAAATTATTGAGGTAAAGGAAAAGTCTTCACCTTTTGGAATCTGATATGGAAATTAAAAACTATTGTAACGTAAAAGTAGGTGGAGTGGGTGATAGCAGCACAGATGTGATCACAGATCTACCACAGGAAGTTGGAAAAGCGCCAGGTTGTTCTACAAAACTACCGCCTAGGGTCTTTACACCCTTCCCCGCCACCGCACCACTTTGAACTATGGGTTCCCAAGAGATTCGTTCTAGGATTCCAGGGTTCCATTGTCCTTATAAACCCCAGGAGCTTTTTACCTCGCGCGGAAGGTAACTAATGATTTTTGAGGTCCTGCGGAAATTTGAATTAGCCCGGCAGCTCAGACCGAAGTTTCCAGAAGGGTACAGAAGCACATTACTGAGGGATGGTGGCGGCTTGGCCCCGGAGGACGGCGAAGAGAATACCCTGCTAATAATAAATCACAAGAGGCTTAACACCCGCTTTAGTGTGGAGAGGGGTGGGGGGGCCATTGGGGAACGTCCAGATTCGCTCCTCGCTCCTTGAACTTCAGCAGTTACAGCTAAATTACGCCGTCTTGTCTTTTGGTTTATTATTCTGTGAATAATACACCTATGCATTGGCTCAGCAAAAAAATTTTATAACAGCCCTCAAAATTTTTTCTTTTACGTTTCAAGGTGCGTAGATCCAAAAATGCAATGTCCGTCCGCCGCATGATGCACAACTACTTCATTTTCGGTCTAAAAAATTAGTTCTTTCGCACGCAGGCTTCATTTGGGCCCTAGTTGTGTCCCGAAACTTTGCAGCCCGATCAAATATATCCAGGGGTGTTACGGGCGAAAATTGGGTGTAAAATTAGGGTTTTTTGGTATTTTAGTAAAATGAGCTTTTGAGGTGTCTTTTTCCACGTTTTTCGGGACGAGAAGACCGAATATGAAGTCGACTTTGACCGAAGAGTGAGGAGTTAACGTTGTAACGAAGGTTCAGCTCCCAAAATTCATTTTTTATGAGTCAAAAACCTGGGAAACTGTCTGAAATCACCATCAATTTGTATAATAACACTAGAAAAACAACACGTGAACAGGTGAATCAAGACAATTAAATGGCACTATCAATAAGATAATCTGAAAAAAAGAGCTAATTCGTGCTTTTGGGGGGCCAAAATTGGTCGAAACCATCAGAAATAGCTATTTCAATTATTGCACATGAAAGAAACAATAAATGAACAGCCCACATTTCTGTAGGTATGACCAATAGAATAATAAACCCATGTGACAAGGACTTTTCAGCGCTTTTATTTGTCAATCCCATCCTCTCACGAAGCTCCATTTCACACTTACTCATTCTCGTATCATAGAAATCTCTATCCCTTAGCAGATCTCGACTGAAAAACTGAAATACATCCAATACCCATTGGTTGGGAGGAATAGACATAGGAGAAATGACAACGGAAGAAATACTATTATCTGGGTAACTATAATAATCTCTACTTGACTATCTTCAAAATAAACAGTCTCTTAGTAACTTCATCGCGATCAAAACCAAGTAGCGCCTGCTCATGTGCAAAACTGAACGCCCGAAATTCCCGTTCTATTCAGCCAAGTGTGTTACCATCCACTGTGCTCGCCCTAGCAAATGTAGGTAACTTCTTGCAATATGACACAGATGATGGTACATACTTTGATCTGTCTAGTAATTAAATAATTATGAGCGTATTTCATTCACTTTACGATTTGGATTCACACGTATTCCTTCATCGGGTAACTAACTACCTCATCGAGTATAGGTGGAGTTATAAATGTATAAGGAATTCGGGTAGGTGAGGGTTTAGGAAATGTTCCCAAGTTCGGCTTTAGGGTTAACATTATTCATGATCATCCTTCGAGATTCCACTCCTTACTAGGTTGGATAATTTTTAAATTGATACAGCGCTGCAATGCTGTAGTGTGTTCGCCGTAGTCTACCTCCAACCGTCTAGAGGCAGCCTAGAACTTGGCACTCAATAAGCCTCCTACTTAAATAATGCAAGCTCCTTCACTCAACTTACTAAGGGGAATAAATTATGTATGATCCCCACTTAATTGTTACTGGTTGCTGTTGTCAAGTGGTTCGAAGATGAGTTAATCTGAGGTTTCTCAGCCTCAGATCCTGACCTTATTGCGGTAGTTTTCGGTCATAAATTATTGAAGAGGTCCCCCTAATATTAGGTCCCCCTTATAGTAGGAAGTACAGTTCCACCAGCCGAATCCTGGAGTCGGGAAGCACAGCACATGACATTCTCGGCTGGTTTACTGAATCCTTCACCTATGCACGTTGATGTAAGCTACCTTTAATTTCATCGCTAAAATCAATGATACCGCTTTCATCAACTGAGTGATGATTATTATTATTTGGAATAAAATGGTTTTTGTGGAGTCACCATGTAGAACTAGTGATCCGTTAATTTCACATTTTCGACTTCAAAAGCGAATGAAGCAGGTACCTTGAGTAGCTATCCTGACCTGTAAATAATCAGTACAAACCTGGGAAAGAGGAGAAAGAGCTTGTGACGTCAAGTAGGTACAATGATGTCAAGAAATTTAGGGGGTAAAATGGACGCGTGCGTTTGGTGAGACGATAAAAAGGGTTAAATTTACGAACTTTTGACAGCAAAATATAAAATTACGAAAAATCATTATTGGAAACATCTCATGCAACAATTATTTGCCTCAGACTCCATCGGGTGATCCAACAAAACGGGTAAAACGTGGTACATTATATCAGGAATATTTATGTACCTAATGACATACCTACTGGGGGTCCCCATTCGATGCATGGAGTTGCATTTCAAGTTTGTTTCCGCAGAATAGAGATCCTTCAGGTTTCATATTATTACACCTTATTAGAACAGCTCACAATGAGGCTAGAAAAGAATAAAATAATTATATCGGGCTCACCTCATCGTATAATTCTACCTACAATTGATCCCGGTGTACCGCTCAACACAATAACAACACCTTATTAATAGTTATTGAGCAAGTTAATTCTAAATTCCACTTCCAACAACACAAATGAATGCAATGAAAATAATAAATTATCGTCTCTAGTGATACGAGATGCATTGCCGCGTCATTTCTTTTGTTAAGTTGTCGCCTATTATGAAATTTTGCCAACATTGCTCCGACTCGAGAGGTATACATATATAAGACTCATGTAGTAAGGTTTAAATACCTTCTGCAGAACACCCTATCGTTGGAATAAAAACGAACACGAGCATCACTAAAACTAAATACTTTAATTTATTTATCCTCTCTCAAATTACCACATGGAGCAAATTTGAGTTCACGAAGTCAAATAAAGTACAGAATTAATATTTATTTTTCTATTAGAGGAGAGATTAGACGAAGCAGAGAATTGAGAATGACAGACCGACCCTTCTGAATTCAAAACCCGTGGAAACAGAACGATTCGAGCAGCTCATTGTGGAAAGAAGCAATGACTTTCGTATTACAGCTGAGAAAGCGGAAAGTAATGAAGAGTCAGTAACACAATAGCTACACAGAATATTGAATAACTTGCCTTCTATGTTGTTAAAGGTTCAGAACGTATTCAACGCATTCAACTCCAGAACGTATTATCTGAGTCTTCATTTCACAGCAACAGTGTGTTTTTAGGAAGAAGTAAATTGCACCACAGATTAGCTACTTACAAGTTTTTATTACGGCATTCGAACTAGATAAAGTTAATTGAAATATCTCTGACAAATAAATTTAAACGAAAAAAGGATCCTATCGGTTTTCGAAAAACTCGATTTCAGAAACTACAGCCACAAAGGTCTACCTCGTAACATGACAGATGTCTCTTTCATATCTCATTTGTGACAAGAACATTGCTTAGCCGTGTGTTGGACCTGTGACCCAGAATCTGAGAAACAGCTGCGGCTGAGCTCCATCAAAACCAATTTCCTGTCACAATTTCCACCCGTTCGCTAGAACAATCACGGGCTGTCCTTGTGGGTAAGGCTTCATTTAGGAAGTCTGCTAATTGCATTATTCGATCCCGTTGGTCTCCTTCTGATTAGTGATGTCAATATTGACGACCAGGCGATGTTCGGGTAACTGGGTTATGCCCGCACGTATTGCATATCGGGCATTACTGAGAAGTGTTTCTTCGAGAATTTATGTCACCTCATTTCTATATATACACTATAACAAGTTTTATACAAAAAAAGAATCGAGAAGTTCAGAATGACCTGTAGCTGGATGGATGGAAGGAGATTTGAAATTCGTTCAGTGGCTGTAGCTCACCAGCTTCCGATGTTTCAATAAGCCCTCTGGCATGGAATTCAGGGGCTCATTCCGCTGGAGTAGACGTCGATAACAGTCGATAACACTGCGTCAAAGGGTACTCGAGTTGTAAGCCCTCCTCTTCTATACAAATCACATGATTTTGCAACTTAATTGGAACGAAAGCCACCGGCCGTGACTAGTGAAGTCCATAGACCGAGATTACTCAGAGGTACCAACCCGCAACCAAGCTCTGATAAGCAAGAATGACGAAGGGAGTGAATGGGAGTTGACTGAACCACATTGTACGGCTTCGTTGTCACGCCCAACGTACAGAAAGTTCTGTATTATGTCGAGCATTAACTGTCAAACAAGACGAGACAAGCCCTCCCCGGAGAGTATTGTTGCTTGACAAAAATTGGGGAGGAGGTTCAATATCATCCCACCCCCACTGAGGGGTTTCGGTAGGTATGCCTCCCCTCATATCATCGCATGTAAATACGCCAATGTACTAAAACATCGGTTTCCCACAACTCAACACGTCTAGATCTTGGTCCAGCTGGGACAAGATGCTGCACTTGAAGATCACTGATGTCGTTCCGAAGACTTTATTTAATGCGTCAAATTTGGTATCAACGGACATCGTTTGACGCCAAAATAGGACTAAGAATCTTGTTTGAGAAATGACCGGTCCCAAGGAGCGAGATAATGAAATAACGACCGATTGGCGGGTGACGATCATGTGAATGAATGAGGATGGATGAGGGCTCGGACGTGACCTCAAGGGGCAGAAGCTTATGGCGGGATAATTTCCGTGTTACTGTGTCGGATCGATCTGGTGAAGCTAAAGGGTTGGATGCCCTCAGAGTGTTATCCACCGTTCGTCGATCCTTTTCGCAAGGTTCTTTTCCGTACTTTTTTCAATCATCTGCTTCTTAGTAAACGAAGCAGCTGCGGCGGAAATCTCCCTGTCGGGGGTTTAACCCTCTTGGCGACTGTTCCGATCGAGGTTTTGCTTCTTGGGCCCCAGCCAGCCGAAGCGGGGTAAATCCGTAGATAGGCAGACAATTTCAAGGATTACGAGAAGGTAAGTAAAGGTGAAATAGTCAATTCCCACAGCTATATCCTATCGATTCAGATGGGAACCGTGAGAGGATTCCAAGGTACTTACTTGGGTACTTCACAAAAGAGCTTCCTACTTTGGTATAGCCGACTTCAAATACCTGCCAAACAAAATAGCTCAACCATGGCAGCCATATCAGTGATGTGAGTTTCGAATCAAGTATTAGGTAAATTTGAAGACCACAAGATGTACGTTTATGCAATGGCGTATCCATTGCATGTGAATGAAACCATCACAATATATCAGGTTTTTCAAATGTTATCCAGGTAGATACTGCAAGAAGTTTCCCGATAATCCGGGGTTTTTTACAGGGCCTAAGGTAAAATCTATAGGACTTGAATGGGATAAGATTTTGGGCCTGTTTGAGAGAATCTCTCAATTACAGAATTTAACTCAATTTGAACTATAAACAAGGCGATCTTTCACTTTCTCATGGAGCACATACGTATACCAAATGCTACAAATCCAGTGGTACCTATTTGGAAAAATGACTGGTATAAATTATTGACTGGATAATACAGCAACACGTCAAAAAATAATATAATATCAATTTATACGAAAACGACTGGAACCACTGGTTGGGGGAGGGGGTTAGGCTTCAGCCCCTAAAAATTTTAGTATGTAATAAAACCTAAAGCAACGGGATGCCTTGCAGCTATAGTATACTGTAGGTATGGTTTTTGTGGGTTCGTGGCATTTGTAGGTGCAACAAACTGATGACAATAAATTACAATAATTTATTTGTTGTAGTCTTTATTGGCTGAACTGAATATACTGGCAAATCGGCATCATAAGTTTTACAGTTGACCCTACGTTGGTAAATAATAATGTTCGGTTGGTCTATTGATCTGTTGGGTATGCATGTATGTAGAGAACGGGATTTGCTGAATTACGTTCTGACAGATTGACAGCATTGATTGAGCATTTCAGGGTGAAGACCTGTCAATAGCGCTGTTCCTCGACAGTGACGGAGGATGAGTTTCCTAACAACTATTCACATAGCTGAATTAGGCACCAAATATAAAAAGTAGAGTTGCATACTAATTCATAGTGGAAATGTTAATCTGTATGGTAAACCAAAGTGTACAGTAAGTCAGTCAACTGCCGTTAGGGGTTTGTGGGGGTCGGACTTAGTAAAACTTCTACTGAAGTTTAATTCCCTCCATCGATAATCTCATAAGGGCGATCGAAGCGGAAATATCGACCTACTGAGAACGAGTACACGTTATCTTGTCGGGATCAGAGCTGGGGGGAGGTAAATCGGATTTTATTTTTGTTAACAGGGGTTAGTTATTAGTTGACTCGTCTTAATGTCCGGGAACATTTCAAGATATTATCCAAACAGCTTTTTACAGCAGATTCTTAGATACATAATATCAATTTTCATCATCATATCGGCCAATAAATAGGTACCCCTCAATTGCTGTAATGCCTATGTGGGTATAGCAGCTGGCTGATGAACTGCTGGGGTTACAAAAAATGTAAAAAAAGAGATTTTCGCCAATTAGTAAGTACGATGAAATCTCATACCTAATTGACTACCTCCAGAAAGCAAAAATAATGCTCTGCTACCCCTTAGCGCTGAGACCTCGTATCAGATTAAACCTTTCACCACGTACATGAAAGCTTCCAACATCCAGGTGATTAATTTTAGATTAGGCCCTCATTTTAATAGATGCACTCGCGGACTCAAAGGTTGAGAGGAGAAAGGAACGCTTCGCTCCTTTTATGGCCCAATTCAGCCTTCAGCAATTAAACCAAAAGATTTGTTAATGATCCTGTGGACTAGGGGAGATTTAATGGGAAAACGTGACTTTTAAACTCTACGAAAAAATTGCCTTTCGATAACAAATGGAGATAATAAGTTAATGAAAGGCCCCACATGTTTCAGTTCCGGATGTGTTCTGGCTAGGAGGCGATCGCAATCTGGCTGGTGTGGGAAGAACCAATGAAGAACATGTAAAGTGAAGCGGGCTTCAGCAATAATTATTGGAACTCCGCAATTGTTATACCATGGGCCGTGTGTTGGCCCATTATGAAGATCCGATCATCTGAAGGATAGATTTAAGAGCCAATTAGCTGTCGATAGGACTAAAATTATTAAACCTTTCAAAACATCGACCACAATATGATATTTTTGAGTTTTGCGTGCATAAAATAGTATTTTTTTTGTATTATATCCCGCCCATTTCAACTTCAGCACTGAAATATTTTAGGTTAGTCTTCGTCAAATTAAAAGCGCCATAACGAAACGGTTATTATGTAGAGATTACCTTTCTGTTAAGGTCATTCTTCTGTACCACTGAAATGTCAGAAAGGTTCTGTACCACCAACTATACGACAGAGAAGTTGAGAGCTGGTGCGAGTTAGTCCTCAGCTTGATACACATAAAACATTATCAAAACCCAACTGTAAAATTCGTCTGCGAAAATGCGACGGTGAAAAATCTGTACTTATCACGTAAGGTTTTATCTGCACATGCTCATCAGATACCATACTCCACTCTTTGCATAATATGTAGGTTTCAGTACGACCGGAAGCACATAAATTCAAGAATGCGATGTAGCATTAATGCCAAAATGATTAGTATGATCGCAGAAAACATGAAATTAATTACGGCTCCGTCCTCAGCATAAAAATGTATCACTTGATGGAACACTCGACAAATAATTTTCAGGAACGATCGAACACAGGAATGTCATTGATATTGATTTTGGAGGGAAATGCCAACACTGGAGAGAGCAGTAAGCAGCAAAGGTCATCTCATTCACCCCCTCTTAACAGTCATCATTCAATCGATAAGGAGCAGTTGTGAATCGTTTTCATCATTCGATGCACACTGCTGTTACTTACGCTGTGTTCGATGAGACGAAGGCCACGCCACAGTGGACTGCACAGTGCCCTCCACTGCCCCTCCAGTTTGTGTAAACTGCGGCGCGCGGCGGCCCGCACACGGCCAGCTATAAGAGGTGAGGTCATTCTCCGAAAATCTGAACTACCACTTCGCAAGCTCTTCTTCAGCAAGTTCCTTTGCGCTCAAGCAATGCGCCTCACACTCAACCTGCTACTCTTCAAAATGGAAACCCAATCAAACTCAAAATCATCATACTCTGCCTACTCCGCCAGCCCATCCTCCTCTACCGATCAGACTATGCCTGTCCCTCCAGAACTGTTATCTAGTGCGCTAACCTCACTCATACTAACGGTACAACCACTCTTACAAATGCTGGCACAAATACTCCAGAAACTTCTTGGTGCCAGTGGCCCCTAAGCGAGCTCGTTTACCCATTAAAATATGCACGTGAAATGGCCGCAGCATCATCGGCGAAACCGCTGAACTTGAAGTGTCCCTGAATAGCCACAAAACATCAGCGGTCGGACAGAAATTTTTGGTTTATAATTTTCAGTAATAAATCCGTGAATTCGAAGAAGAAAACAAAAAAAATTGACCCCCCCCCCCCCCCCAAAATTTGATGGTTCCTGTTTCAGGACTATGTAGAATCGGAATATGAAAAAAAAACTGCAAATTATTACACAAGGTTCATTTAAATGCATAAAAGCCCGTTCTGCGTAGATCACTGTTTTCTGTGGTCAATACCTACCCTGGTGCTGCCCCCACCCCAGCAAAGCCCTATATCGAGTGCAGGAGCCGGCCCGGGAATTATAGTTTCATAAAAATGCGCGGGATTCATTAACTCAATCATTAATAATTACTTGTAGTTATTCAAGAAGCGTAAGGTAAATTGTGACGTGACGAAATTCCAAAAACAACTGTTAACGTAATAAATTAGAATATTTAGTGAAATACGGGCGAATTTCGTCATGTCCCTCCTTCTATTGTCAACTATATAAACTCTCCAATATTCGGAAATAAACTCTCTCAGTATGGCCTCAGTCATCAATCCACCGTTTTACTGGGGCCCCCTTTCCTGGAATTCGCTCGGTCGCCCCTCTCCTCAGAGTATAAGCTTTTCTTATTAAACGGGGAGAGGGAGGGAGAAGTCGGAATCCGGACACTTGGCTGCTGAAGATTCCCTGGACGACTCTCCTCCTGCTGCAATAAGGTAAGGACTTGGTTCTTTCCTCCTAGTCCAAATTATTAGAGTTTCCCCACCTAAGTTAAAGTCCTAATTGAAAAGACTAAAACGTAACGGTGTTACAGAATCTAGGTACTTTAAGACACCTACATCTTTTTCAAATTTTCCGTAATAATTATTTTGAAAGTCTCGTTGGCAATTGGCCTTTATGTAAATTATTCTTTGTGGTTTGATCAAGTGAGAAGTATTATAAGAACATATGGGGATAGGGTTAGGTTTTTTTCCCCTTTTTCGTTAACCTCGCCCTCGAGGGGTTTTTTTTTTCTAACTTAACTCTATCCCCATGCCTAAGTAATTAATTTATGACACTAAAAATTGATTCAAATCTTGTGATGGTGGTTCCATCTCCAAGCTCTTTAGGGGAGAATTTTCCTTTCCACGTTACTTAACGGAAAAAGTTATTCATTAAAGTAAAATTTGTAAATGTATCGACCAAATTATTAATTTAGGTTCTAGTTAGATCATTTTATAAATTTATTTGTGGGTAGAAGTTAGGCCTTTTGTTTTATTTTTAGACCCCTTCAGGTTTTAGTACATTTCTAGTTTGTTAAGAATTTATAGAATCTAAGAACTCATTATCTTTGTACTCACTTCCTATCTGTTTTCCATTTTCATTTCTTTATTTCATAATTAATTCAATAAATCTTGAGGGCTTGAATATGGATTTTGTACCTGTTAATTGCAAAACCAGTATCCTTTCCTGGTGATTTAGTTTTGGCAGCATCATGTCCCATCTAGCACACAATTTTAGGAAATTTCAAGTGTCCATCTGTATGAACCTGTTTTCAAAGCCAATAAAAAAAAAAAAAAAAAAAAAAAAAAAAAAAAAAAAAAAAAAAAAAAAAAAGTGTCCATCTAGGATTCTTTTCCAGGTCTTTTAGTTCCAGTTCACCTTCCCGAACGTTTTTAAGACTAAATTAGTTTCCCTCTCGGTTTAACCCTCATTTTTATTTGTCTATTTTACACTAGGAGCGTCGTCCACATATCCGAGAGAAGCTAGGTTTTGTCTTCGTGTTTCGGTATTTTAACTATAAATGTGGTCACCTCCTACCATGTGGCTATAGGCTGCTCATTGTCGGCTTGGCCGCTCTTCTCATAGGATCCTGAGCTCAAGTAACTTTTCATCTCTTCAGAAAAAAATTTTCTCTTTTCGTTCGAATAGGTTGAAAGGCCGAATTTTCGTAAACTTCCTTGCCTTTTGGGGTGGACCTCGGAGTTTTCGGGAGCTAGTAAGCCTGGATCCGTTCTTTGGGATCGAGGTTTATTTCCTCACGAATCCACCGTGGCCAATGATAGTGCCTTGGGATAAGACGGATCTTTCGGGAATTATTGCCCTATTGTTCCAACTTTCCCCCTTGGTGATGTTAGGAATGTTTCCGTTCGCAAAAGACAAGCAAGTTGGGTCAGGGAGATTCGAGAGCCTAAACGATAATACTCCAACCTTTTTTGGAGTTTTGCTAAATTGAGCTCAGGTCTTATAGTGGAGTACTAGGAAGCAAGGTAAGTCCATGATTGATGGTTGTTTTCTTCTGGAGGTGATCTAGAATTCTTGCAGTAATTTTTCTGACACCACACTATCACTTTTACAAGTTAGGCTAGGTCCGATTTTCAGAGTAAGTTCGTTCCAGAAGTGGAAGATCCATCGCCAATAATCTAATAATCACCCGATAGGCCTTTTAATTGCAGAATTTCAAAGTAGGTACACTAGTAGCAATGGGGACAAGATGCGTTTGGTGAAGCTGCGAGACAGACGATGGTAGAGGAGTCATTTGCTTCAGTAAATTTTGGGTGGGTGAGATAAGAGTAGCTCTACCTCAATTTGTGTTTTTTGTATACCCTGTAAACTATTATTTTGTTTACTGTTTCTTTTCCCTTTTATGTGAGGGAAACAGTTGGTGGAACGCCCCCTTTAGGTTAATAAAGTAAAGACAGGTAATTTCATTTTTCTTAGTATCTCAATTCACAACCAAGTTAGCTACAAGTTTGCATTCATTTCCCTCGATTTAGGGAAAGGTAGGAGTACGGCTGGGAGAGAAGGGTTTAGCGGGGGTGGTTTTGGGGGCTTTATGCCGCAATGGGGTGAAAGCCTCGACCGAAACCATCTCTGCTCCACCCCGAAGTCCCCGCCTTCGTAACATTGGTGGAGGCGACGGGTAGGAGCAGAGATGGTTTCGGTCCTTGTCAATAAACTTTTGAGTTCTATACAGGGCAACACTCCGTTCAACCACTCATTCATTTTTAGAGCTAACCTTAATTTTTTGAAGGCCATCGCCTAACTTTTACATAGACCAGAATCTATCGTTCTTAGGGACGAAATACGGGACGACGTGAAGGGTTACTTCACTAGCGCTTATTTCGACAAGTTCGACACTTTAGAGTTGGTTCTGCGCAATATAAGCTCTGATTGTGTACGCCCCGAAATCTGGCCACAGCTTATTAACTCATCCTTGCCTGTGGAGGAGGTTACGAACTCCGCCGTCAACTACTTGAGGTCTAAGCTAAAAACGCTGCAAAGTCATTGTCACATGGGTTTATTATTCTACAGAAATGTTGGCTGTACATTTATTGTTTGTTTCATGTGAAATAATTCTAATAGCTATTTCTGATGGTTTCCACCAATTTTGGCCCCCAAAACACAAATTAGGTAGGTACGATCTTTTTTTTTTTTCAAATTAACTTTGATCATTGGTAGTGCCATTTAATCGTCTTGATCCACGTGTTGACACTTTTTCTAGTGTTATTCTACAAACTGATGGTGATTTCAGACGATTTCGCAGGTTTTTGACTCATACAAAATCAATTTTGGGAGCTGAACATCTGGTACAACCTCAATTTTCCACTCCTTGGCCAAAATCGACCTCATATTCGATCTTCTCGTCCCCAAAAACATGGAAAACGATACCTCAAAAGCTCATGTTACCAACATGTTGCTAAAACGCAAAAAGTACCTATTTTTACACACATTTTCACTCACAACACCCCTGGGTATATTCCGATCGGGCTGAAAAGTTTCGGGACACAACTAGGGCCCAAATAGAGCATGTGTGCGAAAGAACGACTTTTTTAGACCGAAAATGAAGCCTGTACACGTGATACGGCGGACGGCGTACGGTGTACGGCGTACGGCGGACGGACATTGCATTTTTTGAATCTAGGCACCTTGAAACGGAAAAGAAAAAATTTTGAGGGGGTGTTAAAAAAATTTTTGCTGACCGAATACATAGGTGTATTATTCACAGAATAATAAACCAAAACCGAACCATCCAAGTACCCCCTTTTACCAGATTTCCTTACCAACCAAGGACTAATCACTTCCCTGAGTTCCACGAAAAACCCAGTGACCAACCTCCAGAGCCGAGACGGTGCCGGAGAACCAATAAGTGGTGGTGCGGGAGCTGCCGGCTTTTCAGTACGGTCAGAAGTCGAACACGGCTCCACCAAGGACCCTGATTCACGCTCTTCCTCGCATTTTGAACTAGATAGGTACCTCTGCCCAACTTATGACTGCGCAGTCTTTAAACCCACCCAATATGGGTACCCTCAAACGTTACCCTAAGCTTGAAATGCCTACCTTTTCAGGCAAATTTAATGAGGATGTCACTTATTTCCTAAAAGTGTTCGATCGAATCGCCGATTCCAGTGGCTGGGATGAGAGGGATAAGCTCACCCTCCTCCCGTTTTCATTGCAAGGGACCGCTAAGTACTTCCATGAGAACTTGTTAAACCGTCGGGATGCCGCTCTTCAATCCTGGGCGGCCTTAAAGGCTGCTTTCCTGGAACGTTACCGGACGTCTCAGTGGCAAGAAGGTCTCAAGCAGAAAATAAAATCAATGCGTCAGCTCCCTGACCAACCCGTGTCTGATTTTATTGATTGTGTGGTAGCTGGTTGCCAACAGTACAACCCAAATATGAATTTACAGAAGATGATCAAGTACATCAAATTGGGTCTTTTACCCGATCTTCTGCACAAGGTGATTAGCATCCAATACGAAACTATAGAGGAACTTCGTGCGAGTTTGATTACCTTAGAGAACTTACTGTCGGCTCACTGGAAGAATGTGGAGGCCGAAGAGCAACAAGCCCAATTAATGCTAAGTATTAACCAGCTTCAGTGTGAGTTAGCTGAACTCAGATTAGAACGATCGGAGAAAAACCTATTCACTAAGCCAAAGAGACATCTCTTTCAGGTCCGACTCTCTCTTTGGGCCAAATAGATTTTTATAGTATCCATGACATGGTTATTCAGTAACTTTTCAAAGAGAGAGTTGGCGGCCATCTTGGCATTCTCGATCTCTTTCAGAGAGACACCTAATTAGGTGTCTTCCCTCGAAAGAGAGAGTCTATTTCTCGTTTGTTTCACAGTGATCCTGTAATATCCTCCTTCATCCGTGTAATATCCTCCTTCATCCGTGTAATATCCTCCTTCATCCGCAACCACATCGGTACTTTTGATCGTGTATTCTTTCATTTCATAAAGGTAAGTCAATTTAAATTAAAAATATATACCTACATAATTATTGATTCATGAGTAAAAACGTCCAAGTACGGGTTGAGGTAGGTACCTACCTACCTAAGAGGTTCATTAGGTGTAGATATAACACAAGCATTAAAAGCCCCCTAATTCGACTTTTTCTGTTTATAATTGAGACTTTTTTCAATTTCATTTAAACTTTTATCCGATTCGTGAGTAAAAACGTCCAAGTATGGATTGAGGTAGGTAGGTACCCATTGAATAGGTATTAAGAAATGCGTTCATTATTAAGGAATTGAACTCCCGTGGGCAGGAACATCTCTCACTTCATGGATACTATGGCATTTTCGTGTATTAGGATCCATATCTCTTTCTCAAGGTCTCTGGAGCTATTCTGTAAAATAGACGAACCCGGAGACATTGGAAAAGACTGTCTTCCCGGGGGAGACTATCTCTCGCAGGAGATTTTCAAAATAGATAATCTCTTTCCACTGTCTATTTTAGTGAATAGGCCCCCTGGTTTCGAAAGACACGAACCTGGCTACTCCCAAACAGACAGGGGCCCAAAGGGGTAACCCTTCCAATAAGGGTTCCGGGCCTGCCAGCAATAATGGTCCACCACAGGAGGTTCAATACTGTCATTTGCATAAATCCCCGACGCACAAGACGTCTGAGTGTAGCCTAGTACGGCGTTACGGGGTTCCTCAATCGATGCCTGTCGCACCCACCTGGGGTCCCAATTTCATGAACCCTGGGGTGCCGGTTCCTTCATGGCCAATGAACGTCCCCTACCCACCCCCTTTCCAGAATATGTACTCCCCAATTTTTCCCGGCCCCACGTTTCCCCAGAGCGTTTATTCTCCCCCAAACCCTGACTCCCGAAAACCTCCTGGACAAAATCAGAGCAAGTAGCATTTACAAACCCCACAGGTCGGCGGAAATACCGGTGGCCTGCAATCACCCCCTAAAGACCTGTGGTGCGTGCATGTTTTGACTATGGGTTTAACACCTACTATTAAGGTTACCTGTTTCGGTAAGACGTTTCAAGCGCTAATTGATAGCGGGGCTTCTGTTTCGGTGGTGGATAATTCCATTAACCCCGAATTGTGTGACAACCACCCTAGAGTCACGATTAAAGTCGCTAACCAAAGCTCTCTGACCACCTTGGGTTGAACCAATTTGAAGTTCCAAGCGAGTAATTTTCTCTTTACCATGCCATGTGTAGTTGTAACCGACCTAAACCATCCCATCATTCTGGGAACAGATTTCCTTGATAGGCACAAGGCCGAAATTTCTAGTTGGTCCGCGAAGCTTGTTGGCGTTACTGTCAGTCATCTCTAAGGGGTGAAAAATAGGGGTTCAAATTTTCAGAACGCCGTAGCTTGAAAACTATTGACGTGTATGGTTTTTTTTAACGTTTTCAAATTGGTCTGAAACTAAAGAATTTTTTTGTTGACTCCACCGGGAGCATTGTACGACCTGCCGTTCGTTTACAGAGAAAACATTCGTCAACATGATCATGAATCAAACGGTATGAATCAAGCTGTATGAAGTCGAGTTTGTTGCTCTGTGATATTATTTCATTTGAAAAAGATGGCTCTTTGGATTTTGTTGATAGGGACTATCGTATTAACTTGAACAAACGTTAAGGTTCATGAAGAAGAACAAATAACTAATAACTGAATAACTGAATCCTGCGCATTTTTATGAAACTGTAATTCCCGGGCCGGCTCCAGTATCCGATTTAGGGATTTCCTGGGGGGGGGGGGGGGGGGGCTCAAGGGTAGGTATTGACCACAGAAAACAGTGATCTACGCAGAAGGGGCATCTATACAGGTAAATAATAACACTTTGTGTAATAATTTGCAGCGTTTTTAGTCCATTTTCCGTTTCTACGTACCTGGAAACAAAAACGCTCAAATTTTGGGGGGGGGGGGGTTAAAACTTCTGTTTTTCATGCTCGATTCGGAAGGTTCATTATTGAAAATAATAAACCATAATCTTAAAGTTAGTAGGTACCACTCCGTCCTTTAGCTTTGAAAAGGTCGGGCAACAATGCAATGTTTACCTTGATTTCCATAAAAAAGGTGTAAATTCAATAACGTTTGTATCTGTGTTCTGACCCCCTGGGCCATGCGCTTTATATTCGGCTACCAAGTTTCGATCGCCCAGACCGCTTACTGTAAAACGGGAGAGCTCTAATTCTTTTACTGTGCACAGAACATAACCAAGTTAGTTGGAAATCAAGCCCCGTTACGTTATTTCTTACAACAGATAAAGCAACCGCTGTGAAGCAGGACCAGAAGAGGCGAGGTGCTATTGTAATGATACTAATGATCCGGGTTTTGAGGTTGTGAAGGATGATTGACACTCACAAATCCCAAACACAGAACATTACAACATTAATTTTATTGGGTTATTAGATGAAGAACACAATGGTATAACGCGAGAATCGCGTACGAGGTGCTACGGCAGACTGAACCTGAGGGCGATGTCCTGGGGGGAGTTTGGGAAAACTGGGTCGAGCTGACCAAAGCAGTTCCGTCGAACTGGCTCGTAACACTGAAATATTGAAGCTGTTAAGAGGAGAGCGTACCGAAGGCTGGCCTGGTTTCGAACGAAATCGTTGAAGAAATTATCCACCAAAACCATACGAATAAAAAGGATTTGAGTAGGTACCTACCTATTCCCTCGGGTCAGGGTTGCCACATCCGAATTGTTTATAACTAGTGATCTCCAAAGTACCGAAAGAGATAAAATTCAGAAATCGGCAGGAAAGATTGCAGAACTTTCTGGCTATATTTACAGTTACATGAAGGTTGAGCCGGTGGCCGAGGCGTTAAAGGTCTGTCACTTGGTGATTATTATTGAGGCGTAGACTGCGGTCCGCAGGTTTGGATTCAAACGCCTCTAATCCAACCTAGACGGTGAGGCAATAGGAAATGCCATGGGCGAATGATCGGATCAAGTTCTGATCCTCTTAAGGAGACAGCACATTACGTTCGCAACGCGGGCAGGGCAGTTGGACGGCCCCAGCCTGAAATGGCTGTTAAATTACGTACTTACTTACATAGGATGGGATTAGTTTGGTTTGAGCAGATACCATCGGCAACGTAGACCCAGCCCTCCCACAGTTATGGCATGTTCCTACGTATGTAAGGTTCTAGATTCGAAACTCCATTTGCCCGAAAATATCTCACATTTCTCGATATATATCCACACTCTGCCTTCAGGACCAACTCATATGACTAGGGGACTTTTTCAACAATTTTATGTAAACCTCCTAGGAAGGAAATGCAACTTTAAATTTCGTAGAATGATGGATTTACAGAAATTACGTCAAATCATTCAGTCACAAATTAGCAGAACAGCAAAATCTTAACTGATAGCGAAGGGAAAAAGTACCAACTGGCTTAAGAAGGTAGGATCGTTGATATATGGAACTGTCACAAATGGCGTTCTAAGGATGAGAAAAGAAAGAACAGTTTCGTGCAGAGCTTACTCAAGGCCCATTGTGGAGATTTATGAGTAAATCAGTCGAGGAAGTTACCAGGCGGATTGGGAGGCCGGCCTCAGTTCCTCAACTCGAGTTACCTACATCAAATTGTAACCACCCGCAGTTTTGGTTTTTTCAAACGCTGCAAATTACTACACAACGGATTATTATTTAACTGTATAGATGACTCTTCTGCGTAGGTCACTGTTTTCTGTGGTCAGTACCATCGAGCTGACTCCAGGAAAGCCCTAAATGGAGTACTAGAGCCGGCCCGGGAATTAATGTTTCATAAAAATGTGCGGGATTCAATAATTAAATCATTAATTATTTGTAGTTATTCATGAAGCATAAGATAAATAATAAACCGTTGTGTAATAGTTTACCTGTATAGATGCCCCTTCTCCGTAGATAGTCTAATAAATCGTTGGGTAATAATTTACCGTTGTGCAATAATTTACCGTTGCGTAATAATTTACCCAATAATAGTACTTCAACGTTTGTCACGTTGCAAAAGTGCCTATCAATAAAATCCAAAAGAGCCATAATTTTTCAAATGGAACTTCATACAGCCATCCGTGATTATAATCAGGTGCTCCCAACGATGATTATCTGGGACGGATTTATACCGCTCGATTCACTATCATGTTGACGAAGCTTTTTCATGCAAACGAACGGCTGGTCGTACAATGCTCCGAATGGTCTCAAAAAATTCTTTGGCTCAAGATCAATTTAAAAACTTTAAAACAAGCATACCCTATCCAAAGTTTTTGAGCTACGGCGTTCTGAAAATGTCAACCCCTATTTTTCACCCCTTAGAGATGACAGACAGTAACGCCGACCTTCGCGGACCAACTAGACCCCAAACGGGACCTACAAACCAAATTTCATTAATTTCGATTCATGATACCTAAGATAGGTGCATAAAAAAGGTGAAATTTGGAGGGAGTGGGGTTAAAAAATGTGTTTTTCATGCTCGATTCCAAAGGTTGAATATTGGAAATAATAAACCAATAATACTTCAACGGTACGGCAAATTATTACACAACTGTATATTATTACACCGGTGAACTATTAGACAACGGTAAATTATTACACAACGGTTTATTATACTATCTACGTAGAAGGGGGAGCTATACAGGTAAATTATTACACAACGGTTTATTATTTGCCTGATGCTTCATGAATAAGTACAAATAATTAATGACTGTATTATTGAATCCCGCCCAATTGTATGAAACTTTAATTCCGAGGCCGGCTCCAGTACTCGATTTAGGGCTTTCCTGGTGGGAGCTCGAGTGTAAATAATAAACCTTTGTGTAATAATTTGCAGAGTTTTTTATTCCATTTTTTTATTCCATATTATTTTTTTATTATTTTATTTATTTTTTTTAAGGGAAACCATCAAATTTTGAGGGGAGTTTACATTTTCTTTTTCAAGCTCGATTTTAAAGGTTTATTACTGAAAATAAACCAAAACTAGCTGAACCTATTCATTATGTTTACAATCCGTTTTTCAAACGCATATCACGCAGATGAAGCGTGTAGGCCCTCTCTGGTCCATTTAGAATAGATCCCAGGGTTTACCTTTCAGTACAGAACATTACGAGATTTGTAATAAGACGTTGAAATGGGTTGGTACAGTACGCTGAGGGCACTGCAGCGCTGAATTACGGTGGTATCCTAGCGTGGTAAAAGAACCATGACGCATCGTAAAAATTCAACATTCAAAGGGCAATTTATAGTACTTGCTTCAAAGAAACCACGCTCTAGGAAATTCAACCGTTAGTGCGGAATGTGTTCATAAATTAGGTATGTACAAACAGACTGCCAGCACTTGGAGGATCATAACAGGGTCGTTACGAGGAAGGGGCAAGTGATGAGTGGTGAGAAGGGGTTCAGAAGGTTATGTTCAGAGCTGAGTTAAACATTTAAACATCTAACGATATAATATTTCATTTAAGTATCATGTACACACGCGTCATGATACTTTATTTTGACCTTTTTCAAATTTACTAGTTTACCTTCAACGTATCGGTTCAACCGAGCTTGGTAGAGTTGGTAATACCAGGTGTTTTTCAAATGCAAATTAAATCATTATGTAAATTCTGGAGGATCTTAAGGACGAGGAAAATCTTTATCAACTTTATTTACGAGCATCCCGTATAAATGTGTATCAACAACTGGCTACATACTAATGAAAAAATTCTGCAAATTATTACACAACGGTTTATTATTTACCTATATAGATGCCTCTTCTGCGTAGATCACTGTTTTCTGTGGTCAGTACCATCGAGCTGACTCTCCTGGAAAGCCCTAAATGGAGTACTGGAGCCGGCCCGGGAATTAATGGTTCATAAAAATGCGCGGGATTCAATAATTAAATCATTAATTATTTGAAGCTTATTCATGAAGCATAAGATAAATAATAAACCGTTGTGTAATAGTTTACCTGTATAGATGCCCCTTCTCCGTAGATGGTCTAATAAATCGTAGTGTAATAATTTACCGTTGTGCAATAATTTACCGTTGCGTAATAATTTACCCAATAATAGTACTTCAACGTTTGTCACGTTGCAAAAGTGCCTATCAACAAAATCCACAAGAGCCATCATTTTTCAAATGGAACTTCATACAGACTTCATACAGCCATCCGTGATTATAATCAGGTGCTCCCACAGATGATATCTGGGACGGATTTATACCGTTTGATTCACGATCATGTTGACGAAGCTTTTCCGTGCAAACGAACGGCTGGTCGTACAATGCTCCGAATGGTCTCAAAAAATTCTTTAGCTCAAGATCAATTTAAAAACGTTAAAACAAACATACCCTATCGAAAGTTTTCGAGCTACCGTTCTGAAAAATTGAACCCCTATTTTTCACCCCTTAGAGATGACTGACAGTAACGCCGACCTTCGCGGACCAACTAGACCCCAAACGGAACCTACAAACCAAATTTCATTAATTTCGATTCATGATACCTAAGAAAGGTGCATAAGAAAGGTGAAATTGTGGGGGGGGGGGGGGTTAAAAATTTGTTTTTCGTGCTCGATTCCAAAGGTTCAATATTGAAAATAATAAACCAATAATACTTCAACGGTACGGCAAATTATTACACAACTGTAAATTATTACACCGGTGAACTATTAGACAACGGTAAATTATTACACAACGGTTTATTATTTGCCTGATGCTTCATGAATAAGTCCAAATAATTAATGACTGAATTATTGAACCCCGCCCAATGGTATGAAACTTTAACTCCGCGGCCGGCTCCAGTACTCGATTTAGGGCTTTCCTGGGGGGAGCTCGAGGGTAGGTATTGACCACAGAAAACAGTGATCGAAGCAGAAGGGGCATCTATACAGGTAAATAATAAACCTTTGTGGTATCTAGTATTGAAAAGTGACTATGCAAAAATTAAGAAAGAATGTGAAAAGGAGTACTATGATAAAGGGCGGAGGGCTATTAATAATTGTAGGAATGCAGGAGAATTTTGGAAAACAGTTAGAAAAATTAAAAAACGGAAAACATGTAATAACCCTATTTCTACAGAGAAATGGAAATTATTCTTCCAAGAACTGCACAACAGTGAAGTACCTAGCAGTCCTGTGCATATTCCAATGACTAAGATTAATCCGACTCTAGATGGTGAAATAACAATGGTAGAACTGGAGAAGGCTCTTGTTAAATTGAAAAATGGGAAGGCTGCAGGGGAGGATTCCGTGCCAAATGAGGTATTAAAGGTGCTCCCAGGTAAGTGGAAGGTTTTTATTCTAAATTATGTTTAACGAAATTCTTAGGAATGGGGAAATCCCAGAAGCTTGGGGAACAATCAAACTGCAGTTGTTATTCAAAAAACCCGTCTATATAATATAATATGTACTATTCTATGCATATTATGTAGATCGCAGACCCTCCGTAGGTTAGTACCTAACCCCGTACTCGTTACTAGGTACCTACCTAAATCACGAGTTAAATGTTGCTAAAATAATTCTGCCGATGACAAACAGTACCTAACAAAAAGAAACACACATAATGAAGTTCTGAAAAGAAATTGTTGATGAGGAGTGAAAAAAGTTGCAAAAGTACCTACCAACAAACTCCAGCCCCTTCTACGTAGATGGTATGATGAACCGTTGTGTAATAATTTACCGTTGAGTAATGATTTACCGTAGTAATAATTTATCCATCAATAATATTTCAACGTTTGTTCACGTTTCACTACCTACCAACAAACTCCAAAAGAGCCATCATTTTTCAAATTAAATAATATCACAGAACAACCAACTCGACTTCATACTCCGCCATTATAATCAGGTGATCCCTACCAATGATTGGCCGTATTCACAAATTCCTATTGTGGGCGCGTCTCTGGTTACGAGATTTGGTTTGAATTGTATACAATTTCATTCACACTGGAGTCGAAAATGCCTGTCGGTGCAAACTTCGGGGCCTTACTGTGAACGAACGGCTGGACGTACGATGTTCCGGATGGTCTTAAAAAACTCGCAAGTTCAACAACTATTTAAAACCGTAAAAACATTCACGTAAAAAAATGGTATAGGCGTTTTGAAAATTTCAACCCCTATTTTGAACCCCTTAGAGATGACTCACAGTAACGTCGAGCTTCGAGGACCAACTAGACGCCGAACGGAACCTATAACCCGAATTTCATCAATTTTTTTTCATGGTAACTAAGAAAAGTGGCCCGTACGGCGTACGGCGTACGGCGGACAGACAGAAATATTTTTATTGCAGTTTTGGATTCTACATACCTTGAAACGTAAACCATCAAATTTTGAGGGGGGGGTAAGAATTTTTTTTTTCATGCTCGATTCCAATGGTTCATCATTGAAAATAATAAACCAAAAGGTGATATCAACGACCCAACCAACTACCGAGGAATTTTGTGAATAAATTGACTGATTGAAATTCAGTGCGGACCATCTCCTTCCAATGCCAATTTATTGCATTGAATTGCATGCAATCCATTGAAAACCACTGAATTCCAATAAATTTATTGAATGACTGAAATCCAATTCCAAGTGAAATCCAATTCAAAGTGAATTCCGATTCCAATTAAAATCCCGTTCCAATTGACATCCATTGAAAACCATTGGAAACATTCCGTAAGGGAAATTTGCGAATAAATTGGCTGATTGAAACGATGAACAACCCCCTCATATTGGGTGCAAGATTGTTACGGCGTCCCTAGCAACATTAGAGAGTTTTTCCTTACCACGGTCGGCCTTAGCACGGTGTCCTAACACCGTGCGATTGCCGCGAACCAGGCGGAGAACGCATGAACTAGCTAACACGGGACGTACGAAGCTCTGCTTCACCGTGGCAGCAGAGCTTCACCCGGGCCGTACGAACCCCTTCTCGTACGGCCGTACGAACAACTTTTCTCCGTGTAATCCCTGGAAGTTTCACTGATAACAGCTGGTTAAAGCTGACTCAATCCTATTTTTTCTTCATCAAGACAACATATCAATCGACCTAGCTTTTTAGCAGTAGTTTTTATTTGTTTATTACTTATTACTTATTACTTAATTTATTATTTATTATTATTTATTTATTGCTTTGCTATGGAAGACGAATTGAACGGTTTTATCGATCTGTATTCCAACAATTTGATTGACGGCGACGACGTTATTTTGCGTGAAAAAATCGTATTTTTAGGCGTGTTCAAATATGGGTAATCAAGGGAAAATAAATATAAAACGCGTTTCTCCGTTTTTCCCCCCACGAACTGAACCTTTCAATTGTAAAGACTTTTTTTTCTGCACATTTAACAAGGGGGAAACAACTCGCGTTTTTTTGTACATTTTCGGTAATTTTTAATTAATTTTCGTAATTTTTTTATAACTTGTCAATTTTTTATAATTTTTTTGAAATTGTTTGTGATTATTGACATTTTTTGTAATTGCTCATAATTTTTGGACTATTTTTTTGGTATTTGTATGTAATTTTTGCATTTTTTCGGCAGAGGGGAGGAGGGTACATTTTTGTCCTCGCCATTTTATAACAATTTTTTCGTAATTTTTGGTGATTGGTTAATTTTTGGTCATTTTTTTAATTTTTTGTTTACACAAAAATTGCGAATTGTTTTCCTCTCGAAACTTGAGCTACGTTTCTAATTGAAGCAGCAAGACGTCAGTTGAAACTATCAAAACAACAAGATACGAAAGCAAATTTTAATTCACAACTCACTCTTTCACGATTTCCAACTAATCAAAACACATGAGTGAATTTTACTTACCTACAAATCTTTTGAATCCTTAAAAAGATCACTACGGATGATCACTCAACACAACGGAACACTGGAGTAGAATCCGCCATCATGCTTCAAAACAATTGGGCGTCAGGTTATGATAAGACACCGTGCGTTTTATCGGCGGACACCGTACTAAGACCACGTGACATCCTGAAAAAGTTAGCATCCATGATGCGTTCCCTTAGATTCCTTACCACGGTGTCCCGACACCGTAGTAAGGAAAAACTCTCTAATATCTGGGCTGAAGGTATAAAATGTGATTATCCGCCTGTTGGCGAAGCCTATGCCGATTTATAGCATTGAATTGCATGCAATCTATTAGAAACCACTGAATTCGAATTGAATTCCAATAAATTGATGGATTGATTGAAACGCAATTCCAATTACAATGCAATTCTAAGTGAAATTCAATAGGAAATCCAATTTCAATTGAAATATCCATTGGAAACCATTGGAAACTATGAATAACCCCCACAATTGGGCCAGTTAAACTATGATTCCCAATATCGGGTACAAGATTGTTGCGGCATCCCTAGCAATGATATCTGGGTTGAATGTATACAATTTGATTCACCCTCCTGGTCGTCTCAAAATACTCCCAAGTTCAAGAACTATTTAAAACGTTAAAAAAATTCGAGATAACGGCGTCCTGCAAATTTCAACCCCTATTTTTCACCCCTTAGAGATGACTGACCTTAACGCCGAGCATGGCGGACCAACTAGACCCCAAACGGATACAAACCAAAATTCAATAATTTTGGTTCATGGTAACTAAGGAAAGTGCGAAGTACAGCGTACGGCGGATGGACAGAAATTTTTGTATTGCATTTTCGGATTCTACTTACCTTGAAACGGAAACCATCAAATTTGGAGGGGGGTTAAAATTTTTTTTCATGCTCGATCCCAAAGGTTAATTATTGAAAATAATAAACCAAAGTCAGAAACATTTTGGAGTATTCCATATTTTGAGATTTAGAGCCGTTGTTTTGTTTAAATGATATTGACGAGGTGATGAACATGAATGACTCACCGAAATGAAGTTTAATAACTCATCATCTGCACTCACCTGAAACAAACGAAGCAAATATTATTTCATGTGATTTACTGTACTGATGATTGTAAAAAAATAAAAGTAGGAAGTAAACTGTTATTATCAGGCTTCGACTTTGAGCCTGAATGCTTTGCCGGCATCTGATGTGATCGACTGTCCTCACAGGAGGACCTGGGGGCCTCTTTTCGGTCTGACTCTTTTGGCAAAAGAGATTTTTATAGTATCCATGACAGGGTTATTCATGACTTCTAAAAGAGAGAGTTGGCGGCCACCTTGGCATTTTCGACCTCATTCAGAGAGACACCTAATTAGATGTCTTTTTTCGAATGAGAGAGTCTCTTTCTCATTTCTCGTTTGTTTGACAGTGATATGTGAATCACTTTTCGTTCATCTGCTACCACATCGGTTATTTTGACCATTCATCGTTCATTTTGATCGTGTAGGTATGTTTTTTCATCTCATAAAGGTAAGTCGAATGTTCATTAAAAATGTATACATATTAGCGGTTCATGTGTAAAAACGTCTAAGTACGGGTTGAGGTAGATTGATGTCGTCTACTGCGGCCCTAGGTTGGATGAGGGGCGTTGGGATCCGAACCGGGGGACCACACTCGCCATCCCAATCCCAACCAACAATTGGCTATAATATAAATTATAGCCAACTTTAAAGGTAAAACATGTAGGGAAAATTTGCGGCATATGCTTTTCCATGTTCTATCTTATTGGAAAATTCGCACTTCCAGCTTTTCAACATTTATTCGAACGTAATAGTCCAAAAGAACTGCTTGTAAAATTGCTGTCCGGTATTTCAATCCGTATTCTTGGGGTTGGGCGTCTAGGGATGCTCAGACGCCCATCCTGCTATTTTCCGCAATTCGAAAAGAAAGCCATGACATCTTCACAATAGGCTAGATGAAAAATATTTCGAAAGAATTTCCTATTGCGAACACCTATTCCTATTAGAAAACTTTATTTAAAAAAAATTGAAACTGGCTTTACCGACACATAATATAATTGCTTGAACGATCTATTTCTCCTGGTTGATCATATCGAGGAGAGTTATAACTCTTGCAAAATTCCCTACCACTTCTGCCAAAAAACACGTTAGAGGCGTTTTAAACACGCTTGGTACACAATTATTCAAATCGATTGTGGTATCGAGGTGTAGCGATGAATATTCATGGACTTCAAAAAACGTTTAGGGGCGATTTGAGCCAATCACACTTTTTTTTTTCATAAAACGAGGGGTTTGTATAACAACAGAGCTGTCGAAGTTCGGGTAAACGATGTTCCATTTTGTCTGGTGTAGAAAAAGTTGAACCGCAATGTCAAGAAAAGGAGAGCTTACACGGAAAATGGCGCCCTGAATATTTGATGATCGAATCAGAGGACCATTACAGAAGCGAATAGCCGTTGCATCACCAATTCATAAACTCCGGCCGGCTTTCTTTGGAAAACGCCACGCCCAACTTTTCTCCAAAGAATTTCCCGTCCAGCAGGAAAGCTTGTGAAGCGGAGATTCACGCTTAATCAACTCCTGCTTAATCAACTGGGGTGAGGAAGGGGGTTTTGCTATTTCGACAATTGGATGAGAGATCGGAACACACAACTCAATATTGTAGAATATCTATATTGTATGTGATTGCATGAATTACTGATGCTGTATTCCTGGTGCCTTCTGTTATAAATCGCAGTACGGTATTGATGTTTGAATATGTAAAGTTGTTCACAGGTAAGTGGTTCAATCTATCCACTGGCGGATTTGAAATCGATTACACCTACTCTAAAATACAGCTCAATGTCCCATAACTTCTACTTCTCCGTTAAATATGATCAACATTATGGTTTATTTTTTTCAATAACGAACCTTTGGAATCGAGCATGGAAAAAAAACGCTGCAAATTATTACACAACGGTTTATTATTTACCTGTATAGATGCCTCTTCTGCGTAGATCGCTATTTTCTGTGGTCAGTACCCTCGAGCTCCCACCAGGAAAGCCCTAAATCGAGTACTGGAGCCGGCCCCGGGATTAAATGCACGGAATTCAATAATTCAATCATTAATTATTTGCAGTTATTCATGAAGCATAAGGTAAATAATAAACCGTTGTTATAATTTACCTGTATAGATGCCCCTTCCGCGTAGACAGTATAATAAATCGTTGTGTAATAATTTACCGTTGCGCAATAATTTACCGTACGTAATAATTTACCCAATAATACTTCAGCGTTTGAAAAAGTACCTATCAACAAAATCCAAAAGATCCATCATTTTTCAAATCAAATGATATCTCAGAAAACCAACTCGACTTCATACAGCCTTCCGTGATTATAATAAGGTGCTCTCTAGCAATGATATATGGACCGGATTTATACCGTTTGATTCACGAGGAGTGAATGAACCATGAACGAAAATGAATGAAATTTGGATTGTAGGCCCCATCTGGGGTTGGTCCCCGAAGCTCGGTGTTAATGACAGTCATATCTAAGGGGAAAAATAGGGGTTGAAATTTCGAGGACAACATTATCTCGAATTTTTTTTGATGTTTTTAGTTCTCGAAGTTGGGAGTTTTTTGAGTTCACCCGGAGCATTGTACGTCCAGCCGTTCGTTCACAGCAAGGCCCAGAAGTTTGCACCGACAGGCTTCGTCAACAGGAGTGTGAATCCCCCCAAGGGAGGGGTTGTCCAGCCCAGATATCATTGCTAGGGACGCCCCAAAAATATTGTCCCCAATATTGGGAAGGGGAGTTCAACTGGCCCCGAATAATTGGGGGGGGGGGGGGGGGGGGGTCATCGTTTTCAGTGGGCCATAATACAGTGGGAATCGTTTATAGTGATCAGTCAGGGGACCGCTGTTTTTGTCCACTACAAACAATTTCCACTATAACCGATCTATCGCTTATAGAGGAGTATAAACGACATCGTCAATAGGGCAGCAAAAAAACGCAAAATGATACGTTGTATGAGATACAAAAGTGTATTGTCTTACATCTGTCAACTCGTCAAGAAAATCATGCCTCTGCGAAGTACTGAGTTATAAGCGTCTGCTTTTTCTTTTCGACGACTTCTTTTGCGAAATTTCTTTCTACGGCTGTACATATTTCTTTGAAGTTCGTGTGAATTAGTTGACCTTCAGACATCAGAAATGCGCGAAGTATCTCACAGTGAGTGTTGCCCGGGACATCTTGATGAAACTGATCTGAAAACCCGCTCGACGTTGTTTGTTGACACGACGTTAGGTATTGTTTGGTTTAACTTTCGCTGATTACCATAAACCAACACCTGACCAAACCAACGCCGTGTCTACTACAACCGATTTTTTTCCTCCGGGACTAAGAAACGTGTCTGCTATATGCGATTTTTCCACTATAGCCAATTTCCTACGTATTATTCCCTGTACACTCGAAGGAACCGGAGGTTTTGTATACTACATACGATATTCCACTATAAACAGTGCCCAGTATAACCGATTTCCACCGTATATTGCCATAAAATATAATGTATAATTTAATTTATTAATTTACTTACATCATTCATTCAATTAATTTACACACATCAGATTATAATTTACTTTCATTTCATGAAATTGTAAACAGTTTAATGTTGTATGGCTGTATCCAATGCCAAAATATATTTGGGAGAAAAAAATGTTGCCACCGATTGAGGCGATAGGCCCCATATAGAGGATATTGGGCCCTAGACAATAATTTCTAGGGAACACCTGATTATAACCATGGATGGCTGTATGAAGTCGCGTTGGTGGTCAACTTTGTTGCTGTTGTAAACAGGGCACCAGCCCGTTTCATAATAAATAAATAAATAAATAAACACTTCGTAACCGCGCTGAAGGACAAATCAAATCAAATCAACCCGGAAGCAGATTAAAGAAGAAGGTACTGCGAGACAACGTAACCATGCAAGATGGACCCAACAATTGAACGCTAGCCACCATCGCCTACATTGCACCTTCCACTCACACTCTGCTCATAGTCTGAAGGACTGAGGTGGGACCTAGCCGTATTTACGAGACACACTGCGTTACCTATGAATTCCTAGGATTCAGACTGTTCACCCAGAAGTAGGTGCCGAAACTCGGCGAAGCTTCTTAGCTAAGCCCCACAAAATATCTCCTCACCTCCCTAAGTGGAAATACAATAAATTGAACATTTGTTTTTATTTGGAATGATGGCTCTTTTGGATTTTGATGATAAGTACTTTTGTAACTTGAATAAACGTTATGCATCATGAATAACAACAAACAGTTAATGATGGAATTATTGAATCCTGCGCATTTTTATGAAATTGTAATTCCCGGGCCGGTTCTAGTACTCGATTTAGGACTTTTCTGGGGGGAGCACGAGGGTAGGTATTGACCACAGAAAACACTCATCTACGCAGAAGCATCTATACAGGTAAATAATAAACCGTTGTGTAATAATATGCAGCGTTTTTTAACCACCGGAGCGCTTGTATTGAGAATTAGAAAACTATTTCATCATATTAGTAAGCTCTGTGGGAATTGAGCATAATTCATCATGTCCGTATTTTTAAAAGAATATAACAACAAATGTGAATTCATATACGATACAGTAGGAGAAGAGAGCGTGTCACATTCACAGATGTAACTCGTAAATTATTAACTTCAGTCGTATGAAAGAAGGTAGTATATGATGAATTAATTATGAGAAAATACACTAAATCGAAGGGAAGTACTGCAGTAATGAATCGATGCTCTCTTCTAGGATGAAGATATCTCAAACACTCGCAATAATTCATACTCTGAAGAACCTTTATAACAGTGTTGATTAGGTACTGAAGAGAGAAAGCAGCAGTCCCAATACAGGATTCAGTCCCAAGGGAATAGTCAGCTAACTTTTAATGACATTGGGAAATTGGGATCCAGCTCAAGCTTAAGAAAGTATTCGTGGTAAACTGAAACAAAGAACAGAAAAGTACAGAAAAGTACAAAATTATTTCTATACCTATTACTTAGGTAGCGGGCATCACACAGATTAATATACTGAATATGATTAGGTATTGAGTACATTTTTAACACCTAAATTGGGTAATATGTGAACCCCTAAAATTGGTAATATAAACAACTACGCTATGCTTGTTGGCGGATATAACGTTTCAAATAATGATATTGGCTAAAATGCGGTTCTGTCCACGTATCGAGGAAGTCTTTCTGACAGCACCTGACAAATTAACGATGCTGTAGGGATGTATGTACTCGTAATCGAACCCAAGCCACAAGAACTAGTTCAGCTGATTACTCCCAACAGTTAGCAAAGTATAAGTAGGTAGTCAAAGTTTTACCTCACCGCTTTCAGGTATATACTCGTAGGTACTGCTGTCGGTATGAAGAGAATGGTAGAAAGGTACCCCATGAAAAATATAATGAAACGTATAGGAACGCTTTAAAATAAAATTAACTGATCGGAATTTATTTCATCTGAAAAGCTAAGACTGATTCGACCAATTTGTCTTTTAGCTAATTTTTTTTTCAACCGTTGCATCATTTCGAGATCCACCAACTACTAGTGAGACAAACTCAAGCCACGGGAAAACGAGATGTTGAATTATTCATGCTGGAATCAATAGTCTTGCGTCGGTCAAGGTAATTCCGTTTTCTAGTACCTTCATGAGCTGCTGTTAGTTAAATGCTATGATTCTTCGAATACCTACGACAGCAGAATAAATTGATTTTCCCAGATGGATCGTCAAATGCCGGAGGGTCCCACTAATAATGTAGACTCCTGTGGTAAGTTTATACTTAGAAGTCGATATAACAAAAAGTACTATGACAATGGATACTCGAAGGAAGTTTCTAACTTTTCAGACTGCAAGTGCTTGAAAATGTCGATATATCGGGTGCCATGGAAAAAATATTCGAACTTTCTATTTTCGAATCCATAGACCTGGGATGGGGATGGTGTTCTAGCCCACTATAATTAGCAAGAACTTCCGGTACAAATTGAATGAACTTTCCCCAAGTAATGGTAAAAATATCAGTGAGAGAGGAACACGTTAGCCGATATTCTAAGGACGGAGAAACTAATGAAATCTACCTTCTCCAGCTGTTGCCACTCACGGCTACCAAGGACTTGACCAACCAAGGACTTGACTAAGTATCAAGCGAAACTACCTACGTAGAAGATATAATATTATTGACGAAGAATGGAAGAAGGTACGAATGGCGAAGAAAAACTGCTCTCAGTTATCAAGTAACTGAGAGACAGGCTTTCACAATATAATTATATTGCCGTCATTACACTCGTAAGAGGGCACTGGAAAAAAGTCCGCTCAAATTAAAATTACGAATTACAAGAATATTATAATTAGGGAGACTATGATGTCCTTTGACTAGTACCTACGATACATAAGGAAAATAATTTCCATTCTTAATAAGAGTTTAGAAATATAAGTACGCGCAAGTCCGCAGCATATACATGCTGAAACTTTTGCCTCTTATACAACCTCCAATGGGGGGGGGGGGGGATCTGTATCAGGGTAAACGTAGATACAGTAAAATACTACAGTATCCTCTCGACCGTCAAAAGCTACACAAACCTGTCGGTTTATTATTTTGAAAAACGAACCTTGAAAAAAAAAAAGAAAGTTAAACCCCCTCAAAATTTGATCATTTCCGATTCAAGGTATGTGGAATCCGAAAATGTAATCAAACCTTCCTGTTCGTCCGCCGTACACCGGCGCCGCGCCCAACGCCGTACTTCGCACTTTCAATTAGATCGGCGTCACTGTCAGTCATCTCTGAGGGGTGAAAAATAGGTGTTCAAATTTTCAGAAAGCCATAGCTCGAAAACTTTCAGTAGAAGGGTATGGTTTTTTTTAAAGTTCTTAAATTGATCTCAAACTAAAGAATTTTTTGAGACCACCCGGAGCATTGTACGTCCAGCCGTTCGTTTGCACCGAAAAGCTTCGTCAACATGATCGTGAATGAAAAGGTATAAATCCGGCCCGGATATCATTGCTAGGGAGCACCTGATTATAATCACGGATGGCGGTATGAAATTGAGTTGGTTGTTCTGTGATAGTATTTCATTTGACGAATGATGGATGTTTTGGATTTTGTTGATTTGTAACTTGAACAAACGTTATGCTCCATGAATAACAACAAATAATAATTAATGACTACATTACTGAATCCCGCGCATTTTTATGAAACTGTATTTCCGGGCCGGCTCCAGTACTCGGGAGTTCGTAGGTACTGGCCACAGAAAACAGCGATCTCCGCAGAAGGGGCACATACACAGGTAATATAATAAACCGTTGTGTAATAATTTGCAGCGTTTTTTTGTTTGTTTCCAACGCAAGTTCTGGAAATGTAGACTAGCTCAACAATAGCAAAAGCCCTCATGGTTGAGGAAGGAAACAAAAGCGATACTCGGAGCTAAAAATGAGTACAAACCTAATCCCCAGTTCACCAGGCGACAAATTGTGGCTTACGAGAGCTGAATTTCAAGCGAGGGACCGGATCCAACCCAAAAGAAATTTTACTCTTTTTTAAGAAGTGGGCGCGTTCCTCGCATTCAAATCAGTTGAGTAGAATACAGTGGTTTAGAAACCGACAGGTGAGTCACATTTTTCCCGCCTTTCCCAGACTTACAGTTAAAATAATATAATTTTTTTCCCCATCCTTTTTCCATCTCATGTCCATAGTCTCATTCATGATGATGGATCGCATTCCATGGAACTTCCAATTTCCGTGTGCCTTCAGAAGGGATATTTATTTAAATTTTAGATCAGCGCCGGTTGCTGGTCACTACATAACCTTATGGACACAGACAATTAAATGGCACTATCAATGATCAAAGATAATTTGTAGAAAATAGGAGCCTAATTCGTGTTTTAGGGGGCCAAAATTGGTGGAAACCATCAAAAATAACTATTTCAATTATTGCACATGAAACAAACAATAATGAACTCCCAACATATCTGAAGGTGAATCCAGTAGAATAATAAACCCATGTGAAAAAGACTTTGAAGCGTTTTTTATTTTATTTTTTCGTGATAGATTTCACAGAGGCATTTCAAAAAGGTGCACTGTGGGAAGCCTCACGAAATTCGAAGGGATGAAAATGGGATTTAAAATTGCTCTAGATAAAGCCATGCACGCCCCTCTGTTTCCTGCGTCATTACCACACTATATGAAGATATGCGCCATCGTATTTATTTTATTTATTTATTTAGTCGAGTACGGGCAAGCCCAATTACACGGATAAATACAGCGTGGAATAACAAAGAAACAAGAAAATGATATTATTTAACAGCACTGCCAGAAGTGCAGGGCAGGAGATTTTATCGTTGAGGAGTTTGTGCAGAAACGTAAGATCCGCCATATCAACAACATCAACGTCAACAACATCAACATCAACATCAACATCGACGTCAACAACATCAACATCAACGTCAACCAAGGGGACCCCTTGAGGCGACGTAGCGAATAAACTTATTCTGCACTCTCTCCAGCGACAAGCGATCATATGGCATCATGCAAATTCCAAATTATCTTGGAGCAAAATAATAGGAACTCCGAGCTGAAGATCAATTGTAGGGTTTTTGAGGGAGCTGAAACCGTTCTGAGGTCAAACATATAAAAGTCCAATGTCTCTTCCCTAATATTTCCTCATGAAATAGCATTCGACACATATTGATAAAGGGTGTTCAAAAAAAAAGCCCTCATTACTCTACTTGAAATGTTTCACGCGTTTTAGATATTGTTTGAATTTTTTTTACACTCCGTAAACCTGTAAATTTTGGATGTTTTGAACTTGGGAAAAAATAAATTTTTGACGGGACACCGTGGTGGTTGCATTTTCTAGGACGTCCCACAGTACTAAGAGACGTCCTTATGTATTTTGATCTTGTCGGAAGAGGCCAACACTCGGCCGAGAATGAAAAGAACCACATTCAAATCAGTTTCAGACCATCCTGAATCCAAATCCGTGAAGAAAAACTCATAAGCGTATGTCTGTGTGTGTGTGCGAAAAAATCTTGTGTGCACTGCCCAGGCCGCAATTCTCAACCGATGGATTGGGGCAAAGGGGGAATGCCGAAAAAACGTGGGTTTTCGACAAAATCTTGTGTCCGCTGCTCGTATTCCCAACTTCTGATGCGCTGCCATACGACGTAGGTATTCAAGAAACGATAGGCAGGAAGCAAAATAATCTTAAATTATTCAAACAATTTATTCACAATATTCTTGAGGCATTGTTTTGATGATAAAAATCATCTAGGTACTCTAAAATAGGTAGTCAAACATGTACGTAAGCTGTTCATATCGCGTCACTAGTCCCGAAATTATGTAGCTAAATTGCGCAATGAATTCGTCATCATCATAGGTTAGTTAGGTACTCATATATACTTCCAGATGATCTGCAATGAGTGCGTGAACTATGCACCACCATAAGGGACTTCCACTGAAATGCATGCATTACTCGACGGAATGGTTTTAAATTATGAGTTAACGCAGGTAGGTAACACTTCTATTTGACTCAAAAGAGATACCTATCCCTTCTGTTATTAATCAAAGAGAAATGTCACGTGAAAACTCCCGAATAAAACAATTCAATTTAGTAGACTTCATTCAAAGTTAGACGGCAAGTACGAACGGCACTTTTCAATTATTTATTAGAGATGGGATACACGTGCATAGAGGTAAGGACGACCACTGACAGTTCTAATTATCCGTCCAGGAGGACGCTCCATTTAGATCCAAACCAGATACAAACTCAGTACGGTATAATATGAATGAATACCTACCAGGAAGCATAATAACGATGAATTATGTTTTATAAATTACCGAAATGGTTACAGCAGAGTTGAGGAGCTGAACGTAGGGAGTTCCATTTCGGTAGAGGGCGTAGTCAAGTGAAGGTGAACAACCTAACTCAATGAATCTCCAATCGAATTCGAAGTTGGAAGTAACTGACTGAGTTGACATAATGGAAAGCATTTAACGCAATGAGGAACTTGCAACCATCTAAAATTCTGTGTGAAACCTTTTTACTCTACTCTACCACCACCACCTACGGTTCACGGAAATCTGATCACATATGGATAAAAATATTGTTATAATAATTAAAATAGAATCTGAAAATCGACCGACGCTCTGCGATTGGTTGACGAGAGTGTGACTTCACAGTTCTCTTATCCCCGGGGGACAAGGCGATTTCCATGCTTACCACCAACTAACGTTCATGTAACAAGTTTCCTTTTCGTTATTTTCAGCGATGCCTCCATACCTTCCACACAACAGAAGCAACAACAACCCATTACCACACTGTACAACAAAAACAAAATACCTCCAAGAAGAAGAAAAATGGAACCAATAACCAAAAACAAAAACGAAGTTGGACGGAAGATGCAGAAAAAAGAAATCAGAAAGTTCGCGATGCTGTTCCTTCACATTTTCTTGTTATTCCGAAAAAATGTCGCGAAAATATTGTATTGTGCCAAATTGTGCCAACTCAACTGCTAAATCCCCCGGAAAATGGTTCATTGTTGCGCCAACTGGCCAACAAACCCGGAAAAAGTGGTTCGGCCTGATAAGAGAAAAGCCTATAATATCACTCACCGTAAATCATTGTAAGTGATATATGCAGAAGGGGCATCTGTACAGATAATTATAAACCTTTTTGTAATCCATCCATTTGTTGGCATCGTTTTTATTCCAAGTTCGGATTCTATGTACCTTGAAACGGAAACTTCCCAATTTGAAGGGGGGGTTAATTTTTATTAATTTTTTTCATGCTCGATTCTAATGGTTTATTTTTGAAAATGATAAATCAAGGGATACTGTTTTCCAGGGTAACTAAACCGATACCAAACTTGACAAAACAAGTTGCATCGATCCCTGACTTTGTTATTTAGTGTACCATTTGGCAAAGCGGTAGTTCATCCATTACTAATACATTATCAGTTGAATAAACGATAATACCGTAAAGAATGTTTATTGATAGTGTTCTGTAGGTGTGTGTCAGAAATGGATAACAGTAGTAAGTACACGTCGCAATCCAGTAGGCTGTATTTGAAATATGATTTAAATATGAAGCAGTGAAAATTATCTTTCATACCTGGGTAACAACTTGGTGGTCTAAAGAGTATTTTAAGAAAACAGAGGTTAATTTTTTTTCTCTTCTTTATCCTGAATGAAGAAAAACACAAAAAGGGTTAGTGGGCAAGGCATAATAATGAATGGAAATGGTAATCATGCTGATACTACGGTATGAAACGCTACCAAGCCCTATCGTTACGCAGGCTACTTTTGGTGGTTTACTATTCTGTGAATACTACACACTATGTATTTGCTCAGCAAAAAAATTTTATAGCACCCCCTAAAAATTTATTCTTTTACGTTTCAAAGTGCGCAAATTTCAAAAATACAATGTCCGTCCGCCGTATTATGCATATCTACCTCATTTTCGGTCTAAATAAATCGTTCTTTCGCCCAGAGGCTCCGTTTGGGACCTAGCTGTGTCCCGAAACTTTGCAGCCCGATCGAAATATACCCAAGGGTTTTATGTGTGAAATATGGGTATAAAAGTAGGTATTTTTTGTGTTATTAGTGTTTTAGTAACATGAGCTTTTGAGGTATCGTTTTCCATGTTTTTTAGGACGAGAACACTGAATATTAAGTTGACCAGTGAGTGGAAAATTGAGGTTCTAACGAAGTTTCAGCCTTAGATTTATGTTCAATTTTGGACTAAAATCGTCGTTCTTCCGCACACAGTTTGAGTCACCACTTGGGAACACATTTATTTGGATCCTAGTTGTGCTCCAAGGCTCGGCAGCCCGATCTGAATACACCCAGGGGCGTTATGGGGGAAAAATGGGTGTAAAAATAGGGGTTTTCGAGGGATTTTTGAGGTTTTAGTGATCATGAGCTTGCGAGGTATCGGTTGCCATGTTTTTTAGGGCGAGAAGACCGATTATTAAGTTCATTTTGACCGAAGAGTGAGGAATTGAGGTTGTAACGTAGGATAAGCTCCCGAAATTCATTTTTTATGAGTCAAAAACCTGGGAAATTGTCTGAAATCACCATAAATATGTATAATAACACTAGAAGTAGTATCAATAGGCGAATCAATACAATTAAATGGTACTATCAAGGATCAGAGATAATCTGCAGAAAAAAATTGATTATAATTCGTGTTTTTGGGGGCCAAAATTGGTGGAAACCATCAAAAATAGCCATTTCAATTGTTTGAAATGAAAGAAACAGTAAATGAACAGCCGATATTTCTGTAGGTATGTCCAATAGAATAATAAACCCATGTGAGAAGGACTTTGCAGCGTTTTTGGGATCTACACACCTTGAAACTTATACTCGTACAACCGCCTCCACATTTTTTCTTTTACGTTTCAAGACAAAATGTTGGGGGGGTTCTATAAAAATCTTTTGCTGATCGAATACATAGCTGCATTAATTACAGAACAATAAACAACAGAAAAGTCCGCCAAGCTGGGTGGACAGTATAGCTTCCTCACTAACTGTAACATGGACCTATACAATCAGCTGATAAATAGGCTACACAACGGACAAAGGCAACAAGGATTTTTCGTTTGCGCATGCGCAGACTAAAGTTATAGTCTGATCATGATGGAACACAACACATTTGAGACCATGCAACACCTCACCACCATCTATCTACCAAATTTCACTGCTTTACGATGATTTGCAGGGTAGTTGTGGGCGCTACGAGGACCTGACGCTTGCGCATACGCGGATGAAAGTTGCGATACGATTTTAACGATGTTGATACGGGACCATTGACGATCCAATCCGCGTGTACCCTCGAAATTTCAGCTGTCTACGAGTATTTTTCACATAGTTAGAAGCGTTACAAGGAAATTGTCAACATTTCATGTTCGCGCATGCACTGACGAAAGTTACAGTACGATCGAAGTATTATCCCTGATCGACCCACTGGTTAGCCACTCAGACCAAGTGCCCGAGGATGAAGTCATTTTAATCATCGGGGGAAAATTTATTACTGATAAGGGTGCTAGATCAGTAGGATCCATGTAAACCCAATTAAGGTTGCCATATTACAAACCTGAAATATCAGGGACGTTGAATATCCATACCAACAGTGGGCGAAAAAAATATAATTTGTATTCATACGCAAGTCAGTGTGACGTTATTATAAATCGTTTTGAGAGTTATCGGGGCGTTTGTGGGCGATCATGAATAACTCGGATGCTTAGCAGAAACCTCAAATTCCTCTCGAAGCCCATATATGGACGAGTCCGTCTTTAATGAAAATTCTCCGCCTCATGAAAATTAATGGTGGAGGCTCATTTTCTTCTGTTCTTCTCTGAGAATAGGACTTAAGATCTTATTGCCGGGAAACCCGGAAGGGGGAGGTAATATCTCTTTCAGCACACGAACTGCAGGTTGATCGATGGATTAGAGTGATTAAGAGCGTAGGAGAACAAAAAACCGGAAGAAAAGATGACCGGAATGAAATATAGCCGAGATATTTCTTCATTATCGGCGTATTGACTGATGGTTATGACGTAACAAAGGGGATAAATAAACCGGATGGATGGCGGAGAGATGAAATTGAATATTGATCTGAGAAATGGGGCGAAATGAGATCTGACAGAGGGAAGAATTTGATATATTGAACAATGTAAATGGAATAAAATAAATTATGACAACACTCGTGAGATCAGACACAAAATTATCATTCCTGGGGACTCGAACGTCCGTATGAAGTAAGAACCTATAATGCAGATATACCAGGTATATCCTCCATTATTGGAGATGGAAGGAACAGTTGAATAGTATGTTATTTATCTTGGGTTGACTTCAAAACGCTGCAAATTATTACACAACGGTTTATTATTTACCTGTGTAGATGACACTTCTTCTAGATCACTGTTTTCTGTGGTCCATACCAACCCTAGTGCTCTCCCCAGGAAAACCCTAAATCGCGTAATGAAACCGGCCCGGAAATTACAGTTCCATAAAAATGCGCGGATTCAATTACACTTTTTGAAAAGATCGTTTTGGGTAGGGTGAACAAGTTTTGTATCCCAGGAACCTGATTTTCAATTCGGCTTTCGTGCACCCACTCGACCACACATCAAGAACATCGGGTCTTCGACTACATACACAAGGGTTATGAAGAGAAGAAGTACACAGGGGTAGTGTTCTTGGATGTGCGATCAGCCTTTGATCGAGTGTGGCACAATGGTCTCTTGTTGAAGCTGAGGGAGTTCCTTCCAAACTCGCTTCTTCTTCTCCTGCGCTCGTTTCTCTGCAGACGCACATTCCAGGTGAAGGTTGGTGCGGATTTCTCACTCCTTGGTGCGAAGTACGGCGTACGGCAGAAAGACAGAAATTTTTGGTTTATTATTTTTGATAATGAACCGTTGGAATCGATCATGAAAAAAACCTTTAACCTCCTCCCCCCCCCCCCCCCCCAACCATCAAAATTTCATGGATTACGTTTCAAGGTACCAACGTAGAAAAGAAAAACGGAGTTATTGAAAAATAGTCTATTTCCACTAATACACGAAAAACGCAAAAAACACTGTTATACCGGTTTCGGTGATCAAACCATCGTCAGTAACACACAATAACTTATTGTTAATAACTTATTGTTATTGTGGGTTACTGACGATGGTTTGATCACCGAAACCGGTATAACAGTGGTTTTTGCGTTTTTCGTGTATTAGTGGAAATAGACTATTTTTCAATAACTCCATTTTTCTTTGAAATGGGTTTCCACGATTTCTTCGCGAGTGATTTAGTTCGTACCTACGTAGAATCCGAAAATCGAATAAATCGATTTCGGTCCGTCCGCCGGACACCGTGCGCCGTACGCCGTTTTCGCACTTTTCTTAGTTATGTAACAGCTCCTAATGCATGAGCACGCAGAACTGTTACTCAGGATCGGTGCCACCCGTCCCAGCGATAGGAAGGAGTACACAGTCAATCCGTTTCCTGCCTTCACCAAGGTAAGATCACATCTCCCTCATTTTTATTTATATCGTTCGATATTTAAACCACTTCATCCTTTTAACAATTAGGCGGTGGCCCGATAGGTCATCCCTTGAAATTGTCACCATTTGAGAAATATATAAATCCACCCCCCTTGGGTCAATTTAGCTTCCCCTTAATGTTCGCCCCTTAAACAATCTTCTTGGAACTTTATTCCCCAATAAAACGGTATCGAGTCAGGGCAGAATCGTTGTCTACTTAAAATCTCCCCTTCTCCTATAATAGCACCTAATTTAAAAGAAAGTATTTTATTAGTGCAATTTAGGAGAGTGACCCAATCCGAGCAGAATCGAGGTAAAAAATAATATTACCCACTCTGCTACAGTTATACCATGAATCAAAATTAATGAAATTTTTTTGTAGGACCACTTTTGGGTCTAGTTGGTCCTCGAAGCTCGGCGTTACTGCCAGTCATCTCTAAGGGGTGAAAAATAGGGGTTGAAATTTTCAGAACGCCGTAGCTCGAAAACTTACGTTTTTAAATTGATCTTGAGCTAAAGAACTTTTGAGACCACCCAGAGCACTGAACGACCAACCGTTCGTTTGCACCGAAAAGCTTGTTAACATGATTGTGAATGAAACGGTATGAATCCGGTCCAGATAATCATCGCTGGGGTTTACACAATGCTTTATTATTAAACTTAACCTATGCTTCATAACTACAAAAATAATTAATTAATGATTAAATCCCGCGCATTTGTATTAAACTTCAATTCCGGGGGCCAGCTCGATTTCCTGAACGCCGTAGCTCAAAAACTTTCAATAGAAGAGTATGGTTTTTTTACGTTTTTAAAATGATCATGAACCAAAAAATTTTTTGAGACCACCCGGAGCATTGTACGACCAGCCGTTCGTGTGTAACGAAAAGCTTCGTCAACATGACCGTGAATAAAACTATATAAATCCGGCGGAGTTATCTTTGCTAGGGACCACCTAATTATAATCACGGACGACTATATGAAGTCAGTTGGTTGTTCTGTGGTATTATTTCGTTTGAAAAATGATGGCTCTTTTCGATTGCGTTGATAGGTACTTCTACAACTTTAACGAACTTTAGGCCTCACGAATAACAACAACTAATTATTACTGATTGAATTATTGAATCCCGCCCATTTTTTGAAATTGTAATTCCCGAGCCGGCCCCAGTACTCGATTTAGGGCTTCCATGGGAGGAGCTCGATAGTATTCACCATAGACAACAGTGATCTACGCAGAAGGGGCATTTATACTGGTAAATTATCACATGTGATAATTTAACAACGGTTTATTATACGACTGTTTCTTACACAACGGTTTCCTGCACAACGGTTTATTACACAACAGTTATTATTTGCCTTATGCTTCACGAATATCAACAAATAATAATTAATGACTAAATTACTGAATCCCGCGCATTTTTATGAAACTGTAATTCCCGGGCCCGCTCCAAAACATGATGTAGGGGTTTCGTGGGAGGAGCTTCGACAGTACGTATTGACCAAGGGAACAGTGATCTACGGAGAATAGGCATCTACCTATACAGGTAAATAATAAACCGTTGGGTAACAATTTGCAGCGTTTTTTATTGCATTTTCGGATTCTACGTACCTTGAAATGTAAACCATCAGATTTTGGTGAAAGTGGGGGAGGGGATTTTTTTTTTTTCATTTTTTTTTTCATGCTCGATTCCAAAGGTTCATTTTTGAAAATGTTGAACCAAAATTTAATAATTGCGTTGGTATGCACAATGACTGTCACTTACTTGAAGGGTAATTTTTTCTTGAAATTTCACGCAGAATTCGAATGTGAAATAAAAATTGGGGTTACAGTTTGAATTTTCAAAGAAGCATTCGTGTTATTGTTTAAAAAGGTGATATAGCGAGAAACCATACCACATTTCGTAAAATAATATAATTTTTCGTGATTTTAGCCATTTTTACCGATTTTCGAACCTATAAAGTCAAATCTGACCCACCCTTTTGGTTTATTATTCTGTGAATAATACACCTATGTATTCGGTCAGCAAAAACTTTTTATAACACCCCCTCAAAATTTCTTCTTTTCCGTTTCAAGGTGCCTAGATTCAAAAAACGCTGCAAAGTCCTTGTCACATGGGTTTATTATTCTATTGGAGTTCTAGAGATTTTTGTTGGCTGTTAAATGTATTGTTTCTTTCATGTGGAATGATTGAAATAGCTATTTCTGATGATTTCCACCAATTTTGGCCCCCAAAACATGAAATAGTTACGCTTTTTTTTTCTTTTTTTTTAAGATCATCTTTGATCATTGGTAGTGGCATTTAATGGTCTTGATTCACCTGTTTACACTTTTTCCAATGTTATTGTACACATTGATGGTGATTTCAGACAGTTTTCCAGGTTTTTGACTCATAAAAAACCAATTTTGGGAGCTGAACCTTTGGTAAAACCTCAATTTCCGCGTCTTTGGTCAAAACCAAAACGCTGCAAAGTCCTTGTCACATGGGCTTATTATTCTCCTGGACATACCTTCAGAAATTTTGGCTGTTCATTTATTGTTTCTTTTATGCGTAATAATCGAAATAGCTATTTCTGATGGTTTCCATTAATTTTGGGCCCCAAAACAAGAATTAGGTACGCTCCTTTTGGTTTATTATGCTGTGAATAATACACCTATGTATTCGCTTAGCAAAAAATTTTTATAACACCCCCTCAAAATTTTTTCTTTTCCGTTTCAAGGTGCGTAGATTCCAAAAATGCAATGTCCGTCCGCCGTCCGCCGTACGCCGTATCACGTGTACAGGCTTCATTTTCGGTCTAAAAAAATCGTTCTTTCGCACACATGCTCCATTTGGGCCCTAGTTGTGTCCCGAAACTTTTCAGCCCGATCGGAATATATCCAGCGGAGTTATGAGTGAAAATGTGTATAAAAATAGGTACTTTTTGTGTTTTAGTAACATAGTAGTAAAATGAGATTTTGAGGTATCGTATTCCATGTTTTTGGGGACGAGAAGACCGAATATTAAGTCGATTTTGACCAAGGAGTGGAAAATTGAGGTTGTACCAGATGTTCAGCTCCCAAAATTGATTTTTCGTGAGTCAAAAACCTGGAAAATCGTCTGAAATCACAAGCAGTATGTATAATAACACTAGAAAAAGTGTCAACACGTGGATCAAGACGATTAAATTGCACTATCAATGATCAAAGATAGTTTAAAAAAAAGAAGAAAAAAAACGTACCTAATTTGTGTTTTAGGGGCCAAAATTAATGGAAACCATCAGAAATAGCTATTTCGATTATTACGCATAAAAGAAACAATAAATGAACAGCCAGCATTTCTGTAGACCAATAAAATAATAGAATAATAAACCCATGTGACAAGGACTTTGCAGCGTTTTTTGAGAAAAATATTTTTATCATCGAAATAGTATTTCTGTCGACAATCACTCTTCGACACAATGTGAGGTGAATTAATATTGATTTAGCCCTCAATTGTTGATCCCCAAAAATCCCGATTTGGCCACTATTTCGTAAGAAAAACAACTGAAATTGTATTTATCTGTATTTACACCCATGTAAATTTTTGTTAAAATCTAGGGATGACTTCAAGGATGCTCTGAAACGGATTTGCCTATAAAACAATTTCAAAAATGCATGTTCTGAAAACTTTGGACCCGTCGCAATAGCTTCTTTGAAAATTCGCTAAAATCAAAGCGTACGTAGCGCACGTTTAGCGCATGCGCCCGAGCTCGGAAATTTGATTTTTCAAATCTACCCAAAAAAATAAGGGGGAATCACATTTAACTCTTCCACCTCTTACAGTGGAGGGTATAATGGGGGTGGGCGTGTTGAGTGGGCCACCCGGTATACCTGCAAATGTATAACTATATGGGGCGAATACCATCAACTGTTCGCGTACGCTAACATCGCTGCAGTGTATCTTACGGTAATCTTAGCAAGACGAATGCGGCAATTTTTCGAGAGGAAGGCCTTGCATAAATGAATGAATCGTAGCAGCTGGAGGGCGAGTCTGTGGCGAATACAAGTATCTGGGGGTTTGGATCTAATACGACCGGTGCTTAACAACGCTGCAAATCATTACACAACGGTTTATTACTTTCCTGTACAAATGCCCCTACTGCGTAGACCACTGTTTTCTATGGTCAATGTCTACCCTCGCGCTCCCCTAGGAAAGCCTTAATGAGTACCGAAACCGGCTGGAGTTGGCCGTCGACTTCCAGAGTTTTCACCCAATTTGGATGACTCGCTTGGCCGTGAACAACAGCAAGAACAAGAACAACAACAACAAAAATTTCTACGGACTATATTCTTTATTCATTCTATTCACTTGGACTAATAATGAAGCTAATCGGGAATATCCTGTACAATAAATTAACTTATAATTATAAATCTGTGTAATAATTTGCAGCGTTTATTTACTTCAAAATGCATCTGAGAGTACTGACAATTAACTACCCAGTAACTCAAGCAATAAAGTTAGGAAAATAGATGAGTCACCGGAATGTTGGCATATTGATTACTGAGGGCAGTTTAGTGGCACTGAAAGGTCCTCGGACCTTAGTAGTTGTTGGTTGTAGGGGAAAAAAAATCGAATATTGAATTGAGAAGTAGGATCACTCAGGAGGAAAAGTTTGTGAATGCAATTATTCAAGTTGGTGCTTCAACAGGTTGAAGACCCACTTCCTACCCCATGGCCAGACGAGGTGCGCAGAACGCTATCAATAAGTTGGAGTTAACATACCTATGACGTAAGAGTAGCCGTCAAGGGTGAGGAAACACTTTCGGGGTTGAGGTGCCGAAGCTGCCCTTCGTCTTGGTGGCCTGGGCCCCCCTTCGTTCGAGGGGCCCCCACTGTCCTTTAAGGGCTCCCTCACGCCACGAGGCCCCCTTCCGGACATCCTCCTACACAGACATGCCTTGACCGCTCCTACCAGCTCCACTTTGGATGAAGACCGACCTGAGTCCAATGACACACCGTCTTTTCCCGCGATAACCCGGAAATGAATCGCCGATGCCGCGGGGCACCCGAGGAAAAACTCAACGAAAATACGACGGAAAAATATGTCCACGAACTGAAATTAATCGTGAAAACTTTCAAAATTATTTCACAGGTACACCGGCCGTACCAGAGACTCCATTAAAATGTGTATCAATTGAATCCGCTGTATCAGGAAGGCGGTAAAATGATGACCGAAGCGCGCACTACAGAACACGGTGGGCCACTGGCGGCGTTAGACGCTTCACGACAAAGGAAGAGTTGGGTGCCACTGCGCCCGCGCGTAACCTACCTTACCATCTACCCCTATTACAACTCGTCCCTCCGATGTAAACTAATATAAAACTATCATTATTTTTTAATCGATCTTGCCGTCCAACTCGACAGTTTCATCGCGTCAACACCCGATGGCCTCATCAACGCTAACGGTCCTCCCATTTAGATTCAGATCGGGGTAAAGGAAAATCGCACTCGTCATTATTCGGAAATCACCGGTCAAGATTCCTCTATCTCGAATTCCAGTAGAGCTCGCATGACTCAATTCGCTCTGTAGCTCCGAGAAAAAATATTGAAAATAAGTAGGAATGCGAAATCTGTAAACTACGTACCTAAGAACGGTAATAGGCATAATTCTGTTTTCCCAACGATTATCAACGATTCAGAAGAGGCGAGATAACTGGGTCTACATTACACTAACATGTACCACTGAACAAACACCTCAAACTGAACTGAGGTACTCATCTGAACCTAAGTACCCACAGGGTGAGCCAAAAAGATGTGCCAAATTTCAAAACGCTGCAAATTATTACACAACGGTTTATTATTTACCTGTACAGATTGCCCCCGTCAATATCAATACCTACCCTCGTGCCCCCCCCCCCCCCACCCAGGAAAGCCCGAAATCGAGAACTGGAGCCGGCAAGGCAATTATAGTTTCATAAATATGCGGTGGATTCAAGAATTCTACCTGTAATATTATTTATTGTAATATAGGAAGCATAACGTATAGTTCAAAAAAAGGTGAACGAAAATTTCTCCGTGTAGTATGAAGTCCGGGGAATTTCATCAAAATCGGGCCAAAGGTTCATGGGACAATGAGAACGTCAGATTTTGAATTTGGTCACAGCAATCAATCCCTGCGTTTTGAAATTCATAGGGGACCAAATAGAAGCTACACCCATACTACCCACCTAATTTGAGTAAAACCGAGCCATTTATTCGCGAGAACTGCAGTACCTTCAATGATAGGATTCGCATTTGCGCATTAGCAGTGGCCGCTCCAATCATGCGATCGTTGTGTAATTCGAAGGGGATTATCTGGAACCCGACCCACATTATCCCTGGAATTACAGCAAAATCGGATTCAAATTGAGGAAGTTATGCATGCGGCAATGATTTGCAAACACAGACGCACGCATATCGAACCAGATTTGTTCAAGTTGTAAAAGAACCTCGATTTTATAAAGCCATGCCTGATAAAATCAGCTGGATTGGATGCATGCCGTATGCTTCACGCGCATGTTGACGAAGCTTTCTGGTACAAACCTATTAAGAGCCTTACTGTGAGCGAAGGACTAGACATGCAATGCTCCGAGTGGTCTCGAAAAATCCGTAAGTTCGGAATCAATTTAAAAACGTCATAAAAACCACCCTTCTTTGAGTCTTCTGGGAGTTCCGAAAATTTGAACCCCTATCATTCACCCCTTCGAGATGACCGACAGAAATGCTGAGCTTCGCCGACCGACTAGACCCAAAATGGGACGTAAAAACCAAATTTCATTAATATTATTTCGAGGCAACTGAGCAAAAGTACGGCGTTACACAAATTACATTTTATAGACCCATTTACACAATTACGCATTTTCCGACGCCCACATCTTCAGTCACGCGTCATTATGGCCCCCGCGAACCCCCCCACCAACAATCCAACATTTGGTCATTTCTGAAATTGTGATGAACGTTGTTCCTAAGTAGGATCCTCGAAATATTCCCAAATCTACATCTAATTTGGATTATTTGTTTGTCGAATTTCATTATTCAGCTGCGTAAAGATGCTCGTTCAGCATAGATCACTGTTTTCTGTGATGAATACCTACCATCATGCCCCTTCCACCCCCCTCACAAACCCCACTAAAACCAAAGCTCGAGTACTGGAGCCGCACAGTTTCATACAAATGAGCGCGGGATTCAAAATTCAGTAACTAATTATTTGCTATTATTCATGAAGCATAACGTTTGTTCGAGTTACGAAAGTATCTATCAACGAAACCCAAAATCCTTCAAATGCAATAATAACACAGAAAAACCGAATCAATTTCATACAGCCATCCGAGATTATAATCAGGTGTTCCCTACCAATGCTAACTGGGCCAGAGTTACACCGTTTCATTCACGATCATGTTGACGTGCTTCGTCAACATGATCGTGAATGAAACGGTGTTACTCGGAGCATTGTACGTCCAGCCGTTCGTGGCTGGATGTACAATGCTCCGGGTGGTCTCAAAACATTCTTTAGTTCACTTTAGATCAATTTAAAAAAGTAAAAAAAAAACCTACCCTTCTACTGAGTTTTCGAGCTATGGCGTTCTGAACATTTCAACCCCCATTTTTCACCCCTTAGAGATGACTGGCAGTAACGCCGAGTTCCGCGGACCAGCTAGACCCCAAATGGGACCCACAAACCGAAGTTTTTTGGTTCATTATTTTCAATAACTAGCATAAGAAGAAAGAATTTAAACCCCCTCCCCCTCAAAATTTGATATTATGCGTTTCAAGGTACGTAGAATCCTGAAATGGAATAAAAAAATTTCTTTCCGTCCGCTGTACTTCGCACTTTTCTTAGTTACCATGAACCCAGCCGTTCACAGCAAGGCCCTTGTTAGCACGAAAAGCTTCGTCAACATGATGAAGTCGAGTTGGTTGTTTTGTGATATTATTTCATTTGAAAAACTATGGATCATTAGTATTTTGTTGATAGGGACTTTTGAAACTTGAACAAACGTTATGCTTCATGAAGGACAACAAATATTTAATGATAGAATTATTGAATCCTGCGCATTTTTATGAAACCGTTGGCTCAGAAATTCCCGGGCCAAATTGATTAGGGCTAAAATTCATATGTTACATATCTAGAGGCATAAGATTCCAATTTATCCGAATCCGCCACGTTGTGTTCAACTATTTTTGGCCCCTTGGTTTGATAAGTATACCCAGGAATCATCTGTTTACAATAACCGTAAACGGCTCGAAGACGCCTGCTCGTGTCATTCCACGTTGCACTCATCGCTCTAAACTCGGAGTGAATCTTGATAACGAAATGAAGATCACGTTTTTAATAACCCGCATCGACCGGTGCAGCACTCAGCACCGGCACCATATTTTGGTTTATTATTTTCAATAATGAACCTTTGGAATCGAGATTAAAAATACCCCCCCCCCCCCCCCCGACAGTCAAAATTTTATGGTTTGCGTTTCAAGGTACGTAGAATCCGAATTAGAATCAAAACATTTCCGTCCGTCCACAGTACGTCACTTTCCTTAGACCAAAATCCTAAAGCCAAATTAATGAAATTTTGTTTTCAGGTCCCATTTGGCCCGTGAAGCGTTACTGTCGGTCATCTCTAACAGGCGAAAAATAGGGGTTGCAATTTGCAGAACGCCGTAGCTCGAAAACTTTCAGTAGAACGGTGTAGTTTTTCTGGCGTTTTCTAATTGATTCCGAATCATAGGAGATATTTTGAGACCACCCAGTGAATTGTACGTCCAGCCGTTCGCACACAGTGAGGTCCCGAAGTTCGAACCGAGAATCTTTGTCGACATGAGTGTGAATCTCACGGTATACATCCAGCCCAGTTATCATTGCTAGGAAACTGCTGATTATAATCACGCATGACTTTATGGACTCGAGCTGGTTGTTCCGTGATTATTTCATTTGAAGAAGGATGATAATTTTGGATTTTATCAAAAACTTACTCTCCGCGTACCTAAGATGACAAGTTGTAGGTATGCCGTGGCAGTGTGTAACAATAATTTTTTTGGGGCGGAAAAAGCCGGAACGAAGCTTTCAGTTTTTCCTAAGGATCCGAGACTTTGTTACAAGTTACTTTTTCGTCCTGAAAGCTTATTTCCGGATTGCCCCTTGTGCGTGTAGCACAGTGTTTTATGAATCCCTACACATATTGGCACTGAAATGCAGCAATGCTTTGTAATGCAGTAATTTGTTGCTTGTTTAGGGTATATTCAGTTAGAGTTACTAATTGTTGTTGACATAGATTGTACTAACAACCTAACCAACTGTACCTCTTTCTTCAGTAAAACTGCTTGTCCACTACTCAATTTAATACTACTTGCTTTTCTTTGCTATTATTTCAGAAAGCTTTGGATCAATGCATGCAACTGAAAAGACTTTCCTTTTCCAATATCATTCATTTTCTTATTCTTCTAATAAACGCACCTGAAGAAAACCTAGGTATTTGTTTATGATTTTAATAATCCTTGTTATGTTAATTAGATTAGCACGTATGTATATGCAGTTCCCTGACTATTATGGTTCCTGACTATTATATTATGTTTAATGTTTTAACTGCTTGCGTACCTACTTGAGATTTCAAATTAGGGGTGGCCGGTCGAAATAATGGAATTGAACGGTTGGAATTAATCTCAGTTCGTAAATAACTAACAAGTACCTTCCGACCAGTCTCATCATAGGATTTTTTTCCATCAGCTTCATGATGATTTCTTCCGAACTGCATCGGAATTTGCTCACTAACTAAATAAAAGATATTCGAGCGAAAAACCTCGTTCATAAACAGGCAGCGGTGAGCTGCGTGGTGGTGACATGCTTGAAGTCACACCCATTTTCAGCACACCTTCTCTCTTTACTCACATGCTTTAGGAACGTAGGTAAGAAATAAGTAATCAAATTTACGTAGGGTATACTCATGAATGATAATAATGTGTATAGGGCCTACAGCTAACGATACAACATATAGCAGATGCACCAACTCTCTTAAAACCTAGCAGATAGGTACAACCTAAAACTGTCTTATATTGTATTTAAATCATAACTATTTATTGAATCAACCATAATTTGTTATATAATCATCAGCAATTAGGTATTAGTAACACTAAAATAAAATAAAATAAATAAAAACGCATTTCATGCTTCATATAATTAGGTCCCGTCAGCATTGCAATGCAGCAATGTGCCCTCATCTCTTTTTATGCAAATCGTTTCTCTTACTATTCATTATACGTAATATTTATATAGAACTGAAACGTACTGAATATAACTATTTCTACATCAGTCTCGTAATCACAAATTTAAACGCAGATAAGAGACAATTTCGACTTTCAAGCAAATAATATAAGTTTGGACAAACACATTTAAATCGAATAATAATAATGTTACAGAGTAGGCAATAATATCAATTCTAAGCCATTGGCAAGCGAAAATGGCGTGGGTAATTTAGCAGATATTTCATCAAAATAAAGTATTTTGCAAGATGAAATCAGGATCTGTGCTACACAGTCTTGATACTTATGCCTTACCGATTGACTGAAGTCACTGAATTACCAACAACTGGTACAGCAATTGGGTACAGGGCGTAACTGTACAATTTTCGACTATGGTCAAGTTAAATCTTCGAGGTAGTATGATGAGTGAGATATTATAAGTTTTCAATCGTTTCAATTAAATAAAATGTTAAGGTCGTAGTAGGGAGGGGTTGGATCAATATTTTGGTAGCGTCAATTGTAACTAGAAAAATAATAAATAAATATAAAACATAAATTCAATTCTGGCAATGAAAACGGGCGTGAAGAGGTGTGACGAACGAGAAAATGATAAACCCAAAAATGATTGTAATCCTCGGATAGAGGGCAGACCTATCTGAGTGTAGGTGTGGATATTTATTTTATCCAGTTTATTTGGTCCACTGTCGTTCCGGCATAGGCGTTTTTCGCGTTTCCGCGGTTTTTCCGGACAAAAAAGGCCCTTTTCCACGTAGGCCACCGCGGAGGAAGATGAAACGTAAACAGCTGTCCCTCGTCATCTTGTGGACGAGCGGTGGCCTCGGGGGAGATGAGTGTTCCCTGTCCCGTTCTATCCCTCTCCACAGTGGTAGGTATCAATCTTCTCCTCCTAACATGAACCCCGCTATATTCATTCGTACCGTCCGTAATGTAAACATCTCTCTTGATGAGCTACACAGCTCAAGGGGGACCGGAGTGCGACCGAATGTAGAACAAGTGTGTTCCACGATCTTCTTGCTATATTATTACTACTCAGTACCGACCAAAGTAATCCACTGAAAAAACAAGTGGAACTGTTTCGAATAAGTGGAGAATTTCGGATCAAACACAGGTCTCTAAGCTGCAAGGGTAGGATAACAGTTATTATATTAGATTGGTATTTTAAAAATAAACAAAGTGTATGGGGGAAAAAAGCTGCAAATTTCTACACAGCGGTTTATTATTAACCTGAATATATGCCATCAATAACATTAAAATCCTAAATGATTTCTCAACCCCGGAGGATATGATATTACGCAGAAATAGGTATTTAATTAATTTTTTGGAAGGCTAATTCAAGGGGCTGGTACAGCATTATGTAGGTACTTGTAGGTAGGCACTTATCAGTGATTACATTGGTAGGTACAGGTCATGTGTAATTAGTAGGTATAAATTATCTTAGTAGGGTTGTTTGTTTTCATAGAAACCACCTTGGATCAGCCCGATGTATTTATTTAGTGGCGACGTTTCGGTCTAACAGGGTAGACCCTAATCATGCCTAAAATTAAAAGAATATTTTATATGTATTGACAAAGTTGCTACATGGAGAGACAGTGAGTAAACTAAAATTAACGAAGAAATTGCACATACCTTATAAGCTGAAGTGATGGATTATATATTACAATTGATATGATGTTGATGATGATTGAAGTGGATAACTCTGATGGAACTATGTTAGAGGTGAACAATTATGAACAATGTGTTTCGCATGTGGGTAAATGATAAAATTGGTGAATTATGAGGGGAGGTTATTTCTTTATCAACCTGCCTACATGGTGATAACCGTGGTTGTAGACATAGGTGGTCATGGATGAAGGGTGGTGATAGAGGTGACTAGGATGGGCCTATTGCTAGGTACAGTTGTGATATTATGTACAATGTGTTCTTAAAGAAGAATACAAAACGTATATAACTATATAAAAATATAACCATAAACATAAATATAAACATGATAGAAGGAAGACACAAATATACAGTGGACTAGAGGAGATGGTGATGAATTAATATAACCATAATATAAACATGATAGAAGGAAGACACAAATATACAGTGGACTAGAGGAGATGGTGATGAATTAGGTGCTCAAAATTTTGCAATCTGCATATTAACATTGTTCAATTGGTGTCGGGGGGGGGGGGGGGGGGGGTATCTATGGTAGGAGGAGGCCCTGGTAGACAGTATTGAGGCCTCTTATATCCTGTTTATAGTTGAGTACTTTATCTCTATTAGCTGTTATGTGGGCCATCTCCATAAATTTCCTTTTAAACGTGTTAGGTTCCTTAGACATGGTGGACCAACTATCAAACTGGGGTTGATGGTTGGTCTCAGCAATGTGTTTAGCCATGGCTGATTTATAGTAGTCTTGTGGCCCACTGTTTCGTACATCCCTTGCATTTCGTGTATGTTCCTTGACTCTCTTATCGACTAGTTGTTTGGTTTCCCCTATGTAAATTTTGTTGCAGGAAGGTTGGCAAGGAATGGAGTATACCATGTCTGAAAGTTCATTCTGGGATAGAGGTTTTTTGGTTCTTGTGAATAATTTTTTGTTGGATGAGGGGTTCTTATATGCCATTTTGAGGTTCTTATCATAGTTTTGTAGTGTGAGACCTATTTTCTTTGAGACGTTACCATAGTATCTAATTGATGCAAAATATGGTCTATTATGGTTGCTAGTGCCTGAGGGGCTAGGGGGTGTCATTGCTGGCATTGGTGGTGCAGGATTGGCATTGGGGTTTGACAGGTTGGCAACAGTAGAGTGAGTGACCCACCTTACCAGTCCCACCTTACCAATGATAAATTATCTTAGTTCTTGCAAGATAACCCCCCCCCCCGCACCACTCAATTTCTATTTTTCTTTTCTATATCTGCTACTGATATGTTGTACTCTGCTGCATGTTATACTGTTCCTATTTTCATCAGCCACGATGTAAGAGTTGCATCCTACCACTTTTTTAATTATTTCATCATTGGCTTCCCTTCGTTTATTGGTTCTTTTGTTGGATGTACGTCTTTTCACTTTCCAATTTCGAACATATATAAATTTTTTTACTGCTACCCATATTCGACAATATTCCGTAGATCTTGAGACTACTTTCTAACTTGTTAACAGATATTCATTCGGAGGGCTTGGGTGGCCGAGTGGACTAAGTCGCTGGGTTCCTTATCTCGTTAATCGCATTAACTGATTAAATTAAATTATAGTTAGGTAGGAACAAGTAAACAATTCGTTAGGTATTCCTAATACGAGTACCTATAATAATTTTTCGTTACAAAATATCAGATGGGCCGTTGCAGTTAGTACTTACATAGATATTATAATAACACTATGTGCTCGATTTTGATAGCTCCACGCCCACCCCGATGGCTTTAGGCATTTGCACATTTTTCTTTCACACTTTCATAGGCATAGGTAAGCCACAGTGAAAGTTTCGTTGACCCTTTCTCTCAAGAACACACGCAAGGAATCGAACGTCTCTGGAAGTCGGCGAAAATGATGGACAAGAGGCAATGCGGCACAGCTATGGATCACCAAGGAACACTAGGTTTCACCTGTGTGAATTCATGTGGAGGAAATGCAACAGGAACGCCAATTTGTTTCATCAAATGCTAATCGACATTTCCAACTTCCAATTAAATCGGTTATTTTATTCCTCTACCCCCCCCCCCCCCCCACCCAAACTATGTTAGCGATTCCATGATATATATGTAAAGGAGGCATTAACGTTCTTGCGCAAAGTTCCCCTTTCTACCATGAGGACACTGGGAAGTGGTAGAGGTAGGGTAACGAGATATGAAACCATGCAGACTTGAGACATAACCCTCGAGACTTATTGTACTTGGGCAAAGGCATTAAACGTACATGGGGCCAAAGTTCTTCAATCTTTTGACCCGGGACTCCCAAACCGCCATTCTCGAAGCAGCTGCCAATAAATATGGGCTAATTTTGAGAAAGGTGCTAGGCAAAGGAGGCTCGATTCTGGAGCGCTGTGAACGCATTTTGAAATCTACTGCGATGAAGAAATTTGTCTATGTGTTTAAGATTTACGCAGAAAATGACACATCTAGCTCATTCTCGATTTCATTTCCTTTGAGGGACTTTTCTTTTAGGAGTAGCTGATGTCTGTTCTTTTGTTACGTTTTTCGCTTGTGAATCGCTATTATTATTAACTGAACTCTGACCTCACACGCGGGCATGAAGTGAAGTCAGAATTTCCATGATATATTTGTTTTACGCTTAAGGGATTTAATTTTATTTTGCGATATGATGTATTGTTACCTGTCAATTTGTGGAAATAAAAATGAAGAAAAAAAAGACGAAATGAAGGAAATCGAACGAACATGCCCGAGGGGGGCGGGGGATGACGGAAAAGTACGGGTAAATGGTTACCTACATGTTGAAACTATGTTCCTACATATCAGTGACAGGACGATATGCCTTTGTTTCATTTAACGACAGTTTTTGTCGACCAATTTGATTCCCAGTCTGTTAAATTACAACCCCTATTTACTCCTGGGATTGTTAGTTGGGGCTCTTGCACGGATGCAAAAGACCCGAGGGGCGTGAATATTAATTGTAAGATAATGCATCAAAGGGTGCGCCCGAGTCGGACACACTAATATCCCAGTTCAATTCGGAGAGTCCCTAGCTGTGACAAAGAGGACCGAGCCTACAAAGCCTACACAGGAGTCAACGATGGGCGGCCTCCTCCAATATTAATCAACTCTAACCACCAACCGATTGATCACAGAAATCCGAGCCCCTTGCATTATGTCAAAGCTTGAGGGGACTGTCTTGTACCAGCGTCACCCGACTCTGTAATCATCAGATGACCACACACTGTGTGCGGGTGGACGAGTCGTACAAATTGATAATCCGATTTCAATCAGAACGCATTGCCTAGGTGAAGTAGTTTTATGTGTAATTAAATAATTCAATGATTATCTGACATAATAATTATGATCCCAATAAAAATTATTTGCTCAAGTACTCAAGCAGGTTGCGACAACCACCTGTTTTATCATCAAATACTCGACTCAAGTTGATACTCGACTTCAATAAATAATAATTATGCTCTCCCATGTGAACATGAGCTTCAGTCCAAACAGTTGCTATGCCATTTAATAAATTGTGCAGTAAAAATATATAATGATTCTAACTCAAATTCAACGCGTGTCAATTATCCACAAAACCAAATAGTTGGATTTCTATAATATGAAGATAAAAGCTGATGGGGTACCTTTCTGGTTTCGGTACCTAGCAGTACCATCGCTCGAGGTTTCACACCCATGTGCAACACCGCTCTACTTTGACAACATATCTGCTTGATTCCATAATTAGTTCAATTTATAGTTCGCCCATTTACACATTTGTCTCCACAAAAGTGTATCTCATCACTTCATCCTGAAGGTCCATGTGACGCGTGTCCTCTTCGTACCATCAAAATCTACCATCATCTCCTCACAACAGTGAATTCTGACTGGCCGCTCCGCGAACACCACTTGTTGACGCGGCCGCGTCGAGCTATTTCCGCCGGTTGACAAACTAATGGCCCTGGCGCATAATTGTTCTGTTCAGTTGAAGCCCATTGGGTAATCACAGTGTGGCCCCCAGAGTGGACTTTCTAGATGCCGAATCGGAACAACTGCTGAATTACGAAGGGCTCCTGATTGAGGTCACGATGCAAAAAGAGTCGAACTTCTCGGAAAACAGCTTTTGGTCTCCAGTCAAGTGTGGAAAGGCGCAATTTACATCGGAATAATCCACAGAACATGGGAAATTCAGACCTGAAGCCTTAGTTTATTGGTAGTTATTATTCCTTCGAATCTCACAGCAAGGCGTGAAGAAAATGAGATAGTTTTAGAGCGTTCACGGGAGGAACAAAACTGCTACATGTTCCTACACTCTTCTATTATCAAGTGCAAGGGGTTTGAGTCACGGATTCATCTAGCCTAGACTATCCCACTGGTCTTGTTTCCATCGATCACGCTGAAAACTTTACGGACTAATCACCAACTAATACCAACCAAGAAAATGCTAGGTCAGTTTGAAATTGAAGTGAACAGTTAACATGGATTTTCGACAACCTGTATCGATTTTTGTGAAACCATATTCACTGAAACTGTTTGATAAAAGTGGTTAGAATCATGACGTCACTGTTTTCCACCTCATATCTGCTTTCAAAAAGTTAAGAACTGTCCGATCCTAAGGACGGCGATGTTTCCGACGAAGGCGAAGGACCAAACATGGTCCAGGCCATACCCTTCTATCTAAAGTTTTCGAGGTACGGCGTTCTGAAATTTTCAACCCCTATTTTTAACCCCTTAGAGATGACTGACAGTAACGCCGAGCTTCGAGGACCAACCAGACCCCGATCGGAACCTATAACCCCAATTTCATCAATTTTGTTTCATGGTAACTAAGAAAAGTGGCCCGTACGGCGTACAGACAGAAATTTTTTTATTGCATTTTCGGATTCTACATATCTTGAAACGTAAACCATCAAAATTTTTTTTGGGGGGGGGGGGGGGGGGGGTTAGATTTTTTTTAAAAACTAGCTGTGTTGCCCGTGGTGGGGCTTTGATCCATTCAGCCGTTTTTGCGTGATGGATCATAAACCCCCACCCCTATCCATCGGATCGGGAAGTAAACCTCCTTATGTCCTTCCCTGGTCATAGAAACATTTAAATACGCGAGATGGGTTCGATCCATTGAGCTGTTTTCGAGAATTTAATTTTTTTATGTTTCGGCTTCCCTATAAACCCCCACCCCTATTCATCAGATCCGGGAGTAAACCCCCCTATGTCCTTCCCCGATCACTGAAACATCTAAATACGCGAGATGGGTTCGATATATTGAGCCGTTTTCGAAAATTTAATTTTTTTATGTTTCCCTATAAACCCCCACCCCTATCCATCGGATCCGGAAGTAAACCTCCTTATGTCCTTCCCTGGTCATAGAAACATTCAAATACGCGATCCATTGAGCCGTTTTGGCGTGATTGAAAGACAAACAGACAGACACCACGAAAATCGTCTGTAAATTTAGTTATATAGATGCTCGATTCCGAAGGTTCATTATTGAAAATAATAAACCAAAACGTCACAGCGGGAGAAAGAGAAATGACGAACTTTCTTTCACCTTCAATTAACATGTTCTTGTAACAAACCAACAAACCCGAGGGGTGACGAGGAATAAATCCGGTCTTCGATAGCTTACGTAGGATTCAAAGGAAAATGAAATACGTAGGTTCCTACATCGCAATCGATTACGTCCTGGACGTCTATAATTAATTTGTTGTTATTCATGAAGCATAACGTTTGTTCAAGTTACAGAAGAAAGGTAAGGTACCTATCGACAAAATCCAAAATAACTATCATTCTTCAAATAACATAAATTACCGAACAACCAACTCGATATATTATTACACATCCATGCGTGACTATGATCATATGTTCCCTAGCAATGATATCTGGGCTGGATGTAGGCCGCGTCATTCACAATCATGTTGATGAAGCTTTCGGTGCAATATTCACGGCCTTACTGTGAATGAACGTACGCATTGTACGTCGTTGTCGTGAGCATTGAACGTGGATGCTCCGGGGTACAATGCTCCGCGTGGTCTCAAAACATTCCCTAGTTCGAGAATCAATTTAAAACGCTGCAAATCCCTGCACAACGGTTTATTATTTTGTACCGAATACCCTCCTGTTACAGATCACAGGTCTCCGTATAGATAACCCTTCTATATAACATCAGTACTATTCTACACATATTATGTAGATCGCGGACCCTCCGTAGGTTAGTACGTAACCCCGTACTCGTTACTAGGTCCCTACCTAAACCGTTGAGCAATAATTTACCTGTATAGGTTCCCCTTCTACAGAGATAGAATAATGAACCGTTGTGTAAGAATTTGACCATCAATAATACTTCAACGGTTGTTCAAGTTGCGAAAGTACTAATCAACAAAATCGAGCCCCCTCTTGGTAGATAAGCCGTTGTGTAATAATTTACCGTTGTGTAATGATTTACCGTTGTTAATAAGCTGCCATTGTGTAATAATTTACCCATCAATAATACTTGAACGGTTGTTCAAGTTGCAAAAGTACCTATCAACCAAATCCAGCCCCTTCTGGGTAGATGAGCCGTTGTGTAATAATTTACCGTGGTGTAATAATTTACCGTTGTGTAATAATTTGCCGGAGTGTAATAATTTGCCATTGTTAAATAATTTACCCATCAATAAATACTTCAACGTTTGTTCAAGTTTCAGAAGTACCTACCAACAAAATCCAATAGTCCATCACTTACCACATGAAATAATATCGTAGAACAAACAACTCGACTTCATACAGCCATCCTTGATTATAATCAGGTGCTCCTTAGTGATGAAATCCCGGCCGGATTTATACCGTTTGATTCACGATTGTGTTGACGAAGCTTTTTGGTGCACACGAACGGCTGGACGTACAGTGCTCCGGGTGGTCTAAAAAAATTGATTAGCTCAAGACAAATTTAATATAGTAAAAAAAACCATACCCTTCAATCAAAAGTTTTTGAGATACGGCGTTCTGAAACTGTCAACCCCTATTTTGAACCCCTTAGAGATGACTGACAGTAACGTCGAGCTTCGAGGACCAACTAGACCCCGAACGGAACCTATAACCCGAATTTCATCAATTTTGTTTCATGGTAACTAAGAAAAGTGGCCCGTACGGCGTACGGCGGACAGACAGAAATATTTTTATTGGTTTATTATTTTCAATAATGAACCATTGGAATCGAGCATGAAAAAACAAATTCTTACCCCCCCTCAAAATTTGATGGTTTACGTTTCAAGGTATGTAGAATCCAAAACTGCAATAAAACGCTGCAAATCCCTGCACCGTTATTATTTTGTATAGAATACCCTTCTGTTACAGATCACAGCTCTATGTATAGATAACCCGTCTATATAATATGATATGTACTATTCTATTATATGCATATTATGTAGATCGCAGACACTCCGTAGGTTAGTACCTAACCCCGTACTCGTTACTAGGTACCTACCTAAATCACGAGTTAAATGTTGCTAAAATAATTCTGCCGATGACAAACAGTACCTAAAAAAAAGGAACACACATAATGAAGTTCTGAAAAGAAATTGTTGATGAGGAGTGAAAAAAGTTGCAAAAGTACCTACCAACAAACTCCAGCCCCTTCTACGTAGATGGTATTATAATGAACCGTTGTGTAATAATTTACCGTTGAGTAATGATTTACCGTAGTAATAATTTACCCATCAATAATACTTCAACGTTTGTTCAAGTTTCACTACCTACCAACAAACTCCAAAAGAGCCATCATTTTTCAAATGAAATAATATCACAGAACAACCAACTCGACTTCATACTCCGCCAATATAATCAGGTGGCCCCTAGCAATGATTTTATCTCCGCCAATTTTCCTATTGTGGGCGCGTCTCTGGTTGCGAGATTTGGTTTGACTTGTATACAATTTCATTCACACTGGAGTCGAAAATGCCTGTCGGTGCAAACTTCGGGGCCTTACTGTGAACGAACGGCTGGACGTACGATGCTCCGGATGGTCTTAAAAAACTCGCAAGTTCAAGAACTATTTAAAACCGTAAAAATATTTACGTAAAAAAATGGTATAGGCGTTTTGAAAATTTCAACCCCTATTTTGAACCCCTTAGAGATGACTCACAGTAACGTCGAGCTTCGAGGACCAACTAGACGCCGAACGGAACCTATAACCCGAATTTCATCAATTTTTTTTCATGGTAACTAAGAAAAGTGGCCCGTACGGCGTACGGCGTACGGCGTACGGCGGACAGACAGAAATATTTTTATTGCAGTTTTGGATTCTACATATCTTGAAACGTAAACCATCAAATTTTGAGGGGGGGGTAAGAATTTTTTTTTTCATGCTCGATTCCAATGGTTCATTATTGAAAATAATAAACCAAAATATTTCTGTCTGTCCGCCGTACGCCGTACGGGCCACTTTTCTTAGTTACCATGAAAAAAAATTGATGAAATTCGGGTTATAGGTCCCGTTCGGCGTCTAGTTGGTCCTCGAAGCTCGACGTTACTGTGAGTCATCTCTAAGGGGTTCAAAATAGGGGTTGAAATTTTCAAAACGCCTATACCATTTTTTTACGTAAATATTTTTACGGTTTTAAATAGTTCTTGAACTTGCGAGTTTTTTAAGACCATCCGGAGCATCGTACGTCCAGCCGTTCGTTCACAGTAAGGCCCCGAAGTTTGCACCGACAGGCATTTTCGACTCCAGTGTGAATGAAATTGTATACAAGTCAAACCAAATCTCGCAACCAGAGACGCGCCCACAATAGGAAAATTGGCGGAGATAAAATCATTGCTAGGGGCCACCTGATTATATTGGCGGAGTATGAAGTCGAGTTGGTTGTTCTGTGATATTATTTCATTTGAAAAATGATGGCTCTTTTGGAGTTTGTTGGTAGGTAGTGAAACTTGAACAAACGTTGAAGTATTATTGATGGGTAAATTATTACTACGGTAAATCATTACTCAACGGTAAATTATTACACAACGGTTCATTATAATACCATCTACGTAGAAGGGGCTGGAGTTTGTTGGTAGGTACTTTTGCAACTTTTTTCACTCCTCATCAACAATTTCTTTTCAGAACTTCATTATGTGTGTTTCTTTTTGTTAGGTACTGTTTGTCATCGGCAGAATTATTTTAGCAACATTTAACTCGTGATTTAGGTAGGTAGGTACCTAGTAACGAGTACGGGGTTAGGTACTAACCTACGGAGGGTCTGCGATCTACATAATATGTATAGAATAGTACATATCATATTATATAGACTGGTTATCTATACATAGAGCTGTGATCTGTAACAGAAGGGTATTCTATACAAAATAATAAACCGTTGTGCAGGGATTTGCAGCGTTTGCAGTTTTGGATTCTACATACCTTGAAACGTAAACCATCAAATTTTGAGGGGGGGTAAGAATTTTTTTTTTCTTGCTCGATTCCAATGGTCCATTATTGAAAATAATAAACCAAAACGATAAGCAAATTGAGACAACAGTGCCCCGGAAATTTCAACCTCCATTTTCTGCCCTTCGAGATGACTCGCAGTAACGCCGAATTTCACTTACCAACTGGACGCCCCAAAAATGGGATCTACAATTCATTAATTTTGGCTCATGGTGACTAAAACTAAGTACGCCAGACGGACAAAATTTGTTGGATCCGGATTGGAAACTGTAGACCGGTTTCGGCTGTTAAACCATCATCAACCATCTTCTATTGTGTACTGATGATGGTTTAACAACCGAAACCGATCTGCAGTTTTGTTAGTTTACGTGGAAATAGACTTTTCTATTTTTTATCCTGTATTGCTTCCGAGTCTGCGAAGCAGCGGAAGCCTTGTGTTCACTTTCGTGAGCCAAAAAATTTTTGTCTTCAGAAATCAAAATTTCCACTTGCATTTTGCGTTTCAAAGCCTACTGAACAAATTTGGTTCCGTGTCTGTCGGTCTGTGAGTCTGTGAGTCTGTCCGCATTTCCTTGTTACAGCCATAACTTCCACGATTTTGAATTGATTCAGCTCAAATTTTGAGGGATGGTGCGGATAAGGCCCCTTGAGATCCCATACAAATTTCAACATGATTGATCCAGCGGTACGCCCTGCGCATGCGCTAACGTTAAATTCAACAAACACGCATAACTTTCACAATTTTGATTCAATTTCGCTCAAATTTTCAAGGGTTGTTTGGACAAGGCCTAGTGAGTTCCAGTATGAATTTCAGCATGATCGGACCCTCGGTGCGCTCTGCGCATGCGCTGGCGTGAAATAGATTCAATTTCCTTGTTACAGCCGTAGTAACCAAAGATTTCACCCAATTTCAATGTAATTCTCAGGGATTAAGCGGGTAGGGCCCATTGAGGTCCCATATAAATTTCAACATGATAGAGCCAGCGGTTCGCCCTGCGCATGCGCTCTGTCTGTCTGTCTGTCCTTCTATGCACGGCCAAACGGCTCGACGGATATCGACCAAATTTGGCACGAATATCCAGTAGGCTCCCAAGTTGTGCAACGTCGCATTTTTAATTCCCTGACCATAGCGGAACTATGGTCGACCATGGTCAACTCCTGAATGGCTTGACGGATATCGACCAAATTTGGCACGGATATCCAGTAGGCTCCCAAGTTGTGCAATGTCGCATTTTTAATTCCCTGACCATAGCGGAACTATGGTCGACCATGGTCAACTCCTGAATGGCTTGATGGATATCGACCAAATTTGGCGCGAATATCCAGTAGGCTCCCTAGTTGTGCAACGTCGCATTTTTAATTCCCTGACCATAGCGGAACTATGGTCGACCATGGTCAACTTCGTTAATTGGAATGGTAACCCCTATTTTTTATCGCGTATTCGTAATCTACGTGAAATTCTATCTACGATCGACCCGCGGTCGACCATAGCGCATCCATGGGCCCCTCCATGGTCGAATCCCGAATTGCCCAACGGATATCGACCAAATTTGGCACGAATATCCAGTAGGCTCCCAAGTTGTGCAACGTCGCATTTTTAATTCCCTCACCATAGCGGAACTATGGTCGACCATGGTCAACTTCGTTAATTGAAATGGTAACCCCTATTTTTTATCGCGTATTCGTAATCTACGTGAAATTCTATCTACGATCGACCCTTCGGACTACCCCCGCGGTCGACCTTAGCGCATCCATGGGCCCCTCCATGGTCGAATCCCGAATTGCTCAACGGATATCGACCAAATTTGGCACCAATATCCGGTAGCCTCCCAAGTTGAACGTAGGCGCATTTTTAATTCCCTGACCATAGCGGAAATATGGTCGACCATGGTCAACTCCTGAATGGCTTGACGGATTTTGATAAAATTGGGCACAAATACCCGGTAGGGTATGGGATTTTTCCGTCGTTTGTTGGTTCCACGATACTGCGCACAGCGAATCTCGGATAGCGAGTGAAGCGAGCGGTCAGGCTAGTTACGAGTATGTATAATGGACGTAATGTATTATGGAAGTCATGTTATGTATAATATGTATATTTCATGTAATGTTATGTTATGTAATGTAATGTTATGTAATATGTATATTTAACGTTATGTAATGTTAGGTATGTAATGTAATGTAATGTAATGTTATGTAATATGTATATTTCACGTTATGTAATGTTATGTAATGTAATGTAATGTTACGTTATTTTGCTTCCGAGTCTGTTCTATTTTATAATGGGTCACTCTGATTGTGACGAGGAAGCTCCTGTGCCATCACCTTGGCAGTGTATTTTCCTATGGTTTTCCACTAATCCGCCGCAAGTGATTTGAGTTATAATTCGACATACCTTCAAACGGAAACCATCAAATTTAGAGGGGGGGGGGGGGGGGGGGATGTGTTCTTCATGCTCAATTCCAAAGAAAGAAAAAAAATCAGAAAAAAAAAAGAAAAAATGATCCAAAAAAAAAACTGAAGCTGTTTCACCTATTTTCGCTAATTATTTTCAGTTTGATCAACTGACAGACCTCAGTTGCTTGCTATCCGCGGGCATCAGTACTTACTGTGGTCAAAAACAAGGCAACACAGTATGGCGTTTCCCGTTTAAACTAAACATGCAGAAAGATGCTGGGATAAAATAAAACTTGGTATAATTCAGACCCAACCGAATACTCCATCATCTTTAACGAATGACAATATTGATAAAATTTCTGCTAGTGTCGAATACTGTGCGCCCCCCGCGTTACGGTGAAAAGAGAGAAGCCTTGTGAAGCAGGGTGGGTTTTATGAACAACAAAACATGAATAATAAATAACAGCTACTCAAGACTGACCTAAGTTTACTACAAGACCAAATTAATTTTATCTTTGTGACCATAATTATAAAGATTTTGCGATAGTTTTATAATTGCGATAATCATTTAATATAATTGAGCAATATTTCAAAAGAATGCATTCCATAATGAGATCAAACGTAGATGCCGCCTTCACAGAAAATTATAATTCAATCTCTTCGCTGGCCTTTGGAATTGGTTCAATGTAAAACTAGCCGTGACATTTCAAAAAGAGGTCATTCGTTTCCGGCAATCCGGAGCTCGAAACATTATTTTAAAATCCAAAAAGAGGCGATAATGAACCTATGAAGTTGTATTTTACGCAACATTTTTTCATCTTCACCGTACCGGCACTGGCATAGATTTTAATGAAAAATACCCAGTCAGTTTTAAACTACAGCTGATACATCAGCGAACACCTAATGATAACTTAGATCGGTTACACAGAGAGATTCCGTAAATAAAATGTGAAGACCGCAAAGTAGATAGATGGGGTGAAGATCGACTGACATAAATGAGGCAAATAATAAACAATGAAAAAATCTCTGCCAGGTTCAATGGCACATAGCTTCCTCGTGACACTAACACACACAAACCCTTCCACCACAATAAGGAGAAGGGGAAATCAAAATTATTTATTGGCAACAAATCATAACCTACCTAATAAAGAAGAATATATTCAAAATAATATAATACTGAGAAAATAAAATAAAAAACTACAGAAAAACGTTGCAAAGTCCTTGTCACGTCACATGGGACTATTATTCTATTGGACATACAACAGAAACGTTGGCTGTTCATTTATTGTTTCTTTCATATTCAATAACTGAAATAGCTATTTTTGATGGTTTCCACCGATTTTGGCCCCCAAAAACACGAATTAGGCTCCTATTTTTGACAAAAATTGTCATTGTTCATTGAAGATGCCATTTACCTGTCATGATTCACCTGATACTACTTCTAGTGTTATTATAAAAATTTATAGTGATTTCAGACAAAAATTAAACATAAATTTAACTGAATCTTCATTAGAACCTCAGTTTTCCACTATTTGGTCAAAATGGATTTCATATTCGGTCTCTTCGTCCTAAAAAAATATGGAAAACGATATCTCACAAGCTCTTGATACTGAAAAACCACACTCATGCAGCATGGCTATAAGAGCGAATTTTCGAAGGTTTCGGCATCTTCCTCCTCCGCCTAAAATTTTCTGAAAATTAATTTTCGGCCAATGTTTTCCCAACTTGATACCATACAAAATTAAAACAGGAGTAGTTTTACGCAAAGTAAAATTTGGGGTGGAAGGAGGGGGAGGGGCAAATCAAATCAAGGGGGAGTCAAAATTGAGTCCAAAAAGTGATTATTGCCCAAATTCGAAAAACCTCATGTTTTTCAAACGGTTGGTAACCCTATTAATTATTGCAGCTGAATTGTGAAAGTTACCTAAAAAATGCGCCAAAACGTCAGCTTTCCAACGGTATACTCAAATTTGAATTTTCTGTTGAATTTAAGAGAGAAAATTAGGTTTAAATGGGAAAAAAAGTGTTTTTTCCGTCTAAATGTTGCGTTTTTCATGAAAAAGAGATTTATTCGTTATTTTCACTTTAGGGCAGGGGTGTTGAGGATGGAAACAATTGAGCTGAAGAAGTAATTTTTACAATTTATTGCAACAATTGCTCAATTTGCCGAATGCAAAAACCTGTCCTCCGGTGAACTGCGTCGACGGCATTCCGCAGCTCTGCCCGGTTCTGTCCGATGTCTTCTGCGCATTGTGTTATCCTTTCGATCAGGTGGCTTCTCGACTGAATCCTGACCTCGTACACCTTTGATTTCAGGGCCCCCCAGAAATAAAAATCCAAAGGTGTCAGGTCAGGACTGCGAGGGGGCCACCTGACAGGTCCATTTTGCGAAATCCACCTACCATGGAAAACAAACATACGTTATGATTTTGGGTTGGCGGGGGCAGAATTTCGATACAATCTTCATCATCCACCATCACTGGAAGTAGCGATTCATAGACAAAGTCACAGCTAAGGGGACTTCCCTCAAATTATTTTATTTGTTGGATGAAGATTAAGTACCATCGAAAATGTGTTGCGACAGAATTCGTCGTTAGATCCCAAACTTCAAGTCTCAAACATTAAAATCGGCTCATTTTTCGCGAATACTCTTAGTTGGGAAATTACTGTTGATTTCTTATGGAAGAAGGAAACAAGGCCATCCTGGCCTTGCCCGCCAACCCAAAATCCTAACGTATGTTTGTTTTCCATGGTAGGTGGATTTCGCAAAATGGACCTGCCAGGTGGCCCCCTCGCAGTCCTGACCTGACACCTTTGGATTTTTATTTCTGGGGGGCCCTGAAATCAAAGGTGTACGAGGTCAGGATTCAGTCGAGAGGCCACCTGATCGAAAGGATAACACAATGCGCAGAAGACATCGGACAGATCCGGGCAGAGCTGCGGAATGCCGTCGACGCAGTTCACCGGAGGACAGGTTTTTGCATTCGGCAAAACGGGGGGGGCATTTTGAGCAATTGTTGCAATAAATTGTAAAAATTACTTCTTCAGCTCAATTGTTTCCATCGTCAACACCCCTGCCCTAAAGTGAAAATAACGAATAAATCTCTTTTTCATGAAAAACGCAACATTTAGACGGAAAAAACACTTTTTTCCCATTTAAACCTAATTATCTCTCTTAAATTCAACAGAAAATTCAAATTTGAGTATACCGTTGGAAAGCTGACGTTTTGGCGCATTTTTTAGGTACCCTTTCACAATTCAGCTGCAATAATTATTAGGGTTACCAACCGTTTGAAAAACATGAGGTTTTTCGAATTTGGGCAATAATCACTTTTTGGACTCAATTTTGACTCCCAAGATCCACCTAAAAAAATTATGTTAGGCCTTGAAAAGATAGAAAATTTAACGCACGCTTTAACGCACAATGTAGTCCTCGGATTTGAATTTGCATGCAAAATAAGGGAATTATGGCCATTTTAGTGAAGTAAGGTCGAAAACACGAAAAAAATCTTAAAAACTATATAACTTGAAAATGAAGCCTCTAATCAAAAATTTCTAGGAGGCATTTTTTGTCGGAAATTAGCTGTAGAACACGTAGGAGAGAGGTCCGCCTTCACTCGCGTTACACCCTGTATATACATATAATTTTTGGTGTCTTTCGGCAGGGAATTCAGGATGGTCTGAAACGGATTTTGGTATAAAAATCTTTCGGAATTCGAGTTTTAAAAATTTTGGACCGAGAACAATAGCTTCCTTTTCTTCGAAAATTCGCTAAAACCAAAAAACCGTATTTTTACACCTATTTTTCACCCGTAACACCTTTGGGTATATTCCGATCCGGCTGCAATGTTTCGGGACATAACTAGGGCCCAAATGGAGCCTGTGCGCGAAAGAAAGAATTTTTAGACCGAAAATAATCCAGATATGGATGATACGGCGGATGGATATTCCATTTTTGGAATCTACGCACTTTGAAACGTAAAAGAAAAAATTTGGTCGTGGGGGGGGGGGGGGGGGGGGTTATTAAAAAAATTCCTGAGCATACAGAATAATAAACCAAAATACAGATACATTATACTATATAGAATACGGGTTTGAGGCGCATGATTTTTACGGCATGTATTCTAACGCCTGAACCGCATGATTCCTGAAAGTTTCACCAAAATCGTCCCAGAGGTTTCTGAAAAATCGAGCAACTCTCGGAATTCGCGTTTCCGCATGCGCAGTGGCCATACCACCATCCAATCTTCTTGAAATTGGTACTGGACCTATACAGGGTGTCACCCTTTCGGGCGCACCACCGGCCAGGGTTCGATTCTACTACTAATTTGCGACTTTTTTTGTCCTATAACATATATTTTTTAATTCACGCTAAATACCACTTTTTTCACTTTTAAGATTTTTTTCGCATTTTCGACCTTGTTCGCTAAAACTGTCATAACTCCCTTAATTGATGAAGTAAATTCAAATTTGATTATACCATTGGAAAGAGCGTTAAATTTCCTATCTCCCTGACGCCTTTTTAGACAATTTTAAAAAAAATGAACGGGTGAAAAATAAGCCGAAAGTGAAAAATTGGTAAAATTTCGAAAATGTTCACTTTCTTCAAAGCTTGTCTCTCGAAACGTCCTGAACGGAAATTTTTATGCTGCAAGCCTAAAAGTTGCATCTGAATCCGAGCTTTCCAACGGTGTAGTCAATGTTTTTTTAAAACCACTTCTTTGGTAAGAAAATGACGTTTTTAAGGCAGAAAACGTTAATTTGCGGGTGAAAATCAGCGTTTTCCACCAGAAGTGCTTTCCAACTTAACAAATTCGTTTGACACGGAATTTTACGTATTTTTTGACGCTGAATCGAATGGTGACACTTTCACATCTCCTCGACAAACAAATAGCGCTTTTCAAGCCCTTTCTGGGTTAAACAGGGTACAACAACTGAGTCCTCGAATCATTTGATTTCTTGAGTATGTTTATTGTTAAAGATGGTCAAAATGTCCCCCGTTTTGTATGAGGCATCGTGCTCGACGATCGCAGCTCGTTGGTGTTCCTTCGGATGTCCTCACTGCAGTGGTAGATCTTATCGAGAAGATCCTCTCGTGTATCCGGAAAAAGATGCCATGGTTTTCAAGCGCAGAGTAAGAAGCAACTGCCTACCTGCACGTCAACGGTTGAACGTTCCAACAATCACAAATGATATTTGTACCCTTGTTATCTACTTGTGTACTTGTTATCTATCGAAAAGAGAAACCTTTCCGGAGATGATCGGGACGATATTTTCGAGACAGCGGGCAAAAATTAGGTAGATATAAACAAATTGGGAGGAGTGCGAGTCATTAATAATCCAGACCTCCCTCAATGAAAATTTTGGTTAAAACGAACAACGAATGACCCCTTCGCCCAAAGGAAAGGGCTTGAAAAGCGCTATTTGTTTGTCGAGGAGATGTGAAAGTGTCACCATTCGATTCAGCGTCAAAAAATACGTAAAATTCCGTGTCAAACGAATTTGTTAAGTTGGAAAGCACTTCTGGTGGAAAACGCTGATTTTCACCCGCAAATTAACGTTTTCTGCCTTAAAAACGTCATTTTCTTACCAAAGAAGTGGTTTTAAAAAAACATTGACTACACCGTTGGAAAGCTCGAATTCAGATGCAACTTTTAGGCTTGCAGCATAAAAATTTCCGTTCAGGACGTTTCGAGAGACAAGCTTTGAAGAAAGTGAACATTTTCGAAATTTTACCAATTTTTCACTTTCGGCTTATTTTTCACCCCGTTCATTTTTTTTAAAATTGTCTAAAAAGGCGTCAGGGAGATAGGAAATTTAACGCTCTTTCCAATGGTATAATCAAATTTGAATTTACTTCATCAATTAAGGGAGTTATGACAGTTTTAGCGAACAAGGTCGAAAATGCGAAAAAAATCTTAAAAGTGAAAAAAGTGGTATTTAGCGTGAATTAAAAAATATATGTTATAGGACAAAAAAAGTCGCAAATTAGTAGTAGAATCGAACCCTGGCCGGTGGTGCGCCCGAAAGGGTGACACCCTGTATAGGGCCTTACCCGATGATCCCTGAACATGTTGGCAAAGTAGGATTTGAAACGAGCAAGTTACGCGTCTGGTAAAGGTTTGCGGGCAAAGAAGGGCAGGCAGATACCAAACCAAATTTGTTCAGAAAGCTCTAACGTAAAAAGCTAGGAGAAAATTGTTTCCTCTCCAAGTGAAAACAAAGCTTCCGCTACCTTGGTGGGCTCGGAAGCAGTTTATTGGTTTTGTTTCGTTCCACAAGGTATTATTGTGCTAAAACAGACATCGAGACGGTGACGAACTCCACGTTTGCAAATTAAATTCAACGACCGACAATAATGACAGACTAATCCAATTTTCTCAAATTGTGGAGTCACATAATTATAATGGTAAGGTAGTTCCAGCCCTTCACGAGACTTCCATTAAGAAATTAGGTTTGTGGTTGATTAATATGGAAAAAGCATGTTAGCACAAAAGTAGGTAGGTATGGTTCGAGATAGTAAAGGCAGTAAATGTATACTGTGAAACTTCCGCAAAAGTATAATAGAGAATCAGTTTACGTTAATTATTGCGGCTCCCGAAATCAACATTTTAGACAAATTGAGGGAAGTACTTATGTCGGTTTTTCGGTTCACAGGCCGTCTTTTCCACATTATCATCCAAATAGGGCTTATGGTTTCATAGGTAATAATGCCAGATGAGTCATAGCGGATCACCTGCTGCATTAAAAAAATAAAAAAAAAGAAAAATTAAAAGATAAATAAATAAATTTAAAAAAATGTTATGCTCATCAGGCCATGCTGCGTAACTGTGTTTTAATTCAATTAATGTAAGTTTGATAGAGGTAGGTAGTTTGATAGGAGAACGAGCCGTAAGAACATTTTACCATGTGATAGAATTGGTGTGAAATGCTTAGTTACGCTGGGCATCATAAATTAATATACCTACAACAGTATATAACCGCGTGCCTCCTACTCCTGCAAAAACACACACAAAACACACCCGCGCACACACACACAACACTTAGTGAGTGTTATATTGGGTGAATCGATTAGCTTTGTATTTTGTTGTTTTTACCTTCATGAAAATGTAATTATTGTTATACGTTGTTTAATTTCTACCTTTAAAACCTATAACAATTTAAGCAAAAACAATCATTCAAGACACGCAATGTACATAGTACACAATGATAAATTGAAAACTCACTTCATTGATCACGAGCGTGGAAAATAATATTTTATAACTTATTCCGTTACTATGATACCAGAATATTGAAAACGGAATCTTGAAAAATGTTCGGTAAGAGGAACGAACATCAGCTCAAAGATAAATCAGTGGGATCGAATAAATTAACAATTGTGCACCTCTTTTGAAGTTCATGACAGAAGTGGGAATTTGTGCCACAACAACTCATGGTCAACCTCTGTTATGTTATTCAAATATTCCATTTACTATTTTTGCCGACTCACCTTTAAGAATAAATTTTTATTTGTCACAAATCATGTTGGTTAATTCGTGCTTGATTATCTGTCTACAGTGACTGCGGCCCTGACAGCTGAAAGGAAAAAAGAGGAAGGTGCTAACTTTCCAGTCGAGTCTTCAATTAGGTAGGTAGGAGAAAATAAAATTCGCCAAACCATGACAATCGTCTTCACTGTCTCCTGGATGTACTATGGGGACATTAATAACTGGATACTGCGCAGCAAGCACCCCCAAACTTCCATAAGCTACTATTTAAATTACGTTCAAATTATGTCGCCTTTAGCCTCTTCCGATCAAGAAGGCTTGGATATCTAATTTTCAACAGACCCAATTTAATTATCTTCACCACCATCGGGCTTCTGATTAAAAGTCGGGATGACGGCGGCAGACCGTCCGGTTTTTGCCCTATTGTTACCCCCAATATTGGGTAAGCGAATTATACTTTGGCAATCTCTCCTACCAATTAAGGAACATGCCCAACCCCAGTGAAATAGTGGTTTATCAGACAGTCTAATTATCCGAGCCGGAACTTGAGGTAGATTGATGTATTTATTTATCCGGGACTCTACAGAAAATACGCGTACCGACAATGTTGGCTGCACAGTTTCATGCTATTATATTAACTTCTTTGGTATTTTCCCCATCGGAAAATTTTGTCGTAGCCTGGTTTCTACAAAATCCATGCTCGTGATCTATTTAAGTAATCATTACTCGTGTAGAATGAAAGTTATTTACGCGCAACTTGGTTTTAGATGTAGAAATTAAATAAAAAACAAACACACACGCGCAAGCACAAAATAGGACCCAACAGGCCTATTTGTACAAATAGTGAACTGCATCTCCTTATCTATACATATAATAAAACAGTGTCTGTTTGTTTGTTTGTTTGTCTCGGCATCAATTGAGAACGGCTGAACGTAGAAAGTTGCGGCTGGTACCATTTGACGCAGAATTTATCTGGGAAGGTTTATGAAAAATCCGCATTTGAATCTGTCCATCCGTTGAAACGCTATGAATGAAATACTACTAAAAAAAGTGTTATAATCACTTCTATGAGGACGTTTATGCTTATAATAACTTTGAACGGTTGGACGTAAATCCGATTGTAATTAGATTCTGGTTTCAGCTCGACGAGTACATTCAAGTGGTACTTCAATCAGGATGTTAGTTGGAGGGGGGTACAGGTTATGAGAGGGGAGGGGGTTCTACAGATATTTCAAAACTACTTGACCAATTGGAGTGCAACTTTGGGAATTTGTTGTGTGAACATTGAGGAATGTTTCTAACCAGGTAGGGAGGGTTCATAGGATACGGGGGGGGGGGGGGGAGTTAGGGTTGGCATTGGGGAAGGTTTCTGATCAGTTGAGGAGGGGGGGATACAGGCATATTAAAATACATGACCGTTGGCTCCATTTATTTAAATCGCAGCAACACGCGTCGGTTCAAATAGTATAATAGTATAATATATCATAAAACAGTGTCAGTCTGTTTGTTTGTCTCGGCATCGATAAATGAGAACGGCTGAACGTAGAAGGTGGTATCTGTTATGAGTGGGGCCTGTCCTAAAGGGGGTGTCTGTTCTACCGTTGGGAAGCGCAGGTACACAGCTAGTTCTAAATCATTTGGAACAACTGGAAATAGAATCCTAAAGCAATTCAGAGCTAATAAAATCTCATCAGTTCACCAGTAAATCACCTGCTGTACATTACCATTCTTTAGCAGTAATTTTAAACTCTATTTTAGAAAGAAATAACGGTTTAATTACAGAATTATTCACAGGTACCTATTTAAAAACGCTGCAAATCCCTGCACAACGGTATATTATTTTGTACAGAATACCCTCCTGTTACAGATCACAGGTCTCCGTATAGATAACCCTTCTATATAACATATATGTACTATTCTACACATATTATGTAGATCGCGGACCCTCCGTAGGTTGGTACCTAACCCAGTACTCGTTACTAGGTACCTACCTAAACCGTTGTGTAATAATTTACCTGTATAGGTTCCCCTTCTACGGAGATAGAATAATGAACCGTTGTGTAATAATTTGCCCATCAATACTACTTCAACGGTTGTTCAAGTTGCAAAAGTACCTATCAACAAAATCCAGCACCTTCTTGGTAGATGAGCCGTTGCGTAATGATTTACCGCGGTGTAATAATTTACCGTTGTGTAATAATTTGCCGTGGTGTAATAATTTACCGTTGTTTAATAATTTACCATTGTGTAATAATTTGCCGGTGTGTAATAATTTGCCATTGGGTAATAATTTACCCATCAATACCTAATACTTCAACGTTTGTTCAAGTTTCAGAAGTACCTAGGTACCAACAAAATCCAATAGTCCATCACTTGTCAAATGAAATAATATCGCAGAACAAACAACTCGACTTCATACAGCCATCCTTGATTATAATCAGATGCTCCGTAGTTATGATATTCGGGCCGGAGTTATACCGTTTGATTCACGATCGTGTTGACGAAGCTTTTTGGTGCTCACGAACGGCAGGACGTACGATGCTCCGGGTGGTCTCAAAAAATAGTTTAGCTCAAGACAAATTTAATAACGTAAAAAAAACCATACCCTTCTATCGGAAGTTTTCGAGATACGGCGTTTTGAAAATTTCAACCCCTATTTTGAACCCCTTAGAGATGACTGACAGTAACGTCGAGCTTCGAGGACCAACTAGACCCCGAATTTTTTTTCGTGGTAGGTAACTAAGAAAAGTGGCCCGTACGGTGTACGGCGGACAGACAGAAATTTTTGTATTGCAGTTTTGGATTCTACATACCTTGAAACGTAAACCATCAAATTTTGAGGGGGGTAAGAATTTTTTTTTTCATGCTCGATTCCAATGGTTCATTATTGAAAATAATAAACCAAAAATTTATAATTAAAATTAGTTTCATTTTAACAATCAAGTTTTAATCATAGTATTGACATGATAAGTAGTACGTACGAAGTACGAAACTGGTGGTACTGTTGTGGTGTGGTACTTCGAAAACGAAGTACCACATGCACAACAGACAACATTAAACCTTTTCATTTACTTCGCATCAAAAATCATAAAAATATATTTAACTTGACAAGAAGCCAATTTTCCTCCTCTTGAAAACAACATCAAACAGACAACATATTCATCAATTACCACTACGTTACAATAGGTACATCAAATAGGTAACAAAAACAACAACAAATAGGTACATACTCATCAATTATCAGTAGGAACACCAATAAAAAAATTATCACAGACACATCTATGAAGGACACACCACTTATTTTCACTTTTAGTTCACTGTAGTTGTCGATAACAATAACGCAGCTCCACTGTAGGTTTTGGTTCCTCCGACTGCAGTTTAACGAAAGCGGGGGAAGTAGCGCCGGTTCGATACCAAACTTCGAATGTAGGGAGGGATAGAAACACACATGATTATAAAAACCTAAGCAATGCACTAGGTAGTCCAACCACACCAGTAAATAAGCTGGTAAAATATTCCTATCAAACTAGCCATAATATAGAACTAGTTGAATTGAAAAACAGTTCTACAGCATAACCTGATGAAGGAACTGCGCAAGAAATGTTTTATTTTATAATCCCAGGACTCGAAGTATCTCACAACTACTTGACTAATCTACTGGGGTACTGCGCTCAATGCGTCACACTATGGGGTGCTTTCCTGTCTCCCTGGCTCCCATTCGGCGCCGCTAATTTCTTGGCTGCTTTCCGAATCGGTTTGGGCGAACATGCTCACTTCTAAAAGCTTTGGAAGGTGATCGTAACGAACTCTCCTTTCCCGCTTATTTCCCGGTGCACCAATAATAGTCATGTCGAAAACAATCGTTAGTTCTGGACTTCTGTTATTGATGAAATGTTTCTTCACCGGTCATTGTTACTAGGCAAGACAGTATATTTTTTAAATTAAAAATTACTCTAATAAATTCCACTAACTAGGTATTTTTTTGTAATTCTGATAATTTAAACATTCTCGTCAAGTTTGTCAATTCGAAGTCCACTATCAACCACAGCTACTATGAATCCACGATGAGGCAAATCAGCTGGGTGTTCTACTCTGGGGTGCTGCTCACAGATTTTAATTAACATGACAAAATGAGTCATGAAGACCCTTCGGACTCTTGGTCCATACAAGTGTTAGGTAACGCACTTACCGTATGGAGGAAGTACGGTGCGGCGTTGCATTACGTTGCGTTACGTATCTCAAACATCCAATGTACACTTCACTGTACTGTTAACTTCTAATTTAGAGATTTTATAGGACGGTTTGGTTCTTAAAAATGTAACTTTTTATATTTATTTGACTGGTCTCGTATTTTTCCTATTCCCTAAAACCGGAAAAAGCAATTGAGTTAAGTGGCCATGAACAAGGCAATCGGAGCAAATTACGATAATAGGCGTGAACTGAGTTCAAATAGTTTCCAGCTCTCCTCTGATATTTCGGCACCAAATATCCGGTGCAGAAATTCAAATATTTGGCGCCGAAATATCAGGAGAGATCTGGAAACTATTTGAACTCAGTTCATGCCTATCTTATCGTAATTTGCTCTGACTGCTTGTTCATGGCTACTAAACTCAATTGTTGTTTCCGGTTTTTCAAAAATAAATCGGAAAAATATCAGACCAGTCAAATAAATATAAAAAGTTGCATTTTTAAGAACCAGACCATCCTATAAAATCTCTAAATTAAAAGGTAACAGTACGGTGATTTCTGTACCTATTGCGAATGTGTACGGTCATAAAATTGAGGGTACAGGTACCCATTTAACTAAACCTCTAGATCACAAAGTATTCATCACACTGGAGTGGACAGGTAAAGTAGGTACTACTTACAACATTCGTACCAATGCGAGTACAAACAAATGTTCTTACCTGAAACAAAGCAAAGAAATACGTTAGATAAATATATAAATAGGTATGTAGTCCTCAAAAATATAGGAAGTCAGTGCGATTCTAGGCCAAAACTGTAGGTACTACGGGTACCTGAAATGTCAACGGGTTAGGTTGATAAGGACAACCAAGCGCTCAGGGTTGCAGGACCGAAAATTCTATCATAGAAGGTAATTGGACATTCTTATACCGACTCCCCTCGCCTTTGAGGAATGAAAGTTATGGCTGCTCCTGACTAGGCAAGGATTTATCGAATATACAAGGGAGATGAGTTGAGTTTGATGAAAAAAGAGGAAGAAGGAGGTAATTTGAATATTCTTGAGTCGCCGATATATAAATATTATATATAACTGGATAACCCGAGCTCCGGTTGAACGCTCTTCTACATCACCCGGCAGAAGTGCGGGCTTAGTATAATGAGGAGGTCTAAGGCTACTTAGGCCGCCTCGGCCATTTCATCACTTGCGGTGATAACGTGGAGTGAAACAGAGGAGGGTGAATACCTGAAAGTGATCTGAACCTTAGATTGGTTCATTTTTTCAATAATGGACTTCCGAAATCGAGCATGAGAACCCCCCCCCCCTCCCCCAACAAAATTTGATCGTTTCCGTTTCAAGGGACGCAGAATCCGAAAGTGGAATTTAAGACCATTTCTGTCCGTCCACCGAACATCGTCAGCTGTACGCCGTACTTCGCGCTTTCCTGAGTTACCACGAACCAAAATTAACGAAATTTGGTTTGTAGGTCCAATTTGAGGTCTAGTTGGTCCGCGAAGCTCGGCGATACTACCGAAATTTTCAGGCCCTGAAGACTGAACCAAAAATCACCATCAACATGGGAGTGAATTGTACAGTGTACTTCCCCAGATACAAGTTACTGGGGTTTGCCGAACCCTGGGGTGAGTCTTCTTACTTGGACTCGTGCGAGGTTTGCAGGATGGTTTTATATACATACCCACATACCCAGTGAGGTCAAATCCAAGGTAATAAAAGAAAAGAAGTACGCATGTCTGCACCGCGCTACAAGCAGCAATTTCGGGTATTTTGACCTGAAATTTTGAGGGTAGACTCGCTGGACCTTCCATATTTGCTGTGAAGTCAGGTGAAAATTTGGGAATAAGTCCGAGGGTCCTATATACCACGTTCAGCGGCCATCATAATTTCAAAAATGAACAGTTGACGGCTTCATTTCACACTCGTGGTTTCTCAGTAGCCCAAGTTTTAAAAACAAGAGTTCGATGCAATTTTGAATTTGAACTATGCGAGAACTCATTGTTCATCGGCAGTGGGCGGAACAGAACTAACTTTTTAAGCAATCCATCTCTCAATTTGAAATGGCCTCTACCGGTGGCTGGTGTGCAGCAGACGGAACATGAGGGAAGGCATTTTATTAATTTCCTGGCGAAATCATACATTTGAGAGAGACATCAAAGTGGGTACTCTTAATATCAATAGTCCCCAAATGTGAGTGAATCCAAGGCGGGGGACAAGAGAGCAGTTCAGCAGTCTATATCAGGTTATTTCATGAAGAGCAGAGTTCCAAGATGTCCAATTCGTTGACATTTACAATATTACAAGCAGACCATAAAAGGAACCAGACTCCGTCTAGAACCACTTTTATTCCTTCGGGAGAGCTAAAAATTTGAGTTATTACGATGAGGAGCGCACAAAAAAAAGGATGAACTTGATACAGTCACTGAAGAAATGGGGTATTACCTAAATTGAAACGCACGAGCTTTTAGAGATGATGACCATTTCGATCGCTCCGTGACATGAAGGTTATTCTATAGCAAGGGATCATAGTTAGGACAAACTGTGCTTAAAAACGTCTGATGCCTGAATGCCGTACATAGCTTTCTCGTAGCGTAGGTAGTCATTACATGGGCGCAATGACAAACATAGGAAAACCGGGCCGATCGGAGGATCCGACTCCTAGTGACTCGAAAACAGATGATTATGCTCGGCCAATGTGGATTCAATCAACAAGCAGTCAATCATGATATCCCCCCTCCCCCTCCATGCTATCTATTGTAGACGACTTGGAAGAAGATAAGTAACTTTTTACCACAGAACGAAATCCGAAAGTTCGGGTACAACCAATTCAATCTCCACAGATGATTGCTTTCAGTACTCAGCCTAGTTCTTAGGGTATTTTCTTACGCTCCACACTCGACTGCTCTATTCGGCGAGAGCAATATTCCAACACTGAACACTTGGCATACTTAAACTTACGACTAACATCGTATGCATTGTGTTTCAAGGTCTCAAAAGTGCCCATAAACGATCAAAACAAGAGCGCAAACGTTCAAACCTGAGTTTGTCAAACGAAAAACCTCACTTCATTTATAGAGCCAGTTGTCGTAAGTGATGTCTTGATAATGAGTATAACTCAGACAAACAGTTTCTTGCATTCGCGCGATGTGTGGAAGAAAAAAGAAGACGTTGGTCAAGAGACTAAATAATAATTGACACCATGAAACCATGAAAATTTGCTAAAGGAAATGTTGTCAAGTGATATTCTGCATTGACTTTCGCAAAGTGCATATGAAACAAAGAAGAAGACGTTGGCCAAGAGAATAAATGAATCAGAGAAAATATACCCATGCAAAGGAAACAATGACAATTAAACCAGATGATTACGTAAACTTTCTCCCTATAGACTTTAATACTTTTAATATACCGTTGTAATTACCCAATTTTTTATTTATATAAATTATATACATTTAATTTTCCACAATGGGCAATCTCACCTGTTTTATTTTATTTTCTTATGTAAAAAGATCTCGGCGAGTGCTTTCCGAAAAGGTGCTATATGAGGGGTATCCGAAGCGACAAGGAAATAATGATAACGATGATAATGATAACGAGTGTTGTTGTTGATAGTTCAACTTACACCTGTTGACTGATAATTATAATTGCAAGACAAGCATCTCGTGTAAACCTCCATAAGTGTTTGCCAAACATACCGCAATCAAAATTTCATACACACTTCGAACAAGAAGGATGTTTGACAAACACGTCAAAAAAAGGCTTTCAAAATCGTTGTTCGTCAAATTTGTTGATAGTTTACGGGTCCCTTAACTGACCTTTGGAATGAACATGGGGTGAACAAACTAGGTACTGTGGACAATGATACTGAATTTGGACGTTATCTATACATTCATCTTGAATGCATCTTGACTGCATGTGAAATAACCTTTTTCTGAATGATTTATTTTGACTAATTCAATGACATAATGGTTAAATAAGGTTCCTCCTTGGGGATGTGACTGTCTTTTCAACAGTCCTTTGAATCCCTTCAGTTTGGCCAACCTGGTGGGATCCTTATACGGTCGTTTGCCGAGTTGGGTACACTTTGGGACGTAAGTAAGAACGCTTGGCCAAAACGGCCTCCAGTATGCACATACGAAGATCATACTCCGATCTCGAATAAATTCACGAGGGACCACCTCCTTAATTGCTCAGTACCTACAATTATGATCATATTATAATCATTTTGTATCATTTGACTGAGTCAAGCCTTGGAATAATACATTTGATACCTGTATTGGTCTTTATGCATAAATCATGCTATAAATATATATATGAACAAACGACTGTTCAATAAACCCCAAAAAATTTAAGAAAATCGGACGTACACATGTACGCGAGGTTCTATTTATTCCACATTAGCGTACCTACCATTAACATAAAATTGGCTAGGAATCATCTAGACACCGAAATCGCATGACCCCTCGAAATCTAAAAAAAGTTTATAGGTACGTAGCAAGTTATGTTTGCATGTACCTACACGTTAGGTAACACATCCGGAGTCAAAAGTAGCCGACTGATTTCGGTTCAGTTAGTATAGGACTATTTAGGGACGAACTCTCATTATTTATACAAATTTCAGCAATCCGAGTAATGTGTGGCAGTAATACGTTTAGCGAAGATTTCTCAAAATATCAGTTGTGATTTATGCTTAAGTGAATCTAAGCACAGAGAAGTGTAAAAAACCATTCCAAATAAACATGAATTTCCGATCTATTGCACTACGATTTTATTGCGCGTCACTTGCTGGTGATAATGACAGATTAAGAAATTAATTGGGAACGAGATGCCGTTATAATTCGGAAACCTTACCGCCGTAAAAAAAAGGTCTTGGCTTTCTTTGCAGGAGTGGCCCACAAATTGATTATCACAATTAGGACCGAATTCTCGAGCAGGGAAATTTTTTAGTGAGGAATCTGACGACTTTTATTCATCCATTTTAAACGGAGAAGTCAGGGATCTGTAAAACGAAATTCTTCGACGGGAATTCAGACAAACCTCGACGACATATATCAGAGCAGTCTTGCAGGGAAGTTGAAATATTTCAAGATCCGGCAATATCAGAGACAAACACAACATAGGTATATTCAGTTTACGGCGGTGTATTATACTCGGTTACTGGTATGTAACCATCTGACTGATTAGAAGTGCGAATATAGCAACTACTATTTTTAGAAGATCGAGAAACCAAACACTACATTTAATTTTTTTTAAAACCACCAAATTGATGAAGACTTAATTACCGAAAGGTCAACAAGTACATATTAATAGTAAGGGTCAATAAGTACATATTTCGTAGGAATCAGTAACTGCCGGTATCTGATGTAGGTACATATTATCTCCTTCTTGATACGTCTTCTTGTCGAGTCTACCTTGTTTTGAAAGTGGCACTACATCCAGCACCGATTCACCAACCTCGACCATAGTCTTGTCTGCCATATTCCAAACTAATAAATAGAACATTGCTACCGACGAATGAGTTTTATTCCATGAAGCTATTATATTATCTTTGCTTGCCTCCGATTACAACATAATCAACTTCGTCAACCCTACTCACCGCGCAAGGGAATTTCTAGCCCCCTGGCCCTAATCTTTCCAATGACCTAACACTTCATTTGTCTGAAAAGTGGTCAACCTTTGAGAGACCTGTTTCGGCTCCAATATTTGATACACATCTCAACCCTGTCAAACAAACGGAAAAAAGTTCTCAGATAGTTTGAATTCGTACTCCGAGTTCCACAAATATGAACATATCAGTCAATCTTCTGGGACCATTGGTAACAACATCAGATGTACGTCACTTATTCTACCAGCTCCTCGCCATTGTTCTCACGCGGACCGCAGAACATCTTGCACGATCCCGCCATCTGCTGGCGGATGATGCAACCAGGCCCAGACAACTTCGGAGATCACCTCTCGTAGCTCGCCTTTCATGTACCTATGTAGTACCTATGTAAATCGGAACTAGGGCGCCTTAACTCCAGTACAAAATCATCATTCACCTGCTCTCCTTATCCGGCTAGGTACGCGATGCTTACCAGTTTTCTTGATAAAACTATTAGTAGCAATGACTTCATTAGATTTGTGGAATAGTGGTTTTCTAGGGAATAATATTTCTTATTTAGGTACCTGCACCGTATTAAAGGCCCGATCCTTTCACAAAATATTTGTGGAAACGCGTATTTATGACATCCTGCAAAATATCATCACGTAAATCAGTACTTTCATCACTACTCATTCCACCAATTCTACCTTCACCCCTACGAAGAACCTGTTGCATGATATACATGTTGCGTTAGTTGAAGTAATATTGCTGTCAAGTCTGCAACAGTACTGGAAGCCTCGAGATCATTTTGGGAGGAAAACAAATGTTATCCTCTAAAACCGAAATTTCCACTCGTTTTGTAATGAAAGGAACTTTTTGAAGAAATTAAATTTGGGATTTATGAATATCTGCGAATCTTTGCACCCCGATAACCTAGGTGCTATCCAACCAAATTACAAGGGCGATGCGAGTTGATAAACAGAAACGGAACCATCGAATCCTGATTACCAACTTTCGTCTGCAAATGGAAAAAAGCAGCTAAGTCCTTGTCACTTGGGTTTATTATTCTATTGGACTTACCTACAGAAATGTTGGCTGTAATTTAATTGAAATAACTATTTTAGATGGTTTCCACCAATTTTGGCCCCCAAAAACCCTACCTCGGCTGTTTTTTTTTTCACAGATCTGATTATTGATCAGACAATTTACCAGGTTTTTGACTCATAAGAAATGAATTTCGGGAGCTGAACCTTTGTTACAACCTCAATTCTTCGCCCTTTGGTCAAAATCAACTTCATATTCGGTCTTCCCGCCCTAAAAAACATGAAAAACTGTACATCTCAAGCTCATGTTCACCAAAACCTAAAAAAAAAACCTCGAAAACCCCTATTTTTTTACACCAATTTTTGCACCAACAGATTTATCACCAACATATTTTTACACCAACAGATCGGGCTGCCGAGCTTTGGAGCACAACTAGGACCCAAATGTGTTCCCAAATGGGGACCCGAACTGTATGCAGAAGAACGACAATTTTAAACCAAAATTTAACGTAAATTTAAGGCTGAAAGTTCGTTAGAACCTCAATTTTCCACGCATTGGTCAACATCGACTTCATATTAGGTCTTCTCGTCCAAAAAAACCATGGAAAACGATACCTCAAAAGCTCATGTAACTAAAACACTAATAACACAAAAAATACCTACTTTTTCGCTCATAACAATGGAGCAAGTCTGCAATAGAACGAATTTTTAGACAGAAAATGAAGCCGGTATGCATGATACGGCGGACAGTGCGGATGGCGTACGGCGGACGGACATTACATTTTCTGAATCTACGCACCTTGAAACGTAAAAGAAAACATTTTGAGGGGGTGTTATAAAAATTGTTTACTGAACGAATACATAGGTGTATTATTCACAGAATAATACACCGAAATCCCGATGAGTAATGCAGGGAACATCACTTATGGTGGTGTACAGATCACCCTCACTCATTGCGGGCTCGTCTGGAAGAATATATGAGTAACTGGTCTATGAAACTGAGTAACTGATCTATGACAATGAATTGTGCAATTTAATTACCTAATTTCTCGACTAGTGACGCGATATGAACAGCTTGTTTGACTACCTACAGGGCAGGTGATGTTATAATCGTAACAATGCGCTAAAAATACTGTGAATAAACTGACTGATTGATTTAAGATAATTTTGCTGCCTACCTATTGTTTCTTATATACCTACCTACGTCGTATGGCAGCTTCAAAAGTTGAGAATACGGGACACGGACGCAAGATTTGCAGGAAATCCCGCGCTACCCCCCCCCCCCCCCCCCCCAACCCAATAGAAATCAATTTAATTCCGCCGAATCCGGAATCGAAAAAAAGAAACACGTAAATCGACTAAAATTAAGCCCTGGTCAGCGCACACTTAATATATTGTCGAAAACCCACGTTTTTTGGCATTTACCCCACCCCCCTTTTCATCATCTAGAAGTAAATTTCGAAATTCCGGCGACGGAGGGTGAAACTAGACAGTTTTCTGCATCGAACAAGAATGAACCACGCAAATCGGTTGAGAATTGCGGCCTGGGCAGCGCACAAAAGGTTCTGCCACACACACACGCGCGCGCGCGGCCTATGGTTTTTTTTTCAAGGATTTGGATTCAGGATGGTCTGAAACGGATTTGAATGTGGTTCTCTTCATTCTCGGCTGAATGTTGTCCTCTTCTGACCACATCAAATAAAAAACAAGGACGTCTCTTACTACTCAAGGATGTCCTAAAAACGAGGAATCCTTCCCACGCGTTCCCATCGATACAGTTCTATATCGATGCGCGTTCCAAACCATCGTTTTTAAAGGACTTCACAGGGATCGTCTATTCTTAGGGATGGTCTTCTACGTTTGTTCAAGTTGCAAAAGTACCTATCAACAAAATCCAAGAGTCAATCATTTTTCAAATGGAATAATATCACTGAACAACAAACTCGAGTTCATACAGCCATCGATGATTATAATCAGGAGCTCCCTAGTGATGGTATCCGGGCCGGATTTATACCGTTTGATTCACGATCGTGTTGACGAAGCTTTTCGGTGCAAACGAAAGGCTGGTCGTACAATGCTCCGGGTGGTCTCAAAAAATTATTTAGTTCAAGATCAGCCTAAAAACGTTTAAAAAAACCATAACCTTCTATTGAAAGTTTTCGAGCTACGGCGTTCTGAAACTTTCAACCCCTTAGAGATGACTGACAGTAACTTCTCGCTTCGAGGACCAACTAGACCCCAAACGGGACTTACAAACCAAATTTCATTAATTTTGGTTATGGTAACGAAGAAAAGTTCGAAGTACGGCGTACAGACAGAATTTTTTGGTTTATCATTTTCAATAATGAACCTTTGGAATCGAGCATGAAAAAAAAAAAAAATATTAACCCCCCCCCCCCCCCCCCCGCGAACAAATACGTGACGGTTTCCGTTTCAAGGTATGCAGAATCCGAAAATGCAATAAAAAAAAATTCTGTCCGTCCGCCGTACGCCGTACTTCGCACTTCTATTAGTTACCATGAACAGAACCTGAAGAAATTCGGTTTATAGGTCCCATTTTTGGGGTCTAGTTGGTCCTCGAAGCTCGGCATTACTGTCAGTCAGTTAGTTCTAAGGGGTTCAAAATAGGGGTTAAAATTTCAGGACGCCTATACCTTTTTTTTACCTATACCTTTTTAAATAGTTCTTGAACTTACTAGTGTTTTTGAGACCACCTAGAGCATTGTACGTCCCGCCGTTCCTTCACAATGAGGCTCCCAAGTTTGCACCGACAGGCTTGGTCAACAGGTGGGTGAATCAAATTGTATAAATTCAGCCCAGATATAATCACTAGGGAGCACCTGATTATAATCACCGATGGCTGTATGAAGTCGAGTGGTTGTTCCGCGATATTATTCCATTTGAAAACGCTGCAAATCCCTGCCCAACGGATTATTATTTTGTACAGAATACCCTTCTGTTACAGATCAAAGCTTTCTGTATAGATAAACCGTCTATATAATATAATGCGTACTATTCTATACATGTTATGTAGATCGCAGATCCTCCGTAGGTTAGTACCTAACCCCGTACTCGTTACTAAATCACGAGTTAAATGTTGCTAAAATAATTCTGTCGATGGCAAACAGCAACTAAAATGGCAAAAAGAAACGCATATAATGAAGTTCTGAAGGGAAATTGTAGATGAGGAGTGAAAAAACTTGCAAAAGTCCTACCAAAAAACTCCAGCTCCTTCTATGTAGATGGTATAATGAACCGTTGTGTAATAATTTACCCATCAATAATACTTCAACGTTTGTTCAAGTTTCACTACCTATGAAAAAACTGATACTGTGATATTATTTCATTTTTCAAATTAAATAATATCACAGAACAACCAACTCGACTTCATGCTCCGTGATTATAATCACATACCTTGAAACGGAAACCATCAAATTTTGAGGGGGGTTAACAATTTTTTTTTTTTTCATGCTCGATTCCAAAGGTTCATTATTGAAGATAAAAATTTCTGTCCGTCCGCCGTACGCCATACTGAGCACTTTTCTTAGTTATATTAACCAAAATTGACGAAATTCGATTTATAGGTCCCATTTTGGGTCTAGTTGGTCCTCGAAGCTCGGCGTTGATGTGAGTCATCCCTAAGGGGTGAAAAATAGGGGCTAAAATCTCCAGGACGACGTTTTCTCGAATTTTTTTACGGTTTTAAATATTTCTCGAAGTTGGGAGTTTTTTAAGACCACCCGGAGCATTGTACGTCCAGCCGTTCGTTCACAGGTATGCCCAGAAGTTTGCACAGACAGGCATTTTCAGCAGCAGGGTGAATTAAATTGTATACATTCACAGCCCAAATATCATCACTAGGGACGCGATAACAATCGGGAATTGGCCCGAGATCATCATTGCTAGGGAGCACCTGATTATATTCACGGAGTATGAAGTCGAGTTGGTTGTTCTGTGATAGTATTTCATTTGAAAAATGATAGCTCTTTTGGAGTTTATTGATAGGTAGTGAAACTTAAACAAACGTTGAAGTAGGTATTACTGATGGCTAAATTATAACACAATGGTAAATTATCACACAAAGGTAAATTATTATACGCTGGTAAATCATTACACAACGGTTCATCTACCTTGAAGGAGCTGGGTCTTGTTTATAGGTACTTTTGCAACTTGAACACCCGTTGAAGTACTATTGATGGGCAAATTATTACACAACGGTAAATTATTGCACTACAGTTCATTATACTATCTACGTAGAAGGGGCACCTATACAGGTAAATTACTACACAACGGTTTATCATTTGCCTTATGCTTCATGAATAACTACAAAAGAATTAATCATTGAATTATTGAATCCCGCACATTTGTAGGAAACTTCAAGTCCGCAGCCGTATCCAGTACTCCATACCTGCCCCCCCCCCCCCCTCCTGCGGGGACGGGTGGGAGGGGGGGGGGGGCTCGAGGGTACTGACCACAGAAAACGGTGACCTACGCAGGAGGGGCATCTATACAGGTAATAATAAACCTTTGTGTAATAATTTGCAGCTTTTGGTTTATTATTTTCAATAATGAACCATTGGAATCGAGCATGAAAAAAAAAATTCTTACCCCCCCTCAAAATTTGATGGTTTACGTTTCAAGGTATGTAGAATCCAAAACTGCAATAAAAATATTTCTGTCTGTCCGCCGTACGCCGTACGCCGTACGGGCCACTTTTCTTAGTTACCATGAAAAAAAATTGATGAAATTCGGGTTATAGGTTCCGTTCGGCGTCTAGTTGGTCCTCGAAGCTCGACGTTACTGTGAGTCATCTCTAAGGGGTTCAAAATAGGGGTTGAAATTTTCAAAACGCCTATACCATTTTTTCACGTAAATATTTTTACGGTTTTAAATAGTTCTTGAACTTGCGAGTTTTTTAAGACCATCCGGAGCATCGTACGTCCAGCAGTTCGTTCACAGTAAGGCCCCGAAGTTTGCACCGACAGGCATTTTCGACTCCAGTGTGAATGAAATTGTATACAATTCAAACCAAATCTCGTAACCAGAGACGCGCCCACAATAGGAATTTATGAATACGGCCAATCATTGGTAGGGATCACCTGATTATATTGGCGGAGTATGAAGTCGAGTTGGTTGTTCTGTGATATTATTTAATTTGAAAAATGATGGCTCTTTTGGAGTTTGTTGGTAGGTAGTGAAACTTGAACAAACGTTGAAGTATTATTGATGGGTAAATTATTACTACGGTAAATTATTACACAACGGTTCATTATACCATCTACGTAGAAGGGGCTGGAGTTTGTTGGTAGGTACTTTTGCAACTTTTTTCACTCCTAATCAACAATTTCTTTTCAGAACTTCATTATGTGTGTTTCTTTTTGTTAGGTACTGTTTGTCATCGGCAGAGTTATTTTAGCAACATTTAACTCGTGATTTAGGTAGGTACCTAGTAACGAGTACGGGGTTAGGTACTAACCTACGGAGGGTCTGCGATCTACATAAATATGCATAGAATAGTACATATTATATTATATAGACGGGTTATCTATACATAGAGCTGTGATCTGTAACAGAAGGGTATTCTATACAAAATAATAAACCGTTGTGCAGGGATTTGCAGCGTTTTTTATTCAATTACGAATCCAAGGCTTCCCTATACCTTCTGGCAGTGAGGAAGCGAAAGTACGAAGTACGGCGGACGGCATACGTGATAGGGAAACCATCAAATTAAAGTATTAAATTTTAAATTTTTTTAAATTTTAAAGGTTCGTTAGGGCAGATATACGGGTACACTTAAAAGAGAAGTGAAGGCCACAGGTTATATCCATGAATCGTGTTCAGTTCATGAAACAGTTACTCTTTTTCCAAAATTTTAAAATCGGATTGACTAATACAATTCAATCAAGATGCGACATAGCAAAGAGGGGAGCGAGACCGGCTTAAGCGGATCTGTCAATTTTTTTTCCCCACTTGGCTTGTATATTACTCTAAATAACAGGCTTTCGAGACGAAATCTGCAAGGGGTAATAACCATCAATTTTACGCATATTAGCAACCTCTCGAGTTCAAAATATCCCGCTTGGAGGCTCACTGGTTCTAAGGATCGATTGATTTGTGAGGTGACAGAAAAATTCAGTATTTCTACAACGGTGTGAAACCGAGGCAAAAAAATGTGCTCTACCTTGACATGAATAACGACGGAACGGATTTTACGGACTACTCTGGAAGGGATTGACGGTTCGACTATACTCCCACACGAAATTGGTGGTAGAACATAATCGGGTGTTCAGAGGTTCACCCCAAAGCCGTCACCAATGACAAAGAAATAGCCAATGTAACTATATAAATTATGAACTATAGGTATGCTGCCAACTACGATGCACATGTTTTCATGGTCAGCTATGATCCTCATTTTGATTTTGCCTCAATATGTTTATGATTACTGTGCAACACTTACGTAACCAAATATAATATGAGCTTATCCATGTCATTTCAAATCAAGTTCTATTGCTCTGTGGTCCGTCGCGGTGGCGAAGCGGGACCTCATTTAGTTGTGTCTTGGAGATATAGGTGAAGGATGCAAACGACTATTTTGGAAACGCGTTTAGAGTCGCATTAGCACAATGGGGCATCAAACTGGACGGAGAACACGATCTGACGGGAGGCGTATAAGTTGACATTTACATTTCGAACTTTCGAATAATATATTCTTCCAGGTCTCGTGATTTATGAGCCTATTGTTTCCTAATTGTGTGGACGTGGGCGTAAGCTGATTATGAAAGGTGTGATAGTTGAGATGATGCCAACATCTCTTACGATATACATATAATTTAAGACTAATTCATTTCGACTTTTGACAATTTTTTCAGGAACGGCACTGACTAGGTATGAATAATTTTTGGTGAAGGTGATCCACTGTGTCATCTGCAGAGAAGCAGCCTTATTCAAGTAAATTCTCTCGTTTACCACTGGACCCAGAAGGTTCGTTATGTAGGACGATGTGACGAGCTATTTATCAATTTTAGTGTCGATTAGAGATTTCTCTCGCAATGGGCGGAAATAAATTCGTAATTTTACTGTCCTTCACTTGCGAGTACAGCTAAAACTTGAATTGAAAATCTGAATATGAAGTGTGAGAATGGACAATTACCTATCATGAACTCTATTTGCATTTTTTCTTAACAGTTTACGATGTGAGATAGACGATCATAGGACTGAACTGGGAGAATCGGGACTTCAAGATTTCAAAAAAGAGGCCACTGTTTAATTCGGGCCTATTTCAGGAAAATTAACATAATCACAAAGAGGAAGACGTTCTGTGCCGATATTGTGAACAGGCAGATGAAACTTTGGAACGCTATAATGCAGTGTGAAAGTTTGGTCAGTGAACGACAACTACGGTTCTGTAATGTCTGTGAGGAACTAGTAAATCGCTTCAATATCCTGATATCGATAAGTACAGCAAGTGAAAAAATGTATAAAGTAGTGTAGGTATTCCTTTTGGTTTATTATTTTCAATAATGAACCATTGGAATCGAGCACGAAAAAAAAAAAAAAATTCTTACCCCCCTCAGAATTTGATGGTTTACGTTTCAAGGTATGTAGAAACCAAAAATGCAATAAAAATATTTCTGTCTGTCCGCCGTACGGGCCACTTTTCTTAGTTACCATGAAACAAAATTGATGAAATTCGGGTTATAGGTTCCGTTCGGGGTCTAGTTGGTCCTCGAAGCTCGACGTTACTGTCAGTCATCTCTAAGGGGTTCAAAATAGGGGTTGACATTTTCAGAACGCCGTAGCTCGAAAACTTTCGATAGAAGGGTATGGGTTTTTTACGTTATTAAATTTGTCCTGAGCTAAACAATTTTTTGAGACCTTCCGGAGTATTGTCCAGCCGTTCGTGTGCACCAAAAAGCTTCGTCAACATGATCGTGAGTTAAACGGTAAAAATCCGGCCCGGATATCATCACTAGGGAGCATCTGATTATAATCAAGGATGGCTGTATGAGGTCGAGTTGTTTGTTCTGCGATATTATTTTATTTGACAAGTGATGGACTATTGGGTTTTGTTGGTAGGTACTTCTGAATCTTGAACAAACGTTGAAGTATTATTGATGGGTAAATTATTACACATTGGCAAATTATTACACACCGGAAAATTATTACACAACGGTAAATTATTACACAACGGTAAATTATTACACTACGGTAAATTATCACACAACGGTAAATTATTACACAACGGCTCATCTACCCAGATGGGGCTGGATTTTGTTGATAGGTATTTTTGCAACTTGAACAACCGTTCAAGTATTATTGATGGGTAAATTATTACACCATGGCAAATTATTACACAACGGCTCATCACCCAGAAGGGGCTGGATTTTGTTGATAGGTACCTAGTTTTGCAACTTGTACAACCGTTGAAATATTATTGATGGGTAAATTATTACACAATGGCAAATTATTACACAACGGCAAATTATTACACAACGGTATATTATTACACAACGGCTCATCTACCAAGAAGGGGCTGGATTTTGTTGATATGTACTTTTGCAACTTGAACAACCGCTGAAGTATTATTGATGGGCAAATTATTACACAACGGTTTATTATTCTATCTTCGTAGAAGGGGAACCTATACATGTAAATTATTACACAACGGTTTAGGTAGGTACCTAGTAACGAGTACGGGGTTAGGTACTAACCTGCGGAGGGTCCGTGATCTACATAATATGTGTAGAATAGTACATAATATGTTATATAGAAGGGTGATCTGTAACAGGAGGGTATTCTGTACAAAATAATAAACCGTTGTGCAGGGATTTGCAGCGTTTTTTCGTTGAATTAATTTTCGAGCGTGGCAAAAAAAGAGGTGTGGAAAAGGGCCCTACTGTTGCCTGCGACGTTGTACGGACATGGATTTTGATTGGCTGGCCAGTGGCAGCAGATTGGAGATGGCCAGTCAACGCGATATGTAAGCAAGCGGCTTCTTTGAATGGCAATTTTCTTTTACGTGTTTTTCTTCATTCATAAAGCGACACCTTTTATTCTTGTTGGTGGGGGGGGGGGGGGGGAGAACGAGGGTAGGTATTGACCACAGAAAATAGTGATTTATGCAGAAGGGGCTACTATATAGGTAAATAATAAACCGTTCTATAATATTTTGAAGCGTTTTCCCCTTTCAATGACTTCACAAAAACGTTGTATTTAGACTGTGGCGGATTTAGAATTTAGTAAAACCTAGTCTAACATGGAAGAACATATCCATAATTCAGATTGTAACATGAGCTCCAAGGCGTCGATATGAACTTTCAAACAAATGAATGTAAACTTTCATTACTCTTGTAAATGAGCTTCTCTTGCGGTAGTAGATCATTTAATGTAACGAAATCATTGGTATTAGAAATGTAACAGGAAGACAGCAGATGACACATGAGGTATATCAAACAATTCTACTTCATACACAGACAGTATTCGTTCAAAGATAGAAACTCGCGGATTGAAGTTGATTGATGTTGGGAATGATAGCCTCGGGAATATACACAAGCTGACCGCTGAAAAACGTCTGGAGCAGATGGGAAGTAGAATATTAAACGAATTGATCTCGTGTGAGACTGACTGAAGTTTCTATACGGGAAATCTGGTATTACTCGTAGTTTCCAAGACTTCGGGATTCTGGCAAACACGGCCTCTATGGTCCTCCTGGAATAGAAGATGTTCCCAGCCAATCTCCAAGGGGAACTGCTTTTGCGATGGCTTCATTTTTGTTTCTATTCACCATTTTTGCTAAGAAAGTTCTGAGTGCTACTGTTGATCTAGGGGAGAATTTACTGTGGTATTTGTGTACAAGCGGTTTTCGAAAGTCAGTTATTTTCGTGTTTAGGTACAATTTAACCGTTTGGCTGTCACAATTAACGAACATGTATTCTCTTTAGCTCTATAATGTTATTTTTAACAATTATATAATCTCTACTTACTTAAGCTATTTCGGCAACTAGACTTCTGAATGTTTTCGTGTCTAACAGGCGTACCTATACAATAACTTAATTTTAACTCATTTCTTTCGTGTATTCATTTTCGCCAAACCAACGGGTACCGTATAAATCACTGATATTTAAAGATATGAATCACAATCATTGCATTTCATTTCATTTCCTCGTAATTAGGTGGGGTTTTTCGTGTAATTTTTATTTACCGTATCTTTCGTTCGAAGACTTTTTGAACATTCTGAGAAGTGAAAGTAGAAGAGAAAATAATTATATCCTTCAATCAATTCAGTCTTCTAAATTTACCAAATGTCATTTAGTGGCCAGAACAGAAGTTGTTCTATGTGATAAGGTGTAAGGGAATAGAGGAAAATTAAAAATGGAAATTGTAATCAAAGGTTTCAATGTCACGCCGAACTGTCTGTTCAAGTTATAATTTGTGTAATCCTTTACCCTGTCATTCGGCGATGAGTAGCTCCACAGTGAAGTGCTCTGACTCATGATCTGGTGACTTGGAAACAATGAAATTAGCCTGACAGACCGCTACACAGACCTGCCTTGAAAACAAATGAGTTCTTGCGCAATTCAATTCATCTTGAACTCCAAGCTAGTGCGAAATAATAAAAGTTTTTGATACATACCATTCAGGAGGTTCAGTAACACTGTACACATGCTAATGCGTAACCTGAAATTAGGGATGAGGAAAAGTCCATGGAGTGAGAATGTCGGATTGATGCTCAGAACTGTTGATTATGGTTATAATCATAGTTTTATATAAAATCATCAACAATGCAAAGACAATCCTGATTAAAAAGACACGAGAAACCTTAAGCACCGAAAGGTATACATCAAACAAACCTATACAGGGTGAAATTCGGAATTGTGTATTAGGAAACAATGGATTTATTAGAATGTATCATGACTGTGAATTGCATTTCATCCGGAGTACACGGATACGGACTACGGATTTCGCGCGTAAACTAAGCAAAATGAAAAAAATGAAAAAAATCCCACCCTCCTAATTTTGACATGCTCTTTCCATTGGTGAAGTCAAAAATTGAAAATTCAAATTTGATAACGTCGAAATGTTCCTCGAAAAACTGTGGTGTTGAAAGGAAAAACGCCTCATCTCATTCAACTCAAAGGAAAAACGACGCAAGTACGGCACTATAAACGCCTCAAACAATTTATTCTAATCCTAGACTCTGAGTTCACACATCAAGTCGGTGAAAATCGAGATGAGGCGTTTCACATTGGAATCACTGGCTTAAATACTGGGTCGAGTCATTTATCGTCAGATGAGCGAGGCGATCTTCCCTTGATTAGTATAGCAGCTGAGCCCACATGAGGTGTTCTTCGAGTGGTATTCCATAATAAATAAGAAGACGGAAATAATTGAACAACTTTGTCGTCTCATGCCAGAAAGCAGCAAAAGTTGTAGGGAATCGTTCCAGTTGACGAAGACACAAAATATTTAGTAGTTGAAGAGAATGGTTTAAAAATGTTAGCCAAATAAAATAACTTACATTTTTATTAATAAAATTATAGTGTATACAAGCATCATCAATTAAGTAGTAGGTATTTAATAAATTTTGTTACAGTTTTTTCTTCATATTTTGTTTGAACAGTTTTTTGTTTAGCGATTTTTTTCCTGGAGGAATATCTATTTGAAGAAAATGTAGGTAAATATATATTTAAAAGGAACATAGAGAAAAAAGAGAATATTCGAAAGTTCCAGTGATATATATACATTTCACAGAAAGCTGGTTCCAAAACCACATGTTTTATTTTGCATAAAGGTAAATGAATATTTTGGGGTTAGTTGCACATTTCAAAGGTAAGCGCATTATTTCGGATTTTCGGCAAAAAAATTAAAATATAAAGTTGAACAAAATGAAAATAGGGAAAATATATACGTATATATTAAAAAAAAAGTAAACAAAAGCAAATATTTCTCCTTTCCTGTTCTTTATTACAAATACTCTAACCGCACAAATAAAAAATATAAAGATTTATTAGGAAGGTATAAATAATATGGCACTCAGTTTTGGTATATTAGAAGGTGTTCGTGACTAAATTTGTCTTGTTATTTTTATGAATCGTTCAAAGGAAAAACGCCTCAAGGCGTTTCTCCTTGGACTCCAGTTTTGGAAAACTCCGTCAAAACCTAAATAAAACGCCTTATAAGCAGAATCGATAAAAAAACATCGATTATTTTGGCTATAATTTGGTATCGATATAATCACTACACATGAATTTATCGTGGTGTGAAGAAATTTGGACGAGGGTAACTGTGCAAAACTTTGAAGTGCTCTTCTGAAAGAGTTGGTTTTTAAGAAATGAGGCGTTCTTCCTTTTTACGACTAAGTAGTGAGATCATAAAAAGATCAATGTTTTGCAGGTCGTAATTATTATAGTAAAAACAGAATCAGGTTCAACAGGGAGGGGACACCTTGCTAGAATTATAGTAAAATCAATAAAATCAGATTTTCAAAATAATATTGTTGAAAAAAAATAACAGGAAAAATGCAACAACAATGCAATAATTCAACGCAAACACGTTCAAAAGTACCTAGTTCATCAATATTTTAGGCTGTGGATTATGTATAATAACGCTGCCTCTGTTATACAGTTTTATCTTATTTGTAGGAGACCGAGTCTAAGCCAACCGGTATCAATAAATTACCTCAAATGACGACCTTCTCATTCCAATGCATTACTCCCAGTTACTAAGTGTTCGTTAATAAACGGTTATGCGCGGAGCATCTCGTCGGGGCACTGGAGCAGCTCGCGTGTACTCCAAAGCTATGAATATTTAATCGCGCTAGAGAATGAGTTAATCGCAGTAGAAGAGGAAAATTGAGCTTCCAACTAATGGGGGCAATAAGTGTGGATTATAATAATAATGTTTGTTGGAAACGCTCAGAAACAGGCATAAAACACAATAACATATAACGAATAAAATCTAACCTCGATCTCCAAGACCTATGATACGAGTAGAACCCAGAAACCGATAATATTCGAACCATTTATATAAGTGTTGAACTACAAGACGAAATTTCGTTGCTGTGATGCCATTTCAGTATAACCGACCACCTCGTAATAATATGGTACCTCGGAATATTAGGAATGCCAAATTTAGTAATAAATTACCTTACCACCAACCCACTGCCTATCAAGTTGAAAGGCTGTCAATAAAATCATCACAATTAGCACCTCACTGAATATACAAAACACCAGAGAAGAAAAACCACAATGAACCTGCTCTGTTTTATCGTCAGTATAATAGGAATAAAATTTGTAAGTTCCTCGTTTCCTTCAGGACTAAATAATTGATGCCTGTGCATTCGAATGATACACCTAGTTTAGAAAGGTCAAAACGATAGAATGGGAACCACCACCAACCTTTTTCAAGATTATAATAAATGAATACTCTAACTATATCACGTGGTAGCTGTCATGTCTGACCGAAATTTATTGCTACACATTTTCTGAAAATCCGTAGTTTACCCCACAAATCAGGTATGGAGACGGGGTTCCGTGCAAAATGACCTTAAACCCGCCTCCGTAGGATCGTAAGAATGAAAAAGGCGAACGAAAAAGCGGCTTAAAAACACGCATTTGCTTCTAACAGGGGAGAGCGAGACAGAGAACGGGAAGAAAAAAGTTGGAAAGGTCGATACGAAATACGACTTGAGAAGTCTGGTGGGCAGGAACCGGAGTGACCAGTAGAGATGATGCCGAACGGGCCGCGGAGGGATCGCGACAACCAAGTTATCTTGCCCCTATTCCACGTGTTCTTCGTATGTTGTTGGAACCTCTAACTGTACGTGATGAATATTATTCGAGTTATAATACACATGAAATAAGAGCGAATGAGAGAATCCTGTGAGTACCTGACTTATTCTGGCACTGAATGGTGACAACGTATCATTTGTATGGTATGAAATTCGGCATAATACGGTATTCGACGGAAGTTATCCTCGATGACTTGAGGTTGACTAAGTAATGATTCTGATTCTGCACCTAATCTCTCTAGAGCTCAACTGAATTATTAAAATTAATGGAATATCACGGAACAACAAACTCGATTTTATAAAGCCATGCATGACTGTAATCAGCTGTTCCCTATGCATATTTTGGCTGCAGTTACGTATACCGTATGATTCACACTCATGTTGACGAAGCTTTTTGGTTCAAACATCAGGGCCTTAATGAGAATCAACGGCTGGACGTACAATGCTCCTGAAGGTCTCAAAAAATCCGTAAGTTCGGAATCAATTTAAACACGTTATTAAAAAACCACAGTCATGCAGCATGGCTATAAGAGCGAATTTTCGAAGTTTTCGGCATCTTCCTCCTCCGCCTAAAATTTTCTGAAAATTAATTTTCGGCCAATGATTTCCCAACTTGATACCATACAAAATTAAAACAGGAGTAGTTTTACGCAAAGTAAAATTTGGGGTGGAAGGGGGAGGAGGGGGAAATCAAAAATGTTTTGAATACCAGAAGAGTACCTAGGTATTGGATACGTAACAAATTTTTTGTTCCATTTTTTGCCGAGTAACACCTCGGTTTGTAGATTTCCCAACGCTGAACACGATGGTGAAGTCAGAATTGCGATATCCCATTCCGTTATCAGATTAGAGCAGACGAACCAGGAAGAACATCTCAAGAAATAACCACGTTCCTTCATCTTCAAAGTGCTCCAGTTTGAGAATGGAATGAGATATCGCAATTCTGATTTCACCATCGTGTTCAGCGTACAAAAACCTTTCAAAAAAGAGGTGTCACTTGTCAGACTTTTTCATTTTGGGAATTTATGGGTAATTTCCCCCCCCCCCCCTAAAACTCCCCAAAACTCCCCCTTAGAGTGACCCGATTCTGCCCATCTTCGAACTTAGCCTGTCGATTGCCAAGACAGATTTTTCGTGCAAACTTGAACTTTTTATCTCAATTCTTTCGAGAGTTATCGTCTGGAATGACACACACACACACACACACACACACACACACACACACACACACACACACACACACACACACACACACACACACACACACACACACACACACACACACACACACACACACACACACACACACACACACACACACACACACACACACACACACACACACACACACACACACACACACACACACACACACACACACACACATATATATATATATATATATATATATATATATATACACACACATATAATTGTTGGTGTCTTTCGGCAGTGAATTCAGGATGGTCTGAAACGGATTTTGGTATAAAAATCTTTCGGAAATTCGAGTTTTAAAAATTTTGGACCGAGAACAATAGCTTCCTTTTCTTCGAAAATTCGCTAAAACCATACTCTTCTACTGCAATTTTTCGAGCTACGGCGTTTTGACATTTTCAACCCTTAATGAAGCCCTGAATATGACCAACAGTAGGTAAAGCAGAGCTTCGCGGTCCAACTAGACCCTAATTGGACCTATAGGGAGTTTTTATTACGTTAGCACTTCTTTGAACATCCTCGAAGAAAACTTTGCCCTTGAATGACCCTTCACGATTTCAAAGCAGGTAGGTAAAATACCATTTTATTATGAGGGCACCCAAATCAAAAAAAAAAAATTGATGGTCACCGGAAGTACCTATGCGGTGTCAAGGATTAAATAGACTAGGCTAATACGGAAATTTGGTAAACATTTTAAAACGCAAAACGCTTGAGTAAATTTGATTCTGGTGGACCAAACTAACTTCTGTCGTAAGTGAATTCGGAAAGGGATGATGAATATAAAAGACTGGTGTAAACCTAACATTAAATTGCTTACAACTACGGCCGAGCAGTAAACCAGCTGTTAGGCTTTTCAATAGTCCTATTGTTCAAAATTCCTAAGCGGAAGCACCGATTGTGTCCGTGCGTTTGATTTTACGAATTCCCAGTTTTATTATATATTTCGAAAAAGAATAAAAATTCCTCATACGCCCAGGTCATTACACAGATAAGGAGGAGAGTTCCAACTGCAATCGACATCGGACCTATTTTAAAACGCCATTCGCGCTACGAGCAATAAACAGCACCGTGAAAGTTTAAGCGCCACATTAACGTTAACTCGATCCGCGGCGATGGGAGAGAAAGGTCTGGCTCGTAAACTAGAGGACGTAAAAGATGACCTCAGAAAATAGAGCTGACAATGGATATTGCACTATCTCAGCCCGCATGGAATACTCGAGGATTTCAAACAGCGGAATTTATCGGCTTCGAGTCAAGACGGAAAGCCATTTGAAGAGAAAGCAGGATTGATCAAATCATTAACTCAGGTAGCACTATACCCGGTATATATCACGTGCCTTTTATTTGGCCGGAACAGTAGGGATATTTGCACGTAAGAGACCTGAATGGACTACGAGATAGTTATTTACGCCGACCTACCATTCTAGTTGGGAAGTGAAGGGAATAAGGTTGGACACGATTCCAGTGAATCCGTGTGGAACCGACGTGATTTCAATGCCACGCATGTGTATCGATCAAATTGATTTAGTTTCGAATTCAAGGACAACATATCAAATGGCAATCCAACGTACAGAATTACAGTGAATAATTTCAACCAGAAATTCTCTGCATTCTGAAGTCTGATAGGGGGGACTGAGCGACTTTCCATAATAATCAGTTCGTACACATGACAGTAAACTGAAACACGCCTTCGTTATACTAGATTAGGTATGAAATAGGTCTGTACCTACTCTACATCGCGTAAAACATGAACTAGTAGGTGGTTATACTTTTCCAATTATTATACAATTCAATTTCCAGCCTCGAATGGTTCTTCCCCGGATAGCTGTAAGGACTACGACATTTTGTTTCCTATGAGGGCATGATGTATGAACCAGACATACTTAGGCAGGTACTATCTATCACGAACATGAGCGTGGATCAAATTTGAAAATGAATAAATTTTAGGTCAGGTCAACAGTGTTACGCCTGTTCCGACCAGATCGTAGTTTCAAGAACCCGATTAACCTGTTCTCAGATATAGTTTAAATCCTAGAAAGAAGGTGAAATTTGGTTGGTAAAATGGGTACCTACTTATTGATACAATCACTGCAAAGAATGGCATCAATCTGGCCTAATTTTGCAAACCGTGAATCACATGGCTAATTCCCAACTTCCCACTAAATTTGGGCACATCGATTAATCAGGGAAAACAAATTTACAATTGCGCGAACGGAGCTTACATAAATAATAGGTTTTCTATGATATATAAATAAAGAACCATTTGGATCCTACCTATTCATACCTTACCTATGTATACCGTATGATTTACACTCATGTTGACGAAGCTTTTCAGTGCAAACTTCAGGAATTTACTATGAACGACGTACAATGCTCCAGGCCGTCAAAGTATCCTCAACTTCGGAATCATTTTAGGATTATACGTTCCTTGAAATGCAAATCTCAAAAGGGGAAAAAAGGGAAATTCTTATTTAAAAAAACAAAAATCAACATGATTTTAAAAAAACCACAGTCATGCAGCATGGCTATAAGAGCGAATTTTCGAAGAAATAACTGATTTTATGTAAAATGTGATGTTTGGGATATCCGTAACAAATTTTTTGTTCCATTTTTTGCCGAGTAACACCTCGGTTTGTAGATTTTCCAACGCTGAACACGATGGTGAAGTCAGAATTGCGATATCCCATTCCGTTATCAGATTAGAGCAGACGAACCAGGAAGAACATCTCAAGAAATAACCACGTTCCCCCCAAGTTCCCGTTCCTTCATCCAAGTGCTCCAGTTTGAGAACGGAATGAGATATCGCAATTCTGATTTCACCATCGTGTTCAGCGTACAAATTTAAAATGAGGTGTCACTTGTCAGACTGTTTCATATTGGGAATTTATGGGTAATTTCCCCCCCTAAAACTTCCCAAAACTCCCCCTTAGAGTGACCCGATTCTGCCCATCTACGAACTTAGCCTGTCGATTGCCAAGACAGATTTTTCGTGCAAATTTGAACTTTTTATCTCAATTCTTTCGAGAGTTATCGTCTGGAATGACACATACGTATATAAATATATAAATACCTATATAAATATGTATATATATACATATAATTTTTGGTGTCTTTCGGCAGTGAATTCAGGATGGTCTAAAACGGATTTTGGTATAAAAATCTTTCGGAAATTCGAGTTTTAAAAATTTTGGACCGAGAACAATAGCTTCCTTTTCTTCGAAAATTCGCTAAAAACCATACTTGAAAGGTTTATAGTTAAAAAACAATAAACCAAAATCTCTTTGTTGTATTTGGTTCCTGATGGGCTTACCTAAAGAAACAGGTCGAAACCTTCGATAAGTTGTCAATAATGGACGGAGGATAAGGTCATTAATTTCTTCAACGGCAGGCTAGTGACATGATTCGGAAGCACAACATGATCCGTGTGCACCCTGATATAGTCTAATGAGGAGGATAATAATTATAAGCGTCGTGAACCGTATCGTAAATCTATAAACAAAAGCTATTACAGTCAGTTAGTTGTGCAGCTAACGCCGGAAGAAAGTCGTAGGCGAGATTTTACCACGGTAGTGAATCAACCTCAAAACCTATTTGACAGATGCTTCGAGCGTCATGAGTAAATTACGATCCGATCGTCCACATAAATTCTTTCCATTAGGGCTATCTGATGAAGCTCGGTCAGCCCTTATATGAAAGTAGTTGACATTTTCGTCTAGGGCGAGGGGGGAGGCTGGGCTGCCCATTATCACACTATTTGCATTGCTGCAGATCTGGTTGAAAAACGGTAGCGAACTTGGCTTAGGAAGGAAAGGTCATTCCGACCATTAGAAACGCTTGCGCACTTCACGACCGTGTTGTGAAAGCTCCCCACCCCGAGTCGTCAGCAGAATGACGGACATCACTATCTTCATTACTGCCCACTGCGAGTCCAATCTTTTCCCTCCTTTACTGCGCCCATCCCGATGGCTTCAGGCGCTCAGAAGCTGTTAACATGATTGTTACTATTTCATAACCCGGCCAACGTACGATTAATCCCCAAGGATCAGAACCACGGTTTGAGCAACCACAAGGTTAATGACCGCTCGGCGTTAGTCTGGTGTACCCGCAAATGTAAGAGCGTATTGTCTGTGGCGAGCTTGAGTGCAGCCCATGAGAACTCGGTTTCGGCGTTTAGTGTACTATAAACCTGAAAACACAAAGGTTGTACAGGTTTTGGTCAGACTCGTACTTCCCTCCAATTTTCTCTATTATCCACCTTCGCTCATAAAGTGAAAATGGGCACAAGGTTCACTATAATCCAACCGCTCTCCAAAAGGAACGATGACTCAGATGTTTTTGAACCGTTCTGGATAAAACATCCATAATCCATAATATTGGAACACCCGAATTTGAATATTGTATTCAGATTCTCTAGCAAATATTACCTAGTTCCGAATTTTAAATTAAAAATTTTCTTAATGCCCTAGTTGAAATGATGGATAGGAATTAAAAATTACGTAAGAATTAGTTCAAAACAAAACCTTGAGTTGAAGGTAGCTCATAACTTAGTAGCTAGCTACACATAAAATCCACTGCAATGGCCACCAAGTGTCATGGACACGACTGATCGGGGTTAAATATATTAATACATTTAATACCATGGCCACTTTTAATACGTTAGGCTATGCTTGATGATGGTTTTAAATTTTACTGCTTACCCGACTTTAAAAATGAAGAAAGGCATAAGCCAGACTTGAACGAATTTGAATAGCAAATATTTACGATAATGCAATCACAAAAATCAGCTATCAGCCTGCCTGTCTGAGAGTGGACAGCGACAGCTTACCGTAACTTATCAAGATGTTTCATATTATTATAACAGGATGGTGTACAACAATAATATTATTTATGAAAATTATATGCATTAGCCCATAGTATGCATCCCTACATACCCCAATTGAATTCTGAGACAACTTCCCTTCGATACCTCTAAGCCACCCTTAACACCGCTATGTACTCCCAGCGACCAGACACGAGCATCCAGACAGCCACCTCCGTCTTCAAGCTCCCAGTAAAGGCAGGCGATGGCCAAAAAGAACAGAAAGACTTCCGGGTTTTCCGGTATAGTGAGCATTTGGAGATTTGGTCACCAGCCGAATCGAAGGGCCTGCAATTGAGAGCAAGGAGGGCAATCCATGTGATCACGCGGAACGGGCGAGGGTGTTCATCTGCCCCAAAGCCACAGGGTATCACCTCGTAGCTTGACACTTTGTAGGATCCTTGCATGATCCTTGTACGCTCCCCATAATGACCGCACTTTAGTTCTTCTTTTGCAGGAAACCTGAAGCCTACTCCATAACTTCAGAATAAGGACAATTTAAAACGACAAACTGAGTAAACACAACTACCCGTTATTTCTTATAACAATCAACAAACCAGAGAATCGACATCGGTAAAAACGCTGCAAACTACTACACAACGGTTTATTATTTACCTGTAGATAGAAACCCCTTCTGCGTAGATCACTGTTTCCTGTAGTCAACACCTACCCTCGAGCTCCCCCCAGGAAAGCCCTAAAACGAGTGCTGGAGCCGGCCTGGCCTATTACAGTGTTATCAAAATGCGCAGAATTAAATACGTCAATAATTAATGATTATTTGTTGTGATTCATGTTACGTTTGTTCAACAAAGTCCCAAACAGCAAATTCTTCAAATGAAAAAATTTCACAGAAAAACCAACTTCATACAGCCATCCGTGATTGTAATCAGGTGTTCCATAGCAATGATATCTGGGCCGGGTTTATACCATTTGATTCAAGATCATGTTGTCGAAGCTTTTCGGTACAAACGAACGGCTGGACGTACAATTCTCCTGGTGCTCTCAAAAAATTCTCAAAAAAAAAGTGGGGGGGAGGGACCTTCGTATTGTTCATACACATCATAGATGAATGTTTTGAAGGGACAGAGCCGTATAAAGCTGCGTCCACACTATGCGGAATGAGGGTGGGCACCCTCGTCGGATCCGAAAAGGTGAATAGGAACGGTCGGGTCAGCTTGCTGTCCACATACAAGAGTAGTGTGGACGGGGCGATCGCCCTCAGTCCGCCTCCAGTCTCCTTCGAGTTCTGTTTTCCTGGGTCCGTAGAATTTCACTGTAGCGAATTTAATTTCTTTATTGAATTTCATTGTTGATCTGTGAATAATGAGTGACGAGGAAGAGACAATTTTACCAGCTGCTGCTGCAATCATGCTTGGAGTTGCTGCTGGTGAAATTCGCCATGTCCGCTCTCGAAGATTTTGGGTTCGCCCCAGTATGGGGCTTGGTTGGAAAAAATACAGCGCCAGCACATTTATGAATGATTTGCTACTTGATGAGGTAGATGCTCTCAACTACGAGTATAGGGACGACGTATGCTTCGCGAACTTTTTCAGGATGATATGTTCTGACTTTGAAAGTTTGTTGATCATTATTGGGCTCTAATCGCGAAAAAAACCCGACTGGGGCGATCGGCACGTCCACATTGTGATTTTTGATTCCAAGCGGATCGCCTTCCTTTGATCCGGACCGACTCGAGTCGGGTTGCGATCGCCCTCAGTCGGGTCGCCTTCCGCACGTTCCGCACGCGTCCACACTTGGTCACCTTTTCGGATCCGACGAGGGTGCCCACCCTCATTCCGTATAGTGTGGACGCAGCTTAAGAGTCTTGGTGGCCAGTGAAACTGCCTATAACTCCATACAAATGCCTAGAGACCTGTTTTCACTGCTCTGCATAATGATGTTGGGTTCAAAGAGTACACCAGGAGGCGCGGTGACGGCAAAGATGTGTCACACCACTACCCGTATTTGATGGTTAGGGATTTCAAGTGTTCAGCATAAAACTGGTGATTCAAACCTTATAAACTACTACTTATAAACCTGTATTCCAAACTGACTGAAGCAATCACCGGCGATCAAAAAGTAGGCATGAAAAATAGGTAAACCGCTAAGCATTTTTGGAATCGGCCGTGCAGCACCTAACTGCTAAGGGATGGATTAGACAAGGCACTGAAGAGTCTGACATGTTTCACATCGAGCTAATCCGAACTGGAAGCTGTTGAACCACAATGGACGACTGCTAGTAACACGTGTAGGGTGGTGAGCAAGCTCATTATTCTCCATGAATCTGCGCGGTGGTATAAAAACCTCCGAGTGCTAACAGGGCAGGCAGCCGGGGTCCCACTAGCACACGACGTACCCTCTCGCTTTTAAGGTCAAAGGGAGCGTCATTTTTCAAGCTTCGACCGGCTATATTTTTTAGCTCCATTATTCCACTCACACGTGCACAACCGCAGTCGCCGCTGATCGATTAGCGAGTCCCGGCAGCATCAAGAATTCGTTGCACACATCGGTGATGGCCTATTTGATATTAGCCACGTTGAAATGTTTACCAATCCATGGCTGTGCGTTACATCTATTCGTGCAGTAGTCAACTACACAAGGGTGTCTCTTTGATCGTAGATACCAGATATTAAAGTAAAGGCCTGATGAAGATTTATAACTTACGACGAAAGCGTTCCCGGGATCTCGAGTAACTCGTGCTGAAAGATTCTCCGAAAAGGTAATTGATGTACTACCTACCCTGTTTACACTACCCATACAAAATAAACCCTAAATAACGTTAATAAATTCCAACTCCAACATGCACAGACTCGAAATTTATAGCCAAACTGTCTACCTAAATAAACTTCCAAACCGATTAGGGAGGCTGTTAATTCCCAGATGGATGTGACTAAAAGTTAAACATGCCTTTTTTCTAATGCCCCCCTTTTCGGTTCCAGATTCCACCAGTAAGTAATTGATAAAGTACCAGCTATTAACTATTAGTAAAACTAAGAAGCATTTTAACCTAACTGGGCCAAGGAGTAAATAATTGACGTATCTCGGAATGGTGAAGTTGCAATGCTCAACAGCTGTAAAATGTCAGTGTCTCGGGTTACTTTGCTCAGTGTCAGTTGCGATGTCGTCCACCAAACGTGTGAGCTGTCTGCGTCAGCATCCAGGAGAATCAGTAAAAACGGATTCTAGCCCGAAAACATATCCATGATTCAATGATTTTCCGTGAAACGGAGAAAATATGAGAGTTTGAAGTGCTCTTTTTTCACCTAGCTACTCACTTTTTACGAATCTGTGCATTAGCAATGGTTCAACACTTGGGGTTTGAGCAGGCTAAACAAATTTGTCTCCACCATCACTGAGGTGTGAGAATATTGATGAGGTTTGGAATATTGATAGGACTGATTAACACCACAGCGCTATCGTTGTCTTTCACTCGGGCTATGACTCGATCAGTATTGTCATGACGACTGATGCGCCGGCACTCGAAACAAGGGGCAATTCGCAAATGAGATAAACTTTTACTGGACTGCTCCCAACTGGAATTACCTAAGATGTCTGTCATTTTCTGGCCAAGAGTTTCAATAGCATACCTACCCAATCCATCTGTATCAAATGAAAAGTGATATTTGATGAGGCAGCAAGGTGGTTCAAGGCTGTGCCAGTAATTTCATCCGTGCCCCCAACAATTGCCCAACTATCATCAAGTTGAAGGGTCACATCTATCCAATCAGCTAGGAAAAAAATGTTATGAAGGTTTAAAAATATAGTAACATGTAGTAGGAGGACCGTAGGATAGATTCCCGTTTTACAGTACAAAATAGAGCATTTCTGCTTTTTGTGGCAGTTTTTAACATTTTCGACATTTCATAACGTGAGCTCAACCGAATCAGTGGCAGAATTTCACGAGTATTACGTTTTTGAATTTGTACAATTCGCACTTGGAACTGATACTAGAAAATATTTAAGATTCGTGATACAACCGGATATATCAAACCGCAGACGGTGCTCGAGAACGAAGGCGCAAAACAACGAGAAGTCTCGATCCAGCGATGCTAATCGCTGACAATGGGAGAAAGCTTGATGGTTCCTATTTGACACACGAGCTTGCAAAGCTTATAAAATACGGAGCCGACCCAGCACGTACCTACCGCCAACCGGTTACTCACGTAGTCAATTAGTGGCCTTTTTGGAGTTTGCGATCTCCACCATAATAGGGCACAATAAAACACAATGCAGCGCGCAAGGCAGCCCGTGCATTCCCGTCGCTCCTGGCAGGCAAACGAATTTCCGCTTTGTCGTCTCCAGCAGAGCGTTCATAATATGCTAATCGATTTCGTATATCCGATCCTCTCGCCATGACGTCCGCGTGGGTACTGTAAATATATTCCATGGCTATGCTAGAGTGGTATGTAAGTTATGGATAATATTTTAACAAACACCGCTCCTCAAGAGTCAATTTATCTCTACCAGCGGGCTGATATTTTAGAAGGAATAACCAAGCGGAGAAAAGGGTTGATGCATAAATTTTGTATCGCTGCTGTTCCAATTCCACGTGAGAGGTAGAATTACGAATATTGCATTCACGTTAAACCTACATTAGAAACGTGTAATATAGCATAGACGTGTTGGTAACAAACAAAGGAGCGATTCATCACAAGCATTTCACCAAGTGAGACATCATGCTGTTCTAGCTCAAATTCTCATCAGGCCAGTCATGAAAGAAAACGTGAAATTCGGTGACATTAGACAGACGCCAGCGTTACGCTGAAACACGACTACATAGATACATTACACTTACATATCCCCCTTAATACATGCACGGGGCTCTCAGCGACAGGGAGAAAATATAGATTCTATATAGATTTCCAGGGATTCCAGTTTCCTCGAGTTTGGACATCCAACGTTGTTTACGTTGTTAATTTAGGGCACCATGGATCTGGCAGCTGGCTTAATAATTTAATGAAGTTTTAATGTAATTAAAACTTATACATGTAATTAAAATTTATATAACTACTTGGAGCTTATTCAGCAGTTGTGGTACAAATAAATTGTTCCTTCAGTCAAATAAGCTTTTCTTTTTTATACAATACCTAAACTCAGCGGAACTACCCAAATTTCTATTACCTACCGAAAAATTTCCTTGGCATTTTTGCTTAATATACAGTGTCAAAGCGAGCTTTTTGAAACATGAATAAATCAGTCAAATTTCAATAAAAAATATTTAAAATATATTTTGGTTTATTATTTTCAATAATGAACCATTGGAATCGAGCATGAAAAAAAAAATTCTTACCCCCCCTCAAAATTTGATGGTTTACGTTTCAAGGTATGTAGAATCCAAAACTGCAATAAAAATATTTCTGTCTGTCCGCCGTACGCCGTACGCCGTACACCGTACGCCGTACGCCGTACGCCGTACGCCGTACGGGCCACTTTTCTTAGTTACCATGAAAAAAAATTGATGAAATTCGGGTTATAGGTTCCGTTCGGCGTCTAGTTGGTCCTCGAAGCTCGACGTTACTGTGAGTCATCTCTAAGGGGTTCAAAATAGGGGTTGAAATTTTCAAAACGCCTATACCATTTTTTTACGTAAATATTTTTACGGTTTTAAATAGTTCTTGAACTTGCGAGTTTTTTAAGACCATCCGGAGCATCGTACGTCCAGCCGTTCGTTCACAGTAAGGCCCCGAAGTTTGCACCGACAGGCATTTTCGACTCCAGTGTGAATGAAATTGTATACAATTCAAACCAAATCTCGTAACCAGAGACGCGCCCACAATAGGAATTTGTGAATACGGCCAATCATTGGTATGGATCACCTGATTATATTGGCGGAGTATGAAGTCGAGTTGGTTGTTCTGTGATATTATTTAATTTGAAAAATGATGGCTCTTTTGGAGTTTGTTGGTAGGTAGTGAAACTTGAACAAACGTTGAAGTATTATTGATGGGTAAATTAGGTATTACTACGGTAAATCATTACTCAACGGTAAATTATTACACAACGGTTCATTATACCATCTACGTAGAAGGGGCTGGAGTTTGTTGGTAGGTACTTTTGCAACTTTTTTCACTCCTCATCAACAATTTCTTTTCAGAACTTCATTATGTGTGTTTCTTTTTGTTAGGTACTGTTTGTCATCGGCAGAATTATTTTAGCAACATTTAACTCGTGATTTAGGTAGGTACCTAGTAACGAGTACGGGGTTAGGTACTAACCTACGGAGGGTCTGCGATCTACATAATATGCATAGAATAGTACATATTATATTATATAGACGGGTTATCTATACATAGAGCTGTGATCTGTAACAGAAGGGTATTCTATACAAAATAATAAACCGTTGTGCAGGGATTTGCAGCGTTTTTAAATATTTAAATTCAACGACATCTTCGATTTAATCATGGAAAACGTGACCTCCTCCTTTGATTCAGAATGAGAAGTAAAGCATGTTGCATGTGCGGCATACTGTCCCATCCTGCAGTAAACTAAAGACCTTCAATATAGAAAACTTCAATGAAAGGCCATCACTAATTGGTTAACATTACGCAATAACATTGTCCATAATATGCATTACCAGGAGCTCCGCCCTCGTTTCGAACAATATGGGCTTAACCGTTTGGTTATTATTTACCTGTATAGATACCCATTCTGCGTAGATCACTGTTTTTCCGAGGTCAATAACCTCGAACTCTCCCCCCCCCAGGAAAGCCCTAAATCGAGTACTGGAGCAGGCCCCGGAATCAAAGTTTCATACAAATGCGCGGGATTCAATAATTCAGTAACTAATTATTTGCAGTTATTCATGAAGCAGAAGGTTAACAATAAACCGTTGTGTAATAATTTACCTGTATAGATGCCCCTTCTGCGTAGATGGTATAATAAACCGTTGTGTAATAATTTATCGGTATAGATTCCCCTTCTGCGTAGATCACTGTTTTTCCGAGGTCAATAACCTCGAACTCTCCCCCCCCAGGAAAGCCCTTAATCGAGTACTGGAGCAGGCCCCGGAATCAAAGTTTCATACAAATGCGCGGGATTCAATAATTCAGTAACTAATTATTTGCAGTTATTCATGAAGCAGAAGATTAACAATAAACCGTTGTGTAATAATTTACCTGTATAGATGCCCCTTCTGCGTAGATGGTATAATAAACCGTTGCGTAATAATTTACCGTTGTGCAGTAATTTACACAGTAATACTTCAACGTCTGTTCAAGTTGCTAAAGTACCTATCAACAAAATCCAAAAGATCCATCATTTTTCAGACGAAACAATATCACAGAACAACCAACTCGACTTCATGCAGCCATCCATGATTATAATCAGGTGCTCCCTAGGGATGATATCTGGGCCGGATTTATACCGTTTGATTCAATCATGTTGACCAAGCTTTTCGGTGCAAACTAACGGCTGGTTGTACAATGTGCCGGGTGGTCTAATAAAAGCACAACGGTTTATTATTTTGTACGGAATACCCTTCTGCTACATATCACAGCTCTCTGTATAGCTAACCCGTCTATCATAATATGTATGTAGATCGCAGACCCTCCGTAGGTTAGTACATAACCCCGTACTCGTTACTACGTATCTACCTAAATCACGAGTAAAATGCTGCTAAAATAATTCTGTCGATGACAAACAGTAGCTGAAACGGCAAAAAGAAACGCAATTAATGAAGTTCCGAAGGAAAATTGTTGATGTAGAGTGAAATAGATGCCCCTTCTGCGTGCATCACTGTTTTCTGTGGTCAGTACCTACCCTCGTGATCAAGTATAATGAACCGTTGTGTAATAACTTGCTCATCAATAGTACTTCAACGGTTAGTCAAGTTGCAAAAGTACCGATAGTAAAATCCAGCCCCTTCTTCGTAGATGAACCGTTGTGCAATAATTTACCGTTCTGCAATCATTTACCGTTGTGTAACAATTTATCGTTATGTAATCATTTGCCGTTGTGTAATAATTTACCACTGCGTAATAATTTATCTATCAATAATACTTCAAAGTTTGTTCAAGTTTCAGAAGTACCTACCAGCAAAATCCAATAGTCCATCACTTATCAAATGAAATAATATCTCAGAACAACCAACTCGACTTCATACAGCCCTCCTTGATTATAATCAGGTGCTCCCCAGTGATGATATCTGGGCCGAATTTATACAGTTTGATTCACGATCATGTTGACGAAGCTTTTTGGTGTAAACGAACGGCTGGTCGTACAATGCTCCAGGTGATCTCAAAAAATTGTTTAGCTCAAGACAAATTTAATAACGTAAAAAAACCATACCCTTCTATATCGAAAGTTTTCGAGCTACGGCGTTCTCAAAATTTCAACCACTATTTTTAACCCCTTTGAGATTACTAACAGTAACGCCGAGCTTCGAGGACCAACTAGACCCCGAACGGAACCTATAACCCGAATTTCATCAATCATTTTCTGATTCTACATACCTTGAAACGTAAACCATAAAATTTTGAGGGGGGAGGGGGGGGGGGGTTAGATTTTTTTTTTCTTCATGCTCGATTCCAATGGTTGATTATTGAAAATAATAAACCCAAACATTTAAAAAAACCATGCCCTTCTATTGAAAGTTTTCGAGCTACGGCGTTCTGAAAATTGCAAGCCTTATTTTTCACCCCTCAGAGATGACTCACAGGAACGCCGAGCTTCGAGGACCAACTAGACCCCAAACGGGACCTACAAACCAAATTTCATTCTGTCCGCCAAAGAACGGCGTACGGCGACAAACAGACATTTTGGTTTATTATTTTCAATAATGAACCTTTGGAATCGAGCGTGAAAAAAAAAAAAAAAATTTTAAACCCCCCTCAAAATTTGATAGTTTACGTTTCAAGGTATGTAGAATCCGAAAATGCGATTAAAAAAAAAATTCTGTCCGTCCGCCGTACAATCCATGGGGTGATTTGTTTAGGTAGGGTACCTACAAGAATTCAGCGATTAATTCTGCCCTCAAAATTATGTAAGTGTTGTTTGAATTATCTTCAAAAAAAAATTTTCTCTCACTGTTCACAACCAGTTACTTTCTTGAGTTCGATATGGTTCAAGGGCGCAGGGCAGTCGGATTGCTATCTCGAGACAATGAATGGCCTCCCATCCCCGTCTAAACCGTGGCGAAGGGTTACAACAGTAAAAGGAGGGGTTTTAAATTGCCCTGTCGCAACGATCCCCAATGCAACGCCACGATACGTCTCAAGCTAGAAATGTTAATAGCGTGTAAAATTCGCGACCGAAGGTTTTGTACGGCGTTTGGAACCAGCTATCCGCCTGTAATTGCGATCCGAAATATCGGAGGAGAACGAGCCGTCTACCGCCTTGAAATCGGTACATCTACATTTCGAGCGTGCCCTTGGTTTTGGTATCTCCGGGCCTTAAATACCTTGGTATTTGAAAGTGATGAATGGAAAGCAAAAATGAACTAATACAGGCAGAATCGGTCATGGGAACGGATCGTTCGCTATTAATTTTATTTCATTTCAGAAACGAACGATAAATCCATAGAAGCGTGAAAATACGGCTCCACATCACAGGCAACTATATGACCTTTGAAATATTGATGTACCTATCTTTTTTGGTGATAGCAGCCAAGATATGACACAATAAATAACAATATCAAGAAGGTTTGAACAATAATCAACGGGGTCTCCAGTGCCTCTCTATCCACCTCCCAACAGATAGTATCTGTATCCTTGCATGACTAAGCTAAGGACGTCCCTAACAAATGTTTCGGTATTCCACGGTATCATACATGCAACCGAACGGAGCCCGTAACTCAGTGGGGCCGAGATGAAAATAAACTATTTGCCCCTTCATGCTAATAGTGATCTTGTTGCTGATTCTAAATATACATTCTTACATATCGCACATAGCTGTCAACAGAAAAAATATTAAACCTTAATTCATTTTCGAGCACTGGAACCAACTTAACTGGTTATTGCGTTGTAGAAATGTTGCAACCATCACTTCAATGATTTCCGCGTCAAAAGAGACACGGCTATGTAATCATAGTGATTGGCGATCATTACAGCTGGTTGATTTCGTAAAATTGGACTCAGAATGGATGTATACTTCTTCTATTTATATGAAACCTACCATGAAATAGCTAAGACGTAAATTTCCGAGGTGGGGGTATAGGTATTCGACATCACCGCAAAAATTCCTTTCAGCAACGCTCCAATCTTAGTGTTTGTAGGAGAACACGATTTTTGCTTCACTGTGCATCGCCGACACAAGTAGGTATCAATCTAAGAACGGAAGCCATATTATACAACTGAAATTCAACTCTATCTCTGCTAATGGACTTGATGCAGATAATTCAAGTGTATGATTCCATCAAGTGTATGACTCTCTAACCTAAACAAGGGGGGTTAAACTTATTTTTTTCATGCTCGATTCCAAAGGTTCATTAGGTACTGAATACAATGAACCAAAATTATACTGACAGACAGTACAATTCCTTGTTGACAAGAGAACTTTATATTTTCTGTGGATGAGGCGTATATTAAAAAGATCAGATGCAAGGAATCACGAAACTTTGTCAGTCGATATATTGGCCTTGAAAAGTGCAGTTATCTATTATAAAATAGGGTTTAAAAAAAATACTGCTCTCAGTCGGTACGTGAGACTTGATAGCAAAACAACCGGCTACGTCAAACCGACCCCATCACGCTCGCCCGCTGACCGGATAGGTACGTCAACATTATTCCTCCCTTTAACCCCAAATATATTTACCTCGTAAAGGCGATTTAGTAAGGAAATTCATATGAGTAACTGAAATAAGAATAATTTCTGGAAATTGGAAGAAGACCTTGGACATTTAATAAGGGAAATATGTCACAAACTTATTAAAAAGGGCGGTACATTCAATTAACTTCAATTTCATATATCTGTATAAACCATACATTCATATATCTAATTCAGTACATGAACTTTTTTGATAACTACGTAGTACTGTACATACGTACTACATACTATCAAGTACAGAATGTTTCAAATGGAATCTAGTGCCTTGTGTTTCAGCTTTATACTAATATTTAATACGTAAGAAATAATGTCACATGTACATTACGTATTAAATGTAAAGGAGGTACATAAATCATACACGAAATTCCAAAAAAGAGCCAGAACAGTTCCAAAAAAGCCACGGGTAGTTTTTAATATCAAACTTTCTTCTTCTTTTTCTTCGGTTTGCGGTTAGACTTTGGTGGGCTAGCCGCTGGTGTTGGGGGTACTGATTCCATATTTTTGGGGCTGCTTATTTAATTTGAACTTGACAATTCTTCTAGATGGTAGTATCTGGAACGATTAACCTTTTTCTCATCGATGATATGATTTGAATTCCGCAAGACTGCAAATTTTCCTCCCTTAAGGGCTTTGAAGTTCGGGTATTAATTTTTTCCTGGGGTATTTGCACCCTAATAATGGACCTCGATACATGACTGAAATTGAGTCTCGAAACCGGAATTTTTTGCAATGACTGCAGAGGCCAGAATCTGTTTTTTCATGGTGACTGCAATCGTAGAAAAAGTTTATATTTTTACATACCTACAATCGCGTCAATTTGAAAAGAACATGAGATTGATTAGTAGAATATTAAACAAAAACGAACTTGGTTGGAAATGTTACCAACGCGCAACCCAAAATGAGTTGAGAGCCAATTAGTCCAATGAGCTAAATAGTACTGTCGACAGTACTGTCGATTGCAGTCACCATGAAAAAACAGATTCTGGCCTCTGCGGTCATTGCAAAATATTCCGGTGGTATGACTGGAATTCATACTACCCCCTTTACTACGTAGGAAAAGGGTTGAGCAGTGGCCCAGGTCCTGCGGCTCTCGCAGGTAATTAGTTTATTCGAAACCTCTCCGAAGTTCATTTTTTAATACACTCAATCATAGTAGGGTCTGCTCGAGGCTGTGAGTTTTAACGCAATAAGTAGTAATCATTGCGCCTCGGGGGCTGAAAGCTCTAGATCTCCAGTCATGACGTGTTCGGGTCAGACCTCTCAAGATGGAGATACTCTCGACCCAGAGCGATCCTCTTGGAGGTTTAGCGGTGAGTTGGACCGTCCATCACACAGGGGTTAACCACCAGTTAGGATCTCTTTCGAAGAAAACCCGTAACTGCTTTAATTTATAGCTTAATCTGCCGTCACATTCGAACCGCAGCCGCCTGTCGTCAGCGGAATAACCCGTCTCTGTTATTTCCTTGATGAGGATTTGTGGAGAACCAACGCATTTTTTCACGACTCCTCCAAGACATAATTCGCTTTCTAAAAAGCCACTTACATCAGAAAAAGGTTTGAACCCCAAAATTATATGGAAATAAAGAAAAATGACGCCAGCACGCCAGCATCCTACCTGCCCCACCACCCCAGAATGTGCACAACGAGAACAACGTTCCCCAGGTAGGAGGAAACATAACAAGGTTCAATCAATGTATATTCAAAGGATGCAAATTAACATCAAAGGTCTGCGGCAAAACTTATGCCTGTACCTAGGTAAGTAGATGTTTTGCTACGTGCATGAAACGTCTCCGTGGATGACTAGGGGAAAGGGACTGTTGCGAAGTGGTTGTGGACAAAATAACACTGACTGTTCATTTTATTTTTTATTTTTTTAATCACTACCTAGATCAATTGTTTGCCATCCTACGTTCATTACATGTTCGTAAAATTACGTTCTGGGATTTTTGTGTAGTGTAAAACAAGATACGATTCAAGCTGACATCTTATTTCGTGCGAGTAATTAGCATGAAAGAAGAGGCACTCACTCGTGCACGTGCGATGACTGACATGACTATTGTGAAACACTTCAGCCGTCCATCAACATCAAAACACGAGAAGAAAAGTAACGTCAACGTTTCATCACAAAGAACGCTTGGCATTAGACGACTCATAAATCCAAACTGGCGGGGTGGTTCACGTCCAGCTTCATTGAAGACGGCCGAAGTGCAGTCAACTGCTGGCCTTTCACGCGTTCTCTCGCTTTTTTTTTTCAACCTCACTCTCACCGTTCTGACGACCTGTAGAGGTCGAAGAGCGTCAGGTATTAGCGGTATTAGTGGACTACCGGACAGCATTCGACTCACAGACGCGTCCCTCGGGGATCAACCCATCTGAACTCCGCTTCTCGTTTTACATAAGGCGACAGCGGTTTCAACATTAGCCAGTTATCAATTGCATAACCTGTCCCCCTCACCATCACCTCCACCTTTTCCACCGATGCCAGGAAGGATCGAAATAAACGGGCGAAATTACAAAATGTGCGAAACACCTCCGTTCGAGAGTAGACGAAAATGCAAGTGACTAATTATCGAGGGGCAATCAGCTCAGCTCGTGCCAATGCATTTTTTTTTAATTCCTAGCAAACTCGCGGCAGGTTCGAACTCCTGGCTTCAGCTGCTGCGATACAGATCCGGTTCGTGAACTTGACTGATTGAGTTCGTTACTACTGACTACTCGTGACTCAGTATAAACTACTCAGCGATATAGTTATACTTACCTGTTTTTTTCGATGATGACAGAATGAGACGCCATGTCATCATTGAATCCTTACATGAACATTAAGGCTAAATGCAACGAGTTTAGTTGCAAAATCCGCCACCACGTGGCAGCACCAAAATGAATCAATTTTATTCTACTTCTCATCTGAGAACGGAGCGAGATATTTCAATTCGAAAAACGGGTTTCTCATCAATATTTACGTAGAATTCCGGGTAATTGGTTTAAAGTGTGCAAAATTTTTTTTGCCCACTGTTCCAAAAAATATTATGCCGCAGAGACGAAGGGGGAAATCTATGATATATTCATCATCCTAGCTTTGCACCTAACTCGAAAACTTTAGTTTTTTTTTTTAAATTGGTAGCACCTACACATGGTACTGTCCGCTGTACAATACTGGTTTTAAAAATAATTAGCACCTTAAATAATCAGTTCAGTCCTCTAAATAATCAATGTATACCCTAGTGATTGCAGGAGAACAGATTTACACTGGAGTAGTTAGTTATACAGTAAACTAGCAGCAGTTTACGTTAGAATACAAAAAACGCTGCAAATCCCTGCACAACGGTTTATTATTTTGTATAGAATACCCTTCTGTTACAGATCACAGCTCTATGTATAGATAACCCGTCTATATAATATGATATGTACTATTCTATACATATTATGTAGATCGCAGACCCTCCTTAGGTTAGTACCTAACCCCGTACTCGTTACTAGGTACCTACCTAAATCACGAGTTAAATGTTGCTAAAATAATTCTGCCGATGACAAACAGTACCTAACAAAAAGAAACACACATAATGAAGTTCTGAAAAGAAATTGTTGATGAGGAGTGAAAAAAGTTGCAAAAGTACCTACCAACAAACTCCAGCCCCTTCTACGTAGATGGTATAATGAACCGTTGTGTAATAATTTACCGTTGAGTAATGATTTACCGTAGTAATAATTTACCCATCAATAATACTTCAACGTTTGTTCAAGTTTCACTACCTACCAACAAACTCCAATAGAGCCATCATTTTTCAAATTAAATAATATCACAGAACAACCAACTCGACTTCATTCTCCGCCAATATAATCAGGTGATCCCTACCAATGATTGGCCGTATTCACAAATTCCTATTGTGGGCGCGTCTCTGGTTACGAGATTTGGTTTGGATTGTATACAATTTCATTCACACTGGAGTCGAAAATGCCTGTCGGTGCAAACTTCGGGGCCTTACTGTGAACGAACGGCTGGACGTACGATGCTCCGGATGGTCTTAAAAAACTCGCAAGTTCAAGAACTATTTAAAACCGTAAAAATATTTACGTAAAAAAATGGTATAGGCGTTTTGAAAATTTCAACCCCTATTTTGAACCCCTTAGAGATGACTCACAGTAACGTCGAGCTTCGAGGACCAACTAGACGCCGAACGGAACCTATAACCCGAATTTCATCAATTTTTTTTCATGGTAACTAAGAAAAGTGTACGGCGTACGGCGTACGGCGTACGGTGTACGGCGTACGGCGTACGGCGTACGGCGGACAGACAGAAATATTTTTATTGCAGTTTTGGATTCTACATATCTTGAAACGTAAACCATCAAATTTTGAGGGGGGGTAAGAATTTTTTTTTTCATGCTCGATTCCAATGGTTCATTATTGAAAATAATAAACCAAAAAGTAAATTTACCTATGTTTGGACCGTTCAAAAAAATACTTACGAGAATCTCGAATATGATATGGGTCGAAGGATACCATTCTTGTTTCACTTACCTGAAACGAAACACAACCATGAGTAACAAAAGAGGTATGCTCAAGAAAATGGTACTTACAAGAAGTAATGACACTACTAGAGTCAAATCATAATCAAATTCATAGTAAATTAATTTAAATAGACATAGTTACGTGAAAATAAAACGTTCATCTTGTGACAATCACTTCAGATCTCTGTTAGGTAATGCAGGATAGTTTGCGGAGGTATATATTTTAAGTCTCCCCATGAATATCTGATCTATTCCGAGTGATAGGAAGCTGACCGTGCTAAATTTAAATTCGGGAGCACGATTTCCGATCCGTGTCCGATCCCACGCCCGGCACTTCGATTAATGTCAGAAGGGTTTTTTTTCCGTGAGGGAAAACTGAAGGCGCTGGGATTTGAGCCGGCAGATTAATTTCAGAATAATTAGAGTGGATTTATTTCTCGGACCAACGAACGTCGCTCAAATCTCCAGCCGATCTATATATAACATTCTAGCATACTCGAGAATCACGAGCAAACTATAATACTTCAACAAGCAGTAATATTGATCACGTTGGACTGCTGCACGTGGTCAGCGGTTAAGTTAAATTAATACGCCGCATTAAATAATAAGTATGATTACATATAAGTTGTAGTGGCTTCCCTCAGGCGTCCGTGGATAAAAGGCAAAAGGCCTTGGAAGACTACAGCAGACATGTAAATAGGGTATGCGCACGTATTTATTTCATTTTTTGTTTATTATTTTCAATAATAAACCTGAAGAACCGAGCATGGGGGGAAAACCCGCCACCTCAAAATTTCATGGTTTCTGTTGCAAGGTACTTAGAATCCGAAAATGCCATGAAAACTGTACTGGAATAAAAGCGCTTTAACCATTACACAAGGGTTTATTATTTTCCTGTATCCTCTTCTGCATAGGTCACTGTTTTCTGTGGTCAGTATCTGTCTACCTTCCTTCGTGCTCCCTCCACGAAAGCCCTAAATCGAGTACTGGAGCCAGAATCTGAGGGAATTACTGTTTCATAAAAATACGCGGGATTTAATAATTCAATCATTACTTATTTGTTGTTATTCATGAAGCATAACGTTTGTGCAAGTTACAAAAGTAGCTATCAACAAAATCCTCGAATGAAATAATATCACAGAACAACCAACTCGATTTCATACAGCCACCCGTGATTATAATCATGTGTTATAGCAACTACCGTTTCACTCACAATCATGAGGAAGCAAACGAACGGCTGGAAGTACAATGCTCCGTGAGGTTTCAACAAAATTCTTTAGTTCGAGACCAATTTAAAAACGTTCTATTCAGTTTTAGAGCTAAGGCGTTCGGGAAATTGCAACCAGTATTTTTAACCCCTTAGAGATGACTGACATTAACGCCGAGCTTCGCGGACCAACTAGACCCCAATTGGGACCTACAAACCAAATTTCATCAATTTTGGTTCATGGTAACTAAGGAAAATGCGAAGTAAGACGTACGGGCAGAAATTTTGCTAAAATAACTCATATACACTGAAGGGAGGGGAGCAATTTTTCAAGTGTTCTAATGTCACCCGGTCACCCGCGGTTACTTTGATCAGATCGTAGGTATTTCTTTATCCTAATCAATAGTTTGGGCCACGAAATTCATTCTTACCCCGTCTGAAAAGCCAGCCTGAATAAAAATAAAAAAATTAAAAACAGAAATATTTTCCGGTTTTATAGTCCAACTTTTTGTTGTTAAAAAACAGATTTTCAACCAAAAACCAAAAAAGAGTAAACACGGCTACAATCGCGAACAATTGATGTAAAATCACTGAAAATGGGTCGGAAGGGTAAATATAGAGGGAGTAAAGACAGAAAAACACAAGTTCAGTTGCTTTTCACACAGAATACGGTACAAATGTGGATTTCGGGGGGGGGGGGGGGGGGGGCTAAAAATACGGTTAAAATCAATACTAATTCACCTGAAGTTGCGTGGGATGGTGTTTCACGACAGAAAGAGGGACTATCTCGATGATAAAATCACGAGAGAAAAAAGAAGATAAATGTCGTGAGTCCCTCCCGGGAACACTCCACTAGTAACTTTAAGCTCTCACCAATATCCTTATGTCAAACTTAGTTTCCGTCAATAAACAACTGAGTGGGGAGACAGGCCACAGAACCCAGGGAACACAACCTGGAGCCCCACTACCAACTCCCCACAGGGAGTTGGAGGGAGAGGCCTCCAGTTCCTATATAACCCTGGATCCTGGGGCTTTAGCCTCATTCGACACTTCCTCTAACTAGCTCTCTCTTCTCTCCTCTACCTTGCTCTCCCTCTCAGATGATCGGTGGATTACCGCCGCCTGAGAATACCTTCTCCCTCTTGTCTAGATGATCGGTGGACTACCGCCGCCTAGACAAGCACCTTCTCACCTAGATGATCGGTGGATTACCGCCGCCTGGGTAAATTCCTTCACTCACCTCCATCTCCTCCCGAAAGTCGTAGATGATCGGTGGACTACCGCCGTCTGCGCCTTTTTCCTTCACGCCACCGTGATGAACCAAATTCCAAATTCATCACAGTGGTGAACCCGACGTTCACACAACCTTTTTCCTTCTTTTTCCACCTCATGTGTCGCCCCCAGTCAAGTTCAGTTCGGTGTCCCCAATTTTAAAATTCAATCAATACAGTCAGTGTTCAATTCGCGATTTTTGGCCCACCCTCAACCGCTCGGCAATCACACAGCTCTCAACTCTCCGCCACAAGCACCTCCGCTCCCGCAAATTGCGAATTTAAAATTCATAACTCACCAAATTTGAATTTTTAGTTACAGACCTCAGCCATGGACCCGAACTCGCCGACGCCACCACTCCTCCGGCCGGCCACACTGCAGCCGCCGGCCACACTGCAGCCGCCGGCCACACTGCAGCCGCCGGCCGCTGCGACAACTGACGCAACCGACAACCCATTTACCAGCCTCTCGCCACCTGGCTCATCCGCATCGACCGCCGCCGCTGCCGCCGCCGCTGCCGCCGCCGCTGTGGCCGCTGCACACGCCGCCGCCGACGTCACGACGGCTTCTGCGTCATTCCCTTTATCGCTTCCCCCGTTTTACTCGCACGACCCCGCTCTCTGGTTCTCCCAGGTTGACGCTGCGTTTTCGGCCGCCAACATCCGCAGCCAGAGGACTCGCTACTCCCGCATCATATCCCTGCTGCCGTACGAAATTCTCCTCCAGACGTCGGACATCTCTCCCGACGCCGCCGCCGCATACGACGACCTCCGCAACCGCCTCATCACCCTCTACCAACCGTCCAAGATCGCACGTGTCGCAGCGCTCTCGCAACCGCAGCACCTCGGCGACCTAAAGCCCTCCCACCTCTACCGCCGTCTGCGTCATCAGCTGCAAGCCATAATGACGGCCGACATCGCACGGACCTTCTGGCTGCGAGCCCTTCCCCACCCCATGCAGATGGCGCTCGCCAGCCACCTCGACGGCCCGGATGAGCCCCTCCTACAACTCGCTGATACAGTACACGACCTCGCCGCAGCCGCCAGCGTTACCGAAGTCCACGCACCCCGCACCACCACCCCACGGCGAGACCGCACGCCGTCGCGAGAACGCCGCCGGCCCCACTCCCTCAACCGGCGCCGCTCCCTCTCCGTCGAGTGCCAGCCGACCCCCTCCGCAGACCGCCGACGCCAGCGCTCGCCCGAACGCCGCACCACTTCCCCCCCTCAGCAACGCAGGGGAAAGTCTCCGGCCGCTGCGACCCCCTCCACCACACATCGCCCCTCCAGGACTGCCTACCTCCCGGCGGACCCCCCCCACCGATGTTTAACCATGTTAACTTCGGTGGGGAGGCCCGAAAATGTCAGCCCCCCTGCTCCTTCCCCTACAAGCAGGGAAACGCGGACGCCCGCCGGTAAATCCGGCGGGCCCCCCTCCTCGCCAACACGGGGGGGACCCCAACCCCCCCCCCCCCCGCCCGCATTCACACCACCACCGCCAAGCCACGATACCCCTCCTACGCCGCCGCCACGGCTGCCAACCTCCCGGCCGCGCCTACCAGCGCCGCCAAACCCCTCAACCCACCATCGACCGTTCCCCCACCTTGGAACGGCCCCTCCACGCCCGCCTCCAGGGCAGCCACCCTTCCGGCCGCCACTCACGCCGCCCCTACCGTTCCCCCACCCCGGAACGGCCCCTCCACGCCCGCCACCAGGGCAACCACCCTTCCGGCCGCCACTCACGCCGCCGCTACCGTTCCCCCACCCCGGAACGGCCCCCCCACACCCGCCTCCAGGGCAACCAACCTTCCGGCCGCCACTCGAACCGCCACTACCGTTCCCCCTCCCCGGAACGACCCCTCCACACCCGCCACCAGGGTGACCAGCCTTCCGGCCGCCACTCACGCCGCCGCTACCGTTCCCCCAACCCGGAATGGGAAAGGACCGCCCCGCGTCTCCTTCGCAGGGGACAACCCACCGCCGACACAGCCACCCATCAACTCCGACAGCCCAAACCCCTCCCAGCCGCCAACCCCCACCGCCTCCGCCATCTTGCCTCACTCCACCCCAGCCCACCAACGCCTCTTCCTCAGATGCACCAAAACCAACATCCCATTCCTCGTGGACACAGGGGCGGCGCTCTCGATCTTCCCCAACAACATCCTCCGTCGACAGGCGCGTTGTTATCGGCAACTTCTCTACGCCGCCAACGGTACCACCATCCCCTCGTACGGGACGTACCGCTCATCCATATACTATACATGAGCGGGCTCGCGTACGAGTGGGAATTTACCGTGGCGGACGTGGAGAAGGCAATCCTGGGGGCCGACTTCCTCGCTTATTTCGGCCTCCAGGTTGACGTCCGTAACGCGCGCCTGATCGACCCCTCCACCCGGAAACCGATCCCCGGTTTCATCCATACGATCGACCGCCCACCAACCGAGTTCGAGGCCCTCCTCCACAACTACAAACCCCAGCGCCGCCCCTCAGCACATATCTCCCAGATTCAACATTTTATAGAAACCACTGGCCCCCCCATCTCCGCCAAAGCCCGCCGCCTCCACCCACTCCAACTCTCCCAGGCCCGGCGGCACTTCGACAGGCTCATCGCCGATGGAATTATCCGCCCCTCAAAATCCCCTTGGGCTTCACCACTCCACATAGTGCAGAAGCCCAACGGGGATATCCGCCCCTGCGGCGATTACCGCCGTCTTAACGCAAAGACTACACCGGACCTCTATAATGTCCCCCACCTCCGAGATTTCTCCTCCCACCTCCACAACACGACCATTTTCTCAACCCTCGACATCTCTAGAGCCTTCCACCACATAAATATCCACCCACCCGACATACCAAAAACCGCTATCATAACACCTTTCGGCCTTTTAGAATATATCAAAATGGGTTTCGGCCTCAGAAACGCGGCCCAGACATGGCAACGCTATATGGATAATATCCTACGGGGACTACCATTTGTGTTCTGCTTTTTAGATGACATCCTGATCGCCTCCCGAAACCCACAAGAACACCTGACACACCTCAAGCAAATCCTAGACATCTTCTCTGCCGAAGGCCTCAACATCAACACAGACAAATGCGTCCTCGCCCAACCCTCCGTCCGCTGCCTCGGCCACCAAGTCTCCTCCGACGGTATCAAGCCACTTCCGGACAAGGTTCACGCTCTCACGGATTTTCCCCAGCCCCGCACCGTCTCGGAACTTCGCCGTTTCCTGGGTATGTTAAACTTTTACCGTAGACACATCAAACACGCTGCACAACACCAACAACCACTCATACACGCTATCCCACAACCAGCCAAAAAAAACGATAACCGCCCCATACCCTGGACCCCCGCCCTTACAACCGCCTTCCAAACTTGTAAAAAGGACCTAGTGGACGCCGCTCTATTAGCCCATCCCGACCCCCACGCTCCCCTCTCCATCACAACCGATGCGTCCGACTGGGCCATCGGGGCAGTGCTCCACCAGCACACCGGCGCCACCCCCCAACCCCTCGGCTTCTTTTCAAAAACTCTGTCCACGACCCAAAAAAATTACTCAACCTTCGACAGAGAACTCCTCGCCATCCACGGAGCCATCAAACACTTTCGTGACTTCGTGGAGGGCAGGCAGTTCTCTGTCATCACTGATCATAAGCCCCTCACCCACGCCCTCCTCCAAAACCGCAAATCCGCCTACCCGCGTCGCCTCCGGCAGCTCGAATTTATCGGACAATTCACGTCCGATATTCGCTACCTGCCGGGGGCCGACAACTGCGTGGCGGACGCGCTGTCCCGCCCCACCCCCGCGCCGGTGGAGGAGTTACTGCCTTTCCCCTCCCCACAAATCATCCTGTCACATCAAACTCCAGCTTCCGACCCCGCACTCTCCAACCTCATTTCCGCCTCCAAATTGGAACAACTGCCTCCCCTCAACCTCTGGTGCGACGTAACGGCCGATTCACCGCGCCCTTACGTCCCACCGGAGCTGAGACGGCTGTTGTTCCTCCACTACCACTCAATCCATCATCCCGGCATCCGAGCGAGCCGGGACCTCATCAAGACGCGGTACTTCTGGCCCCACATGAACACAGATATCCGTACCTGGGTTCTGGGGTGCCAGAAGTGCCAGCAATTTAAGGTCTCGGCTCACCCCCATGTACCTCCTCAACCCATTCCCGACTCCCTCCCGTGGGAACACGTCCATCTCGATCTGGTCGGCCCTCTTCCCCCCTCCGAGGGGAAGAGGTACTGCCTCACCATGATCGACCGTGCAACCAATTGGGTTGAGTGCATCCCACTCGCCCACATCACCGCGGACGCCGTCGCCGCGGCCTTCCTCAATCAGTGGATCAGCCGCTACGGCTGTCCACGGACACTCACGGTCGATCAGGGGAGGCAGTTTGAATCAGCCCACTTTGCCGACCTCCTCCGTTCCCTCGGGATTCAAAAAATCCGCACCACTCCTTATCACCCCCAATCCAACGGGAAAATAGAGCGGTGGCACTCGGTCCTTAAACAAGCCATCTCCACATCAGCCACATCCCCCTCATGGACCAAAACCCTCCCCTATGTCTTACTCAGCCTTCGTACTTCCGCCCGTCCTTCAGACAACACAAGTCCCGCACAACACGCTTTTAGAGACCCTCTCCGTTTACCAGCCGACATTTTCACTCCACATAACACCCCGTCCATTAACAGGGAACCGCTCCACACTTCAACACCGACAAACGACACCACTTACCCCAAACGCTTTTACACCGCCACTCACATGTACTTGAAAGAGCCCGGCATGCATAAAACCTTTCAACCCCTTTATGCCGGGCCCTTTCAAGTCATCCGCACAACACCGACCACCGCGACCCTGCTAATGGATGGGAAACCCCACACTGTCCCGTTAGCCAGATGCAAGCCCGCCCCTGTGCTCCCTCACCCAATATCCACCATCAGTCTCCCGCCGTCCGTTCGCCATGTCGCACGTCTCCCAACCTCACCTGTCACCCCCGTCGCCGGTTCCGGATTTCGATTCGGATCCGGAAATGGCGGCCATACTCCGGGACGTTTTCGTCCCGGACCCGCTATCCCCCCTACCCCCCTCGCACGGGCCCCCATCACCGCTTCTTTTTTGTCCACAACGGATCACCGGGTTACCTCCCCGGCCCCGGCGGTGGAAGTACCCCCAGTGACGAGTGCTGCGCGAATTCCGCGCAGCACAAGCCACCGGGGTACACCCTCCCTACACCCCCATCGACCCACTGATGGACCCCATTCTCCGCGAGTTCCGCCTCGCGGAACTCATGCCACCCCCACCCCCCCTTCAAATCAACACCCCCCCTGTCACTCACCAACCCCCGCCTCCCGATTTTCGGCCCCAAATTCCCGCCCCCCAATTTTCCATCTTCGACCCTCCCATTTCAAATTCTCCCCCACCAAACCCCCAAATCGGCATACCCCCAACACCCCCTACCCCCCCAACACCGCCGGGGATGTCCAAAATAGTTTCCGCCGGGACAAAACGGCCCGGGCGGCGAAACGGACGGAGGGAGCGTCCCCGCATTCCCCGAGTCCCGGCGGCCAAGTCACCCGCCCCGCTCTGAGCAATCACGGCGGGGCCTTGAGATCGCGGGACAGTGCTTGTGTCTCATTTATCCACACGCACTGTACCGCCTCTCGCAGCCCCGCCGTGGCCGCCCCAGCACCGCCGCCACTTCGCCGAGCCACCCCCACACTTCACTACACCACACCCACAGCCATCCACACACCACACAATCTCAACACCCAGGGAACGGCGGACTTCCGCACCCCACCATTGTACCCCTTTGTAAATACTATCCAACTTTGTAAATACTATCCAACTTTGTAAATACTATCCAACTTTGTAAATACTATCCAACTTTGTAAATACTATCCAACTTTGTAAATACTATCCAACTTTGTAAATACTATCCAACTTTGTAAATACTATCCAACTTTGTAAATACTATCCAACTTTGTAAATACTATCCAACTTTGTAAATACCCCACCATTGTACCCCTTGTAAATTCCAACTTTGTAAATACTATCATCTTATCAATACTTATACTACTTATCAACACTTATCATCTTATCAATACTTATACTACTTATCAATACCTATCAATACTACTACCACTTATCAATACTTATCTATACTCTTCTAGCTACTTTGTTCATACTATGCCTAAGCTTCCACACTAACTCATCCTTGTAAATACTCACAGCCATAGGTTAATTCTCATCTACTCATGTTCTCACCTACTTCTGTACCCGTTCATCTATACCCATGTACTTATATCACTACGCCTAATTTTAAGTTCTCTGTCACCTAGGATTAAGAATAACGCCCTCAGCCTCTGTCACCTTTCGCCTTCAGCCCCTCACATACCTCTTGCCCTGCCTTCAGCACCACCATTTGTTTGCATCAGCCCTCAGCCTCTGTCACCTTGCGCCCTCAGCTCCACTTTTGTTTGCCGTGGCCCTCAGCCCCTGTCACCTTGCGCCTTCAGCTCCTCAAACCTTGGTTCGAACTGGGGGGACCTCTGTCGTGAGTCCCTCCCGGGAACACTCCACTAGTAACTTTAAGCTCTCACCAATATCCTTATGTCAAACTTAGTTTCCGTCAATAAACAACTGAGTGGGGAGACAGGCCACAGAACCCAGGGAACACAACCTGGAGCCCCACTACCAACTCCCCACAGGGAGTTGGAGGGAGAGGCCTCCAGTTCCTATATAACCCTGGATCCTGGGGCTTTAGCCTCATTCGACACTTCCTCTAACTAGCTCTCTCTTCTCTCCTCTACCTTGCTCTCCCTCTCAGATGATCGGTGGATTACCGCCGCCTGAGAATACCTTCTCCCTCTTGTCTAGATGATCGGTGGACTACCGCCGCCTAGACAAGCACCTTCTCACCTAGATGATCGGTGGATTACCGCCGCCTGGGTAAATTCCTTCACTCACCTCCATCTCCTCCCGAAAGTCGTAGATGATCGGTGGACTACCGCCGTCTGCGCCTTTTTCCTTCACGCCACCGTGATGAACCAAATTCCAAATTCATCACAATAAAATCACGAAAAAATGATAAATAAATCTATGAGAAGTGGTATGGTTTCTCGCTATATCGTCCTTTTACACAATAGCACAATTATTTCTATGAAAATTCGATCTTATAGCCATACTGCATGGCTGACGAAGGGCAGAAGGAAATAGACAGATCGGACATAAAGTTCGAAACTTCTGACTTGAAAATGTATTCACCCCATGGATGCCAATTTTGGTTTATTCTGTGAGTAATACACCTATGTAATTGCTCAGCAAAAAACGCAGCAAAGTCCTTGTCACATGGGTTTATTATTCTATTGGAGTTCTAGAGATTTTTGTTGGCTGTTAAATGTATTGTTTCTTTCATGTGGAATGATTGAAATAGCTATTTCTGATGATTTCCACCAATTTTGGCCCCCAAAACATGAAATAGGTACGCTTTTTTTTCTTTTTTTTAAAGATCATCTTTGATCATTGGTAGTGGCATTTAAAGGTCTTGCTTCACCTGTTTACACTTTTTCCAATGTTATTGTACACATTGATGGTGATTTCAGACAGTTTTCCAGGTTTTTGACTCATAAAAAACCAATTTTGGGAGCTGAACCTTTGGTAAAACCTCAATTTCCGCGTCTTTGGTCAAAATTGACTTCATATTCGGTCTTCTCGCCCTCAAAAACATGGAAAAAGCTTCCTCAAAAGCTCATGTTACTAACATGTTGTTAAAACGCAAAAAGTACCTATTTTTATACACATTTTCACTCATAACACCCCTGGACGTATATTCCGATCGGGCTGAAAAGTTTCGGGACACAACTAGGGCCCAAATGGAGCATGTGTGCGAAAGAACGACTTTTTTAGACCAAAATTGAAGCCTGTACACGTGATACGGCGTACGGCGGACGGCGGACGGACATTGCATTTTTTGAATCTACGCACCTTGAAACGGAAAAGAAAAAATTTTGAGGGGGTGTTATAAAAATTTTTTGCTGAGCGAATACATAGGTGTATTATTCACAGAATAATAAACCAAAAAAGTAAGCCCATATGACAAGGACTTCGCAGCGTTTTTAGCATTTTTTTTTTAACTGAATTCGATCAGACAGCTGGAAAACGGGTGAAAATATGGTTATCACTCATTAATTTAACAGAAACTCCATCGCAAGCCCATCAAACTTTTTTGAAATTGCCAACTTTAATTGGGAAAAAATGAACATGCACCTTATTTACCTACATGTATACAGTAAAAAATCACAGCTCTCTGTATAGATAATCCGTCTATATAATATAATATGTAATATTCTACACATATTATGTAGATCGCGGACTCTCCGTAGGATAGTACCTAACCCCGTACTCGTTATAGGTACCTACCTAAACCGTTGTGTAATAATTTACCTGTATAGGTTCCCCTTCTACGGAGATAGAATAATGAACCGTTGTGTAATAATTTGCCCATCAATAATACTTCAACGGTTGATCAAGTTGCAAAAGTAGCTATCAACAAAATCCAGCCCCTTCTTGGTAGATGAGCCGTTGTGTAATAATTTACCGGTGTAATAATTTACCGTGGTGTAATAATTCACCGTTGTGTAATGATTTACCGTTGTGTAATAATTTGCCATTGTGTAATAATTTACCCATCAATAATACTTCAACGGTTGTTCAAGTTGCAAAAGTACCTATCAACAAAATCCAGCCCCTTCTGGGTAGTTGAGCCGTTGTGTAATTATTTACCGTTGTGTAATAATTTACCGTGGTGTCATAATTTACCGTTGTGTAATAATTCACCGTTGTGTAATAATTTGTCGGTGTGTAATAATTTGCCATTGTTTAATAATTTACCCATCAATAATACTTCAACGTTTGTTTAAGTTTCAGAAGTACGTACCAACAAAATCCAATAGTCCATCACTTGCCATATATGAAATAATTATCGTAGAACAAACAACTGACTTCATACAGCCATCCTTGATTACAATCAGGTGCTCCTTAGTGATGAATTCCCGGCCGGATTTATACCGTTTGATTCACGATCGTGTTGACGAAGCTTTTTGGTGCACACGAACGGCTGGACGTACAGTGCTCCGGGTGGTCTTAAAAAATTGTTTAGCTCAAGACAAATTTAATATCGTTAAAAAAAACCACACCCTTCCATCTAAAGTTTTTGAGATACGGCGTTCTGAAACTGTCAACCCCTATTTTGAACCCCTTAGAGATGACTGATGGTAAAGTCGAGCTTCGAGGACCAACTAGACCCCGAACGGAACCTATAACCCGAATTTCATCAATTTTCTTTCATGATAACTAAGAAAAGTGGCCCGTACGGCGTACGGCGGACAGACAGAAATATTTTTATTGCAGGTTTGGATTCTACATACCTTGAAACGTAAACCATCAAATTTTGAGGGGGGGAAAGTATTTTTTCTTCTTGCTCGATTCCAATGGTTCATTATTGAAAATAATAAACCAAAATGAACCGCATAAAACGCCTATCACGTGTGCGTGAAGATCACGTTCTGGGAGTTGCAAGGTCACCTCATTCACGATCACACCACAATAAATTCGTTGACGCTGCTGCTGATTTGTGACGCCTGGCATCCGTTCAACTGAGCTAAACCATTTCACAAAAATCCTGCCGTTCGAAAGTACCGAGCAGCTGACATCTCCGGTCGCTCCAGAGTTCCACTTGATAGCGGCGCGTTTTTTTTTAAAGGCCGAAGCACTTTATACTATCAACAGCGAAGCGACTACTCCGCTCAGACACGCCAAGCACGTAGACCGGCGATTGTACACCTCGTCAATCTCGCCTGAAAACGTCTTCGAGACAAGCCGGCTCAGTTTAAATGGAAAAAAATATATATCTATCATTTAAAAAAAAGGGGTAAACGCCAGGCATGTAACAAATGGGCGGATAAGCCTCGCGACCTGTACTCTTGTCTAGGAAGTAGGAATCTGATTTAGAAAAAGGGGGGAAAAAATCGTCTCTTCCAGACCAACGCGTGTAGTTGGCCGGAATGTGAAAGCAAAACCTGCCACGATTCATTGGTAAATTATGCAGTGTCAATTAAAACCACACGGGTCCAAGTATGACAGTTGAAATATGAATTATAGGAGTCGTTCTTCTGTTCATTCATTCTAGTCAAGGGACGCTGCGATAAATCTTTGGCGCGTTTTTTCTCCTCTCGTCTCTTGTTGGGGCATGATGGGTGTCTATCTGGCACGAACACATTGCATAATACCATACGAAACCATAAAACTAGGCACGATGCCAATCTTTAGACAGGTATCGCTAAGTAGGAAATGTATGCCTAAATATACAGGTAGCCCATCCGGAGTCCGGGACGAACGTGTGTATAGGACACATAATGACTAATGAAATTAAACCACGCTTCATATTTCCATGCCTTCAGCAATATATTATGTGATTTTAGAGTAGTAGAGAGAGGAGAATCAGAGCTATGAGACCTGACTATCTTACCATGAAGCCCTAGCAATTCTTAAGCCAGCCAATATTTTCTTACGTAGGCACCTACTTCCTCATACCCTCGACCAATTATATGTGTCGTTGTTATTACGTACGCCTATCACACAGCGCAATTCCCATTCGTGTTACTTCTGGAAAAGTTAACCAGTTTGTAACAAAATGACAAATTTCTCAACATAAACAGTTTTTCTGCAAAGAGTACTTTTGCGGAACAGAGCATTTTGATAAGTAACAACATTAGTATAGCCACCACAACAAATAATCCGTTTCAGGTCATTCTAAAACCATATCCGTCACAAAACCATACCTAGGTCTGGAGGCGTTGTGTGTGTGTGTGTGTGTGTGTGTGTGTGTGTGTGTGTGTGTGTGTGTGTGTGTGTGTGTGTGTGTGTGTGTGTGTGTGTGTGTGTGTGTGTGTGTGTGTGTGTGTGTGTGTGTGTGTGTGTGTGTGAGCGTGCGTGCGAGCGCGCGCGCGCGCGTGCGTTTTAGCCCAGAATACGCTCATTTCTCGTTAGTTACCTCTGTTTAGATGTATGTTTCGTTAGTTTGTGACACTCAGGCTCATTTTCATAAGATCTGAATGGGTCATTCTGTAAACGGTTCGGTTTCGATCTACACAGTTATTCTACTAGTTCGAATAACTGCAATACGACACGTAATTGCAAGATGCCTTCCGATTGTTTGACCAACAGGTTTCACTTTTCCATAAAACTGTGAGATCTGTCATTATAAAAGATGAAGAAGTTGGTTTCTGTTCAGAGATTCATTCAGCTGCTACTTGTTTTGAGGTTTCACTCAAGGAGGTAAATATATCTGATTTTGTCGCTTAATAATATTTATTCAAAAGGTACAATATACACAATACACAACGTAAAATATACCTTTGAGAATGTCTAATTTATATTATTATACAAATATATAGTATACAATGATATGCTACAATCTTGACTGATTTATATAGTTATGTTACGCTCTGGCTGTTCGTCTGTATGCTGAATGTGAAATTCTAGGTATGTGTGTACCTCGAATGTACTAGTAAAGAGATACCTATTTTGAACAGAGATACCTATTTTGAAATGATTTGACCAAAATTTTGGAATGATAAAAAGAAGAAAATCACAAAATGTTAAATAATTTCACAATGTATTCAAACAGTTCAAACTTATATTAAATGCAAATTATTTCGATTCAAAGTTTGAGGAAGCTCGACGGAACTATTCGCGAGATGGATCATTTGCAGACTGAAAAATACTAATGGTTGGAGAAATTTAGGGTCTACCAAACCACTTATAAAATTACCCCACAATTGAGATGTGGGTAATACATTTTTAATTGCACTAACAATGATAGGTTTGAAATAATTTATATGATTTTATTATTACTATTATTATTACCTACTTTTTTCTTTGTTTTTTAATAAAACAAAGATCTGAATTTGAGACCGTGGAAATGGATACGGTTGACTTGGGGCTATTTTGTACGTGCCTCAGGAGCATGGAAAGGCATGGCTAGGAGAGAAACTAACTCCGTCCGAGTACGAGTATGTTGAGATCTTGGTCACTCCCAGATGTCGACAGCATGTTGTAGGGGGACAAGCCGTCGACTTCCATAATCTCACAGGGCGATCTCCTGTAGTTCTCACGCGCGGATTTAACTAGCTAACCCAGGAATTGCTCTATCCGATTAACTTTTCACGGTTTCAACGCGCACTTGTTCTGCTAACCTCGTCGCACAACCTTCAGATTTCAAATGTCGCCATTAACGAAAGGAGCAGTGACTAAGTTCCAACTTTTCCCTATCTATCGAGTAGAATTGGATGCGTGATACGTGATTAGATGCCCTACCGACGCAAAAAACAGGCAGTTAAGATATATAAGTTGGTTACAGAAAAGCAATACTTTTCCGAGTACCTAATATGAAATGGCCCATTAACACACATCAGAAGCTTTCGCAAACAATATAACTCCTCAATCCAGGGTGTGATTTTTTGGAAAAAATGTAAAACATTGGACTGCTACCCGTAGGCAGGAACTATATTACGTAAGTTCCAAAATGATAAACCAACTACGTACTATTCAGCGCTGAAAAATAATGCGAACTCATATGCCATATATAGCGTTTCACAGGTGTAATTTTCCAGTCAACCATCACATTCACGCACATACTAAACACGTATAATCCAAATCTAAAAAGCCCCATTGGAAAAACAAAGAGCGTTCTGTGCATTACGAAAATATCATAAGTACTCCGAGTACCTTCAAAAGAGATCCAAGAAAAAAGTCAAGGGGTTTACCGCTCTAAACGGGTGGTGATGAGGTAATTCTAAGGGATTTATCAGGAATCAGGGAACACTGTGGTCAGTGATAACAGTCGGAAAGAAATGTCAAAAAATACATTTTTATTACTAGAAAAAAACAAAATAGCGAAAAATAAAATAGCACGGAAATGAAAATATTCATAATATTCATCACTTGAACTGGAAAATTATTGAACCCCACCCTCTTCAGCTGAGGATTTCTATTATTTATATTAAACTTATATTGAATATCTCTGGAGTCTTGGTGACCTATGAATTTGTATGAGAAGGAGTGGATACAACAATTTACCTTTGCTGCCTTGTCAAACGCCCTACCTGTTCTTTACTCACGTTATGGCCATTATTGCTATTCGGTACCTTCACACGTATTTTTTTTATTTTTTTGTTTGTGGTATTCATGGGCTCGAAGTGGAATTGGGAGCTTCTGCGCTTTGAGGAACAAGGACGAATCCAGGGGCTGATGGCGATGAGACACGACTTTTCACGAACAGTATGGTCGTGCAAAAAGTTATAATTGAGATAAAAATGGCAGTTGCGGAGATAATTATGACCACAACGTAGGTGATGTTGAGGCCCCGATGATCAATATTTGGAACGGCTGTGCTGATCAAAGGTGAATTAGATGGGGTAGTGGGAATAGGTTCAGGAGTAGCTGAAGTGGTTTCAACAGTTGAAGTCGGAAGCGTTTCAACAGGGGTACTCGGACTAGTTTCAGCTGCTGCAGTGTAATTCGTTTCTTTTGTGGTTCCAGCAGTAGCTGTGGGAGCAGTCACAAGTTCGTCGGTTATGGGAGTTGTTTCACATCCAGCAATGCCACGATAAGAAATATTGTGGGCCGACAAGTACTTGACCAAGGCACATTCATCTCCGAATGTCTCGTCAAATATGTCAGCGTGGAGAGGCTGCCAAACTTCAGGGACGGTGTCGTTCTCTCTGAACGTGCAGTTATACCTTTTAGTTAAATCAGGAGCGCACAACCTCTCGTACATGTACGCGTATCGCGGGTTCTGCGTCACCATTCTCTTATAACATACCAAATCGTCCAATAAATACAGATTGAACATTCTACCAGGAGTACGACTGAATACGGGAAGTTCACAACCAAAAATCCCCAGGAATGTTGCGTTGTTCGGACTTCTGATCTCATGAGACGTTTTGTAATGCCTGTACCCTGCGACACACGATGCAAATGAAATGTTTCCGTACAAAAAGCCGAATGTATCTTCGGGTAAATCATTTTGTAAACGCTTCACAAATTCACACGGTGTGTAAACTCTGCCACGGCATGACGCGATGATGAAGCAAAATATCGAAAAAACTCCAAAAACTACCATATTCACTTTAACTGTGCGCAAGAGGACGAGACGAAGTGTGATATCTTCGCACTAGAAGAACACAACTGAACAGCTTTCTAAAGGTTGCCTTCAACGACTGAACGACGGACGGGCGAACGTGTTATTTTGCCTACATGCAACTCATTTCGATTGGGTTTACCTCTTTCTCCAGTACCTAGTAAGTGAAAATTACCGCCCTTATCCTTCTTGCAGATAAAACCCGTCCTACCAAGTCTGTTTTTAGCCTTGACATTACATCACTACCTATCTTATAAGCCCAAGTTACACCACCTTGTCATGGGCACTTTTTCATGAGCCCAGAAACTACTCTGTCGTAATAGGTAGAATATTTGGCATCGTTACCTTCAAGGTCGAAGCATTTTTAGTACGTACAAAAACAGTTTGCAAGCAGCAATATGGTTTTCGATTGTGTGGAGAATATAAGTGAGTTTTTGCTTTTTGGTTTATTATTTTCAATAATGAGCCATTGGAATCGAGCATGAAAAAAAAAAAAAAATCAACCCCCCCCCCCCCTCCCCCCACAAAATTTGATGGTTTCCGTTTCAAGGTACGCAGAATCCGAAAATGCAATAAAAATATTTCTGTCTGTCCGCCGTACACCGTACGGGCCTCTTTTCTTAGTTACCATGAAACAAAATTGATGAAATTCGGGTTATAGGTTCCATTCGGGGTCTAGTTGGTCCTCGAAGCTCGACGTTACTGTGAGTCATCTCTAAGGGGTTCAAAATAGGGGTTGAAATTTTCAGAACGCCGTAACTCGAAAACGTTCGATTGAAGGGTATGGTTTTTTTTACGATATTCAATTTGCCTTGAGCGAAACAAGTTTTTGAGACCACCCGGAGCATCGTACGTCCAGCCATTCGTGTGCACCAAAAAGCTTCGTCAACACGATCGTGAATCAAACGGTATAAATCCGGCCCGGATATCATAACTACGGAGCATCTGATTATAATCAAGGATGGCTGTATGAAGTCGAGTTGGTTGTTGTGCGATATTATTTCATTTGACAAGTGATGGACTACTGCATTTTGTTGGTAGGTACTTGTGAAACTTGAACAAACTTTGAAGTATTATTGATGGGTAAATTCCTACACAACGGTAAATTATTACACAACGGCAAATTATTACACAACGGTAAATTATTACACAACGGTAAATTATTTCATAACGGTAAATTATTACACAATGGTAAATCCACCAAGAAGGGGCTAGATTTTGTTGATCGGTACTTGTGCAACTTGAACAAACATTGAAGTATTGTTGATGGGTAAATTATTACACAATGGTAAGTTATTACACAACGGCAAATTATTACACAACGGTAAATTATTACACAATGGTTCATCAACCAAGAAGGGGCTGGATTTTGTTGATCGGTACTTTTGCAACTTGAACATCCGTTGAAGTATTATTGATGGGCAAGTTATTACACAACGGTTCATTATACTTGACCACGAAGGTAGGTATTGACCACAGAAAGCAGTGATCTACGCAGAAGGGGCATCTATTTCACTCCACATCAACAATTTTCCTTCAGAACTTCATTATTTGCGTTTCTTTTTGCCGTTTTAGTTACTGCTTGTCATCGACAGAATTGTTTTAGGAGGGGTTAGGTACTAACCTACGGAAGGTCTGCGATCTACATAATATGTATATAATAGTACATATTATATTATATAGACGGGTTATCTGTACAGAGAGCTATGATCTGTAACAGAAGGGTATTCTGTAAAAAATAATAAACCGTTGTGCAGGGATTTGCAGCGTTTTTAGTGGGTAATCCACCTAACTCCTATTAGATCAGGAGATAGTTTACAATAACGCACTCGTTACGGTCATCGAATATCGAGCATTTTTGTTGATCGTATAAATACTGAACCTACGTAAAGTTACGCTTAAGTGAAGAGAGATGGAATTTGAATTATTGCGGAGCTCATCAGCTGGCCTAATTTCGAACTTTCATTAGACAAAGTGTAACTTTCTGTGACTGTTTTTGTGAAAGTGTGACTAATGTCACAACGAAGACCAGAAAAAATGAATACATAGTGAAAATGTTAAAACCCTTCCACACAAAACTCTTGTGTACGTCACATTAACTCAATAGCAATGCAATCTTGGAAACCCATTTCAAATCAAAACTTAATCATTGGCACGTGGATTACTTCCACTCAAAACAAAATCAAACCACGGTACCGGCTTAGTTTACCAACAAATTGTCAGTAACACATAACAAAATTATTATTATTAATGAAACCAACGAAAAAATGAATTTTTTTTTTATTTTGTTGATGAGTGGAAATTTGCATAGTTTAAATAGTTCCGTTTTTATACATTCTTTTCAGACCTACCTACTAGGGTTCTATGCAAGCTGCCATGATATGAATCACAACGACTGTAGGTAGGAAAATCTTAACATTTCCTAAAACCAGTTGTAACTTCGCCGTAGGTTTCCGCAGCTAACAAGATAACGTCAACAAGCTTATCTGTTTCCGTGGCTTGACCTTCTTTGTTTTCTGTATCTTTAAAAGGCTTCCAATTATTAATGAAATATCTTCCATGATGTGCACATGTTATGGTTTCATAGAAGGAAAATATCTTCAATGATAATATCTCAGCGGTTTATTCAGATAATTAAGGCATCTCACAGGAACGAAATGTGGTATGCAATTAGAGTAGGAATTGAATAAATCACTCCACCTCTCTCAGCGTTATTCCGATGATTATTTCTGTAAGGTCCTAATATTTGGTTGCCCATAAATGTGGAACAGATCTCGAAACGATACGGGATTCCTATTTTGTAGCCATCGATGAGTTATGGAGTGTTGATTTCCAAAGTCGTTCTCGTATGCGTGGAGTAAACATTCGCTGCGATTGGATTATTTACGAAGTTATTATTACAACCAATTAAACGATTCAAGAATTTATGCTTTTGCCTCGACAGGGAGTCGTTAAGATTGGGCCAGAAGGTGAAGGAGCTGAACTAGATTTTTTTCTCCATCTTCCTTGACCACAAACTCGACTTGATTCTGTCAATATCCTTCTCTAATAATTTTTTCATCTTTTTAATCCTCAACTGAGCATTTGTGACCCCACCCGTAAACTTATTTCTTCTATCTCAGTCGCCGATTGAACAGCCTTTCTTGGACATGAAGAGTACCAGAAGGTACATGCGTCCACAAGACAGCGAGACTCCGGCTAAATTCACATAACAAATATAATATATAACTAGCATTTATATAGCCGGCTGGGCCCGCGTGATAGTCATCGAAAGTTGATTCATGTTCACGTTACTCGGTGATTCGTAGAAACCAAACAATCGGGTCGCGAAAGGAAGTCCTGTTCATTTCGAAAGAGGAAATTTCGTCGATTTTACCATAGCCTATGTCCGTCTCAGGAAGTCGCTATCACGTTGAGACCACCCTCAAATCGGTCAAGCGGTTTAGACGTTTGACTGATGGCAACGGTTGGTTCCTGTAAAGAGTTTCTTAAGGGGGGGTTCAATTCCTAGGGACAGGGGCATTTCCGAATGTTCTTCTCGATGCCTGGTCTTCCATTTAACATCATATAATGTGCATATAGAAATAGAAGCTGTCGAGAGCGAAACAGAATTAGTATTCAAATTAGATAACGGACTTACTGATAGTTACATTTAACGAAAAGTAAATATCGCACCGATGCGTGGTCAGACCAATACCAGCTATAGAAAACTTCAGTGAAATTCGTCAACTCAACTCGACTTTGAGTAAATGAAAGAATCAGAAATTATGGTCATTCCAGTTCAGTTTATTTCCAGAATTGATATCGCCCATTGCATCCTTCGACTGAATGCAGAACCTTCAGCGTCTCGACCATTCGCAGAAGCTCCAGTTGATGTTTCATCCATAATTAGTATTTCATCTGACATAATATCAGATATATGTAGTATATCCATCTGCTATATTTCATTCATATGTAGTATTTCATCTGATATATCAGATATATGTAGTATTTCCATCTGATATATTTCATTCATATGTAGTATTTCATCTGATATATCAGATATATGTATTATTTCAATCTGATATATTTCATCCACATACTTCATCCGTGTGTAGATTCTCTCGATATATTTCATATTTCGATATATTTCTCTGAATATATTTCATCCGCATGTAGAGCACAACATTTTGTTTGATCTATGCGTATAAATATAAATATTGTTATACAAATTGAAAAAATACAAACAAAACATTGTTTATTTTGAAAAGGGTCGAGTTTATTAATTATTAATACCCATAATAATTTGATTACAATATGATCTAAGAAAATTAAAATGTATACCTATATACTACAGAAGGTACCAAAACATACACACACACACAAGGTACACTAGGTACCAAAATACATTTAACGACAATAAAACATCACAACATCTCAGTGGTTTTTCCACAGCGGAATTTACAAAAATAAATGAAAATGGAAAATATTCATATTAATTCAAAATATTCCGTATTCTGATTAGGTTTAGAGTTTTTAAGTGCTCTAAGAATCATGCACACTGGATTAAAATTAGAGCCTACCACGAAATAATTCCCGATAATCCATTGTGTAACATAAGAAAATTAAAACTTATAAACTACAGAAGGCAATGACACAATACCAAAATACATTGAACTACAATAAAACATCACAACATCACAGTGGTTTTTCCACAGTGGAATTTACAAAAATAAATGAAAATGGAAAATATTCATATTAATTCAAAATATTCCGTATTCTGATTAGGTTTAGAGTTTTTAAGTGCTCTAAGAATCATGTACCTACACTAGATTACAATTAGAGCCTACCACGAAACAATTCCCGATAATCCATTGCGTAACATCGCGGTTTGGAACAGGGAAGTCATAAGCAGGATGCTGAGCAAGATATTAACTCCGGTAATTATGTTTGTTACTATAACAGATCCAAAAGACAAACACTACCAGGAACTCATGAGTTTGGAGCGAGAGACAGCTTTATTGATGTGAACTGAGAGAACATGAGATAACGATCCTTCTTTACCTAATTCTAATGCAAATATTATGACAGGGATACGGCTATGGTAACATGAGTTCGACGCTACCGAACGCTGCCGAGATTAATCGTTTCGCCGAGATAGTTCAGTCCATGAAATTACAAAATGACTGACAGCTTGAGGTCATCCGAGTTAAAAGTTCGACGCGTGAATGGGAACCATTATTCACTCTAAATGCAATTTTGATACAGTGTGTTCCCTCCCGCTACTAATGGTATTCATGGAGAGCAAATCAGAGGATTCCACGAATACGAGCTCTCCCCATTAATCATAAAGTGAAGAGGTAAAGTGGAGAACGGATATAGCTTATAATGTGGAAGGACGCGGGAATGATCCCCAATCGCTGGAAACCCTTTATTCCTCAGGTTTCATCCAATCCCAAAATTTCGCGTTGTCTGGAAGTTCAGACTATAAAATACATTGTCAACAACTGTACAACAGTGGCTTTTAATGTGGGAGCTTAAAGTTTCCCAATAACTAACCACTGCTACGATCAGTAGTTTTCTGGACATACTTCGAAGGTGTATATGTTACCGGCAAAGTTTGAAAAAAGGCATTGTATACAATGCCTAGGCAAAGTATGAAATTAGATTTATTTTTTACACTGGCAGGCCCTTATATTTCAGACATTGCCTAGGCATTGTATACACTGCCTTATTTTACTCTTTTCCGGTAACATATATTTACATTCTATAACGGTCTCAAATAAACAATACTGTCGTGAGAACTCCCGGGAACACTCCTCTAATTTAAGTTCTCACCAATATTCCAACGCCAAACATAAGTTCCGTAAATAAAGAAATGAGTGGGGATACGAGCGACAGAACCCAGGGTACACAACCTGGGGCCCTACTACCAACTCCCGACAGGGAGTTGGAGGGAGAGGCCCCCAAGTCCTATAAAACCCTGGATCCTGGAGCTCAAGCTTCATTCGACACTTCCTCTAACTAGCTCTCTCTTCTCTCCTCTACCTTGCTCTCCCTCTCAGATGATCTGTGGATTACCGCCGCCTGAGAAATACCTTCTCCCTCTTGTCTAGATGATCGGTGGACTACCGCCGCCTAGACAAGCACCTTCTCACCTAGATGATCGGTGGATTACCGCCGCCTAGGTAAATTCCTTCACTCACCTCCATCTCCTCCCAAAAGTCGTAGATGATCGGTGGACTACCGCCGCCTGCGTCTTTTCTCCTTCACGCCACCGTGATGAACCAAATTCTAAATTCATCACAAATACCACAGCGAAAAATTGAAATAAAAACGGTGAATGGAAAAGGGGAATTTAAAATAGATGGAACATTCAAAATACGAGCAAGTGGTGGTGTACTGTGAGTAGGGTTTCCATGAGTACGAAAGTATTTTAGACCCTTTGAAGAGTCTGTGCCTGTACTGTGTGAAGTGTACGCTCATACGGTGGACGCTAGCCCAAACGATAAGATAGAAGGTAAAGTAAACCAGTGATAAACCCACATATACACAAAAGAAGGAAAAATAGAATTAACTAACATATCTACAACCAAGTGCGACTCTTCATCATCATGGAGTGAAAAAATTCAGCTTAAAAATAAGAAGAATAGCATCGTCAATCTTTCGTCATTATCAATTTATAGGAGACTTTCGAATAAGGAAATTTGTATGGGTGACAAGTTTCATACAGTCACAAGGTGCCTAGAATGTGCCATCTTGTTATCCTTCTGATTCTTCGGGTCACTTAAGATTGTAATACCAATGAAACTAGTCTATCAGCTACCACTAGCTCATTACTAACTCCTTAGTATTTTATTTATCCAGTCTAGACAACGAACTCAAAGATGGCAGCTAACGTTCGTGCTTGATATTACGAATGAATTTCTATGTGTCATTATAATGCAATCAAATACTGCCTGTGAACACGTGGGTTATCCGAATGGTACTGTAAAATCAAATCCCTTTCCAGCGGTGAACACTTTTCTGAATATCATTCACTGCAAAAGGCGAAACAGACATTATATTCAAGGGATTTAACCGCCATGAAACGGACGGAGTGTCACCGTTTTATAAACACAATTAGGCGCCTACTTAGTACCTAAGTCATAAACTTGAGAGCTCGTTAAAAAAATTTATCGACCACTCGAAGTCTGGAATTCCGCTCAAGTTTGGCTCAACCTATCTTTCACATTTATAGCTTTGCCTTTCGAACATTTTCGGATTCATTATAGGCGCTTCAAACTTCTCAAAGTTCAGAGGGTTTTAATTTACTGCCAAACCCCCTTCACTCCCCGCGGCTCATGAAATTGCTCATTCATTTGGCCCTCGGATTCCACGGAAACAAGTTTAGTAACAAACATATACCCCTCGAATATTCCCCTCTTCAACATTTGAACCTAATGGCTTTATTATTATTCATGAAGCACCTTCATTTGCGAGAATTTGTATGGTACTCGTAGAAATACAAGTTTCCGGATGAACTACGAGTGCCTCGTTTACTGGAGTTTTTATCTCAATTTATCTTCGAAATCTGTGGAGGGGCGAAATTAGAATATTTTGAAACTTGCACCGTGAATTTTCTAAATTATCGGGAAATATAATGAAATATTATACATTCAACATTCCTAGTCATTTCTAACACATTTATTCAGGGCAAAGGATTAAAAAGAGAATTTATTCAGGTCAAAGGATCAGAAAGCGAGTTCCCCACCACAGCGTTCACCCGTTATTACACACAAAGTAAGTATTTTAAATAGCTGATATAGGAAATTCGTAAGTTGGATAAAGTAAATACGCACATGACGACGACGAGTTTTAAAAAGAATACCAGGTAGATTTTGCTATTGACGCTCACTTTTATCTGGCAGATGTTGGGCAGGCTTGGGACCATGTAGATATAGCCAACAAGTGGTCTAAATACAACAGTAAAACTAACAGTAATATAACAGATAAATGTGTACAACTACATCAATTCATAGTGCACACAGCTCAGGATCTTCGCTTATCAACTATACCTTCGTGCATTCAGCCTTAAAAATGAGCAATCAGCACAATATTAGCGAGCACCTACATGTTGAACCCCAATGAATTTGGTGACTAAGTACGTGCCTCCAATCTGATTTAACGAAGGTAGAGATATGACGGTATATGAAATGTTTCTCTTATTTGCATGTCATGCTATTTCACCACTTCCTCCAGGAAAACATTTAAAAAAAACAGTGTTGATATAGCACATCAAGACTTACACGGTTAAATTGAAATAGAAAACGGAAAACACTTACTCAAAGGAATCAGTCATGTTGTTTTCGTTAAAATCAGATACCTTTCGAAGTTGGTAAAGAAATACAGAAAATGCATTGAAAGGAAAAAATAATATAAGAATGAACTGGTTGATTTTTGGGAAATCTTGCCAGGTTATAGCGATCCCACCTAAATGAACTGTCTCGTTCAAAGGCGGTAGGACTGAGTGTCTACGAAAGGGATATGATTGTGTGATCCGTTTGATCGGCTCAACGTGCGACTGGATTAGGATGTGGAATAACACCATGCCCGCATGATATCGAAATTCAGCAAGAGCGGGAGCGAAGTGAGTCGCTCAGGCTCCACTTCGTATCAACTGTATTTTATTTGTTGGAAGTATATTTGGAGTTCCAATGATCCACAGATGATAAAATTCGGGATACCATACGAATTCCCTTATAATACTCAGGTCAGGTCAGTCATTGTTTTTCATTCATGATATTTGAATGAGGGTTATATGAAACAACTACATATTGTTGGCACAATCGGAGCATTCATTCTGAATCTCAAAATTCACACTGCATTTTCAAATGGCAAAACATTCTCAACGGCAGCCAGATTTCTTAAATTTGATTCCCAGATTTTACAGGTACGTTTACCTTAAAATACCTAAACCAACAAATTTTGAGGACTACAAAAAATATTCACTGAATATTTTGAAAATAATATACGATTAGGGATTTAGTTATTATTCATACCAGTAGCCTAAGTATGCAAATTATATTCGTTAGACTTATCAATCTTCAATTACTGCTTACATTGGTGATTTTCTATAGTACACAGATTCGATGTCACTCGATAATGAATACCAGGTAAATAATGCACTTCATTTCAAAATAACTAAGTATTTTATATGATAAAACGAAGCTATGAGTCTCCTTCGGCAATTCAGTAAACAGTCACTGCAGACCAGCAGAAAATGCTGCTTTCCGAGCTTCGTGGCCTGGCCGTGGCCTGGAAAGCTGACAATAATTTGGCACAGATCTCAGTAACATGGAGAAGCCGTTGAAATCATCAGATCTGAACATTTTTCTGCTTCCAACTGTATACCCGTATGCATACACTGATATCTCGATTGTCGCCTACATGATTGTTATTACTATTTTGTTCAGGTATTTACTCATATAAACGGGCAATATACAATTTACGGGGGAATGACCAACGTATTAACAAGGTAGGTTATGCAGTAAGTTTGTTATAATGGCTATAATGCTATAATGGCTTTGGAGATATTGGTCTTGCTAAATATCATATCAATCACTGTCAATAAATTAATGCCAATATATGGAGTCAATTATCAGTTATGGCACGTAATCTAGGAAGGTCCATATTCATCAGGTAACCTGATTGTTTTCTGTGTCACCATGTAAGTCTATAGGCATTACCTGAAGTGGATATCGTGAACTATTGATAGGTCACGTGGGAGACATTCTTTCGTAAGTTGGTTTATTTTTCATCAACTAATTCTGCGATTGTATAGAGGATAGTTGATTCCAGTAACCCGACTACATAGAAGGGCTCACTGACCGTAATAATTGACGTCATCTAACTTGAGATGGAACCTGAGACGAGATCTGTCCACAGTCGGTGAGTTGGCCATCGCATGGTACGGTATAACAAACTCAGAAACCGCGCACCTCCGAACACTGACTGTCAGGCCCAGGGGGCTCGGCGCCTCGAGAGGGGCCCGCGTTGGATAGTGGGGCTTCGCCACCACCGTTTGCCTCCCACCTGCCCTCGAACTTTTTTTGCGGACTTTTACGAAGCCCAAAACAAGGTTGGTAAGGCATCGATTTGTTATGGGTCACATGGTCCTCGTTAGTGTTGTGACAGATGTCTGGGTAAGTACCTACTTTAGCATCCCTCGACCACCCCAGCCTCTCACAGCTGCTCATTAATCCACCATTGGATAATGATTCCCATTACTCACTTGGTAAGGGTCAGCTCACACTGTAAGGGTCAGTTCATACTGTAACGTTTCCAGAAATTCTCACGAAAACGAGGGAAAGAAACAGACAGAGGAAAAGGAAGAGAGGGAAATACAAATATAAATGAATGGTAGGTACCATTCTAATGCTATCCAACGCGGGTACCCTTCATTCCAACGTAGAATGATACCATATTTATGTTTATCATGTACGATTAAAATAGGGACAATCTATACAGACATGCTAATCAATTAGTTATTATTTAATAGATACATCAGAGGCGAAATATAGAAATCCTATATTTCGCTTCTGTTGTACATCGGCACCATTACCTATACCAATTTATTTTTCATGGTACCTACTCCCCCCCCCCCCCCCCCGACCAATTAAAGTTGAAAATGCATTGAAAGGAAAAACGCTGCAAAGTCCCTGTCAAATGGGTTTATTATTCTACTGGACATAGTAGAGAAATGTTGGCTGTTATTTATTGTTTCATTCATGTCCAATTATTGAAATGACTATTTTTGATGGTTTCCACCAATTTTGACCCCCCAAAAACACGAATTAGGCTTGGAATTTTTTTTTAAAGTTATCTTCATCATTGATAGTGCCATTTAATCGTCTTGATTCACCTGTCCCATGTTTTTGACTCATAAAAAATGAATTTCGGGAGCTTAACCTTCGTTACAACCTCAATTCTTCACTGTTCGGTAAAAATCAACTTGATTACTTCACAAGCTCAAGTTCACTAAAACCTCGAACATCCCTCGAAAACCCCTATTTTTACACCCAATTGTCTCCCATAACACACCTAGGTGTATGCCGATCGGGCTGAGTTTCGGAGCACAACTAGGATCTAAATGTGTTCCCAAATGGGGACGCAAACTGTGTGCGGAAAAACGACAATTTTAGATCAAAATTTAACGTAAATTTAAGGCTGAAACTTTAGAACCTCAATTTCCCTCTCTTTGGTCAAAATCGACTTCATATTCGGTCTTCTCGTCCCAAAAACATGGAAACGATACCGCAAAAGCTCATGTTATTAACATGTTACTAAAACACAAGAAGTACCTATTTTTATACCCATGGGTATATTTCGATCGGGCTGCAAAGCTTCGGGACACAACTAAGGCCCAAATGGAGCATGTGTGCGAAAGAACGAATTTTTTAGACCGCAAATGAAGCCGGTATGCGTGATACGGCAGACGGCGTATGTCCCACGGACTGTGGGTATGAACTTTGAATCCTTACCTCGGATTCGGATGTAATCGGATTCAACTCTCTTGAATCAATCTCCCAACCGTTCAACCCGAGAACCCTTTTGTGAAATTTCACTCAAACACCCATAAAACCTGGCAGAAAGAGAGAGAGACAGAGAAGGAAAGACAACTGGATGAAGCCAGATAGAAGGGTTCTTCGCGTTTCCCTCAGGCTGGCAAGATTTTAGGGCCTTCAACTATGACGTCAGTTCGCTATCATTCCGCCCGTTTTCCGACAACATCCAATCATCGAATCAACTTTTCAAACCTCTCACGAATATTTTTCAGTTGGGAGAGTGAAAAACACGTTGAATTGTCTACCATGAAAAAACCATTCACAAGAACTTGTAACAACAATTATGTTTCTACCACTTAGAGGCAATAGGTCTATGAAAAATGTAATGCTATCCGTCGTTTCACTCCGTAATTTTCAAAGTGACCTATAAGTACAATCTGTAACAACTATTACTGGAGTATCAAGTTGTTGAGCTCCTGATACCCAAGATATTTAGCAGAGAGCGTTGACGAACTACTTTACGTAGAGGAATATGTTTGTAGTATATATTTGCGATCACTGGGATATTTTAAGTGAGAATACGGTGAAAAATTAGGTTCACTTTAGACTTGCTTTTGAAGCACAGTGTAGCAGACCAACTTCCATCATTACTTTAGAGAAAGAAAACTACAATAATAGCAGTGAGACCTGTAGGCATAGATAGTCCAAAAACCATGGGAACTTTATGCTGAACCAGAAACATGACAGGGTTTTTAACGATTAACTATACATACTTTACTAGTAACTCATATGAAAACAGAAATAGCTCTAGGTTTCGCTGTTTTTCCATTCAGGTGCACTGTACCTCTAAATCTCTAGGGGATCTTTTGCTGCTGGGTTCGACGAGAACGTCATTATTTTAGAAAAGAAAAGCTCCAGGAGAGAAATATCATTTCATCACGTTTTATCAAAATATTCCTATTCAAAAGAGATAAAGTACAACCACGGTGATTTTCAGGTTCGAGAAAGAAGGAAGCAAATACTGCAAAAATGTGAAATAGAATTAAAAACCTCGGTCACTCTCATCTTTCCGCAGGGAAAAAAGAGAAACGAGATGGAAAAATCCAGAGACAATAGGAGGCTGAGGGGATTCCTTCGGGCGTCAAAGGCTTTGCTTCCAAATTAATTTGATTTCTCCCAACCAAGTACACCCGCGTCATTCAGCTCCCATGCTCTCGAACCAGAACATTCTACGGCACAAAGGTTACAAGATGTTGAACTCCACCCCCCCATCACCACCACAATATCGATCTTCAGAAAACCAGTTTGTTCTTTGGTGTCATTAATGTCGTTGAACAGAGACGGCGTTTTCACAGCAAACTATTCAATCCTCTTGGTTCATTATTTTCAAAAATGAGCCTTTAGAAATGAGCATGGAAAAAAACTTATAACCACCAAACATCAGGTTGGTCATACTTTCGTGAAAAATATTTTTTATTGTAGTCGGATTCTTTCTATTTTTTTTTTTTTTTTGTACCGATTCGCCATTTTACATCAATGTTGGTGAATTTATATCAATATTATTGGTGATCTCAGCCATTTTTACGATTTTCAACAATTTTCTCCACAAACATCAGGAAGGTCACATTTTTATAAAAGATAGGTTTATTGTGGACGGTGTCTTATTTTTCTGGTTGGAGTGTAGTGGTCTGGTTGGGTCTTCAACTATGAATATTTGCAAGGAAACAAAAAATTACCCCCTTCCATATTTGATGGGTGTTTTCAAGGTACCCAGAATCCAAAAATGGAATACAAAACTTTCTGCCGCCCGCCGCGCCGGCCGTACGCCGTTCATTTCGTGGCACTTTCTTTACGTTACCATCTGTCGTGATTCCCTCACAGAAACCATTCCTGTAATATTACGAGAGATTTAACCAAATAAACGCGGAGAGCGTTGAGCTGTTCAACGCCGAGGATTTTCCCCAACTGCTAACTGCCTCAACGGTCGTAACGGCCGAAAGTGGACAGGGGTAGGGTGGAAAAGTCCCTATAAAACCAGCCAGCCCTTCTGGCCCGGCTCTTCATTCGACGATCCGACCCCTGACTTACGACTTCTCTCTCGACCCTTTCTCTCTTGCCCTCTCTCTCTCTCTCCTTTCCTCGCACCTGCTGTGGTGAAAACCGCGGGATGCATTCCCGGTATCTGCTGTGGTGACAACCGCGGGATATCTCCTTCTCCACTAACAACTGCTATGGTAAAAACCGTGGGGTGTTAGCGTCCATCCGCCCGGCGTCTGCCGTAGTGAAAACAGCGGAACACCACCTCTCCACTAGTACCTGCTGGGGTGAAAACCGCGGGGTACTAGCTCCAGCATCCAAGGCGTCTGCTGTGGTGAAAATCGCGGGACGCCTTCCTCTCCACTAGAACCTGCTGTGGTGAAAACCGTGGGGTACCAACATCCCAGGCGCCTGCTGTGGTGAAAACCACGGGGAGCCTCACCCTATAGCGCCTGCTATGGAGAAAACCATGGGGAGCTAACCTTCCCTATGACTAACGCCTGCTGTGGGGAAAAGACTTCGAAGGAGCACTTCCTTCCTCATCCGCCTTCATCCGCCTTCACCCGACATGTTCTGAGCATCCAGCACACACCGCTCGCAACACCATTGTTAATGAAATGTAGGTTACAGATCACATTTGGGGAGTAGTTGGTCCGCCGAGCTCGACATTACTGTTGTCAGTCATCTCTAAGGGGTGAAAAATAGGGGTTGCAATTTTCAGAATGCCGTAGTTCGAACATTTATAATAGAAGGGTGGTTCTCATGACGATTTTAAATTGATCTCTGAATAGAGAATTTTTCAACATAGTAAACCCGTTGTGTAATAATTTGCAGCGTTTTTACCTAATTAATTGCTGATGATAATAAGTTCATTGTTCACGGCCAAACGAGTAATCCAAATTACGTAAAAACAGCGGAATGTGTCGAGGATAATACCGACTTCGTTACGTATAGCGAACAGATCAGGGGGGGCTAGTGGAGCCGTAACGGCGCGTTATAGGAAATGGGGGCGGTGTAATTCCCGAACCGTTAGACAGCATTTACTTTGACTCTGGCGGCATTTTTGTCAAGTCTGCGTGTGTCTGTGTATGTGTGCGTGCGTGGGTAGTTAAGTATCCTCCGCGAAAAATGACTTTTAGTTCAGGGCCTAATGCTAGTAACAGAAGTTCAGTGATCCACGCAGAAGGGGTTTCTATATAGAGAAATGATGAGCCGCTGAGTAATGATTTATATCGGTTTTATGAGCAGATCTGTCTAGGTCAGGAAATCGCAAAGAACTTATTCAAACTCGTTTGATGTGGTACCGTTTGTAGAGGGCATTGTCTTAGTTCATAATTTCCATATCTTAAAACTATTGTTTTTGACTTCTTCCTGTACGAATGTTGATACACCGCTACGAGGGGTTTAAACCTTGGTCGGTTAGTTCTGATCACTTCCGGGTATCTAATCGTTTGATCAAATTATACCTGTTATTTACAGTGGCTCAAAACCATCCCCTGGCTAATAACTACACCAATAAACGATCAATAGGGTGAATAAATATTTGGTTTCCTCAAGTTCTTAATTATAGCATTCCATAATATCCAACTAAGCGTGGAAAATCCCCTGTTCATGACCTCATCCGTTCTCATTCCATCTCATTATAAATAAATTAGGATTTCTATCTCGCGGTTCAACATCCTATATTCGACGTCTAAGGCGGAATCCATAATAACCGTTATGTAGTTGGCAATCAGATACTTCTGGGACTACCAAAGACAAGCTGTGATCGTTGTCTTTTGTTACGACTCGACGTGAAAATTAATAATAAGAAACTCCGAGAATAGAACAGCAAAAGAATAACTTTGAAGTGATGAGCGGGGGATCCCCTGCCTAAGAATGCGACCTGGGCGATTTATCTTGTTCCCCCGGTTGGTATCTCATAAATTCCTCTGTCACTGGACCCGGCGAGACGATCTGAAACCTGAGTTACGTTGAAGGCGAACTTGCTCTTGTCCTCTCGAGACGGGGCAATTGAATTGAAATGCGGAGTTTAACATAATACCCTGATACCTCGGTAGATAAAGTGTTCTATCAAATATATTTTATTATAGGTATTTTAGGTAACCGGTGTTACTGGAATTTTTAGCTGTTGAACCATCACTGACAATTGTGATACGTGTGGAGTTGTTGCATTTAAAACGGTATTTTATTACTATTTAACCCATACATTTGTAAATATTTTATTGGTAAATTATACATCGACTGAGTCGTTCGACATGGATCAGAATTTCACCATTTTTGACGTCATTATATTTGAATCAGATTAATTTGATAATTCATCATCGCTTATTCATTTCGAAGGTATATTATACAAGCTACTGATATGATTAAGCGCACCGGAAGCAAGGAATTCAGTGATCCGAATGTATTCTAGAAATCCGCAAAAAACAGCAGGTAGATGTAGGTATTAGGTAGTTACCTATTGTTATGTAGGAAACTTAAAATAAGACGATGAATATCGATTATAATCAGAGCCCTTCACAATATGGCACTTATTTTTGTGAAATAGGGTCCTAAAAAATATGGCAATATGACACTTATTTTGGCCCAAATATGGCACTTATTTGTCTCAATATGGCACTTATTTTTCAACCCTCTCCGACCACCCCAGCTATTCTGAGAGGATAATATCACAACATACAAGTTATTTATATTAAATGATTTATTTTATTCAAAGCTTTATACAAATAATTAATTAATATTATTATTATTATTATTATTAAATAACAACATCAGGTGTGCTGCAACGCTTTCCATTGAAAATCCCAGCCGTCGATCACTCAGAAGGTATTTCATTTTTGAGAAAGTCCTCTCCACATCAGCTGATGTTGCCGGGGCCTATTTCATGAAGAGGACATCAGCAGGTTCCCAGCCTTCCTTCAGAGTGGCTTCCTCACCAGACAGAGTGGCAACCCGTGGAAGGGGGGGGGGGGGGGGCCTCTGCACCCCATTCCCTCTACATAATGGCCTCAGGGTTCGAGAAACCTCATGTCATTCAGACATTTTCACTTCAAATTTAAAAAAAAAAATTTTTTTTAAGGAGTTTGGCGAAAAAAGGCAAAACATGGCACAAACATGGCATTTTCCCAAAAATCGGCAGAATATGGCATTTTTGTATGGCGCCATAGCAATATGGCATTTGAAGGGCTCTGATTATAATAGACGAGTTTTTTAGACTGTGGCAGACAAGATGGAGGATACATATTTACCCATGCTCACTTGATATAAAATCCAAGGTTGACTAAATATTAATTATTAAAATAATCGGCTGACATAAAATAAATTAGTTCTCCCATATTTTTAATTTAATTAATCTGCTTTGTAATTTTAATTTACTAAAATTAATAATATACAAAATCTTCTTTTTTTTAAATAATTCCAAATCTTTTTTTTTAAATAGTGAAAACTTTTGACATTCCACATACATGTCATACAGTTCGAAGTATACTCATAATAATATGCATAATAAATTTCTTTATTGGTAATTGTTACTCTCTCTCTCTCTCTCTCTTTGTCCAACTACCTCTCATCCTGCTTAGGAACCATCAGGATTTAGGCGGTATAATTTTTCGACCACTTCTTGTCGTATAATGCGGGTTTTCAGATGATTTAGATAATCAGTACCATTCTTCTTAAAGGTTTTAGGAAAATTGTTTCTTGACTGAATATTACTCTGCTGGTTGTTATTGTTTTTAAATTGATTTAAAATAAATTTTCGATTTCTTCGGTAGGTCGAACAGTATTTGTTTTCTACAATGTAGGTAGGAGAGTCAAGAACTTCAATTATTTTTCCATGCGACCAGTGACTGTTCGGGTTCTTCCTGAAATAAATATTTTGACCCGGAATTAATGGTGTTTGATTATGGATCTTTTTATCATATTGCCTCTTTTGCATTAGTTGGCGGGATTGCCCCTCTATAGGGCCCCTCTATAGATTGTTCCTCTATAGGGTTAACTGACTGTGGAACTACTAACTTGGGAGATACTGGTTGTCACACATCTCAGACGTCTTGACATTAGAAGTTTAGATGGAGAATCTATATCGTTTCCTTTTGGGGTGTTTCTGTAATGTAATAGGGCAAGTTGAGGGTCAGTACCGGAATCTTTACATTTGCGCAAAATGTTTTTGCAGATTTTGACTGCTGACTCGGCTTGCCCATTACTTTGGCTGTGATAGGGGCTTGATTTTTTATGACTAAATTGCCATTCGTGAGCAAATTCACTAAAAGCGACAGAATCGCAAGGTGGGCCTGTGTCTGTTACCAGCTCATTGGGTATTCCGTAGCGGCTAAATATAGCTTTTAAATTAGCAATGACGATGCTGGCAGTAGTTGAATTGAGATTAACTATTTCAATATATTTTGAGTAGTAATCCATGAGAACTAGAAATTTTGTATTATAAAAATCAAAGAAATCTCCACCGCCCATGTACCAAGGCAATGGTGGGATTTCATGAGGCATTAATGGTTTGTTACTGATCTGTCGTCTAAATTTAATGCATGAAGGACAGGATTCGATAAAGTTTTTTAATTCGACTGACATTTTCGGCCAAAATAAAACGCCTCTTACTAAACTTTTGGCTTTTTCTAAACTCATATGGCTGCAATCTATTTTACACAAAGTACATTCCAGCCATATGGGTTTAGAAAAAGCCAAAAGTTTAGTAAGAGGCGTTTTATTTTGGCCGAAAATGTCAGTCGAACTTAAAAACTTTACCGAATCCTGTCCACCATGCATTAAATTTAGACGACAGAACAGTAACGAACCATTAATTCCTCATGAAATCCCACCATTGCCTTGGAACAAGGTCAGAGGAGATTTCATTGCTTTTGACAATAAAAACGGCGTACGGCGGAAAGACAGAAAGTTTTTGATTGCATTTTCGGATTCTACATACCTTGAAACGTAAATCATCAGAATTTGGGGGGGGGGGGGGGGGGGGGTTAGGAATTTTAGTTGTTTTCATGCTCGATACCACTGGTTCATTATTGAAAATAATAAACCAAAATGTCTAGTTCTCATGGATTACTACTCAAAATATATTGAAATAGTTAATCTCAATTCAACTACTGCTAACATCGTCAGTGCTAATTTAAAACCTATATTTACCCGCTACGGAGTACCCAATGAGCTGTTAACAGACACAGGCCCACCATGGGACTCTGTCGCTTTTGATGAATTTCCTCACGCTCGTGTTTTTGTATACAATACCACCGTTTACATACCAGTCAGACTGATAAGGCCAATACACCTTAACCAAGTCATGATTCATGAACATTATCCCCCCCCCCCCCCACCAATCACAAAATCTGGGTTTGCGTTTCAAGGTAGGTACGTGCAGTCCCAAAATGGAATAACTTTTCGGCCCGTAGGTACACCGTACGCGGAGCTTTCATTCGATATCATGAACCAAAATTAATGAAATTTGGTTATAATCCCATTTGGTTCCACACTCAGGTTCCGTGATCATCATAATTTCAAACTGGGGGGGGGGGGGGGGGGTTCTTGAGGCCCCTAATGGCTTTGGGGCGGTGGAAAGCTGTGACTTCACAGACCAGGAGCGCCGGACTGCCGACAATCAGTGCGATTGTTGTGTATCAAAAGCGCCAGACTGGGTGCTTCAAAAGCGCCAGTGAAACCACAGCAATTTCTTTCTACTAGCTATGAGATGAACTTGTGTTCGTAAACAAAAATAAATACTTAAAGGCTATTCGATAAACCAACCTTTAGGCCTGCAGACATGGCCACATTTGGAAGAAAATGAGGGCAAAGTTTATTCCAAAAAAATCAAGGAATCAGGTCTCAAAACTCGTTTGGCTGTGATTTAAAAGGTAATAGATGAAGGAAAACATGAGAAAGCATCAACAGGAAGGAGGAAAGGAACAACGATGTGACGAAAACTAGGAAAATGATCAAACGAAGTGCAAAACAAGAAACTAGCCAGGACAGTCAGGAAATTTTTTGAAGCGGTTTTTCGACCTTTGTACTTTATCACCAGAAGAAGTAACTCTAGGAAGCACTTCTGGACTTCATGGAGTCGCTTCAAATTATGTGAGCCTGGGGGATTTTATCAAATATTTGAGAGATTGATGAAGAAAAACAAAATTTTTTAATTGAAAAAAGGTAGAAGGTAAATCTAAATTTGATGAAAAACGTAAGTGACGTATTTATGAGTAAAGATTATACGGAATTCCTACAATTTATTTCTTCCTATTTAGATAAAATGTGTTATCTTCACATTTATCCATATTCCCCGGTACTTGCATAACAAGGGGACTGCCGCTTATGCTACAGATTTTCCAGAGCTTTTGTGCTTTTGCTGTTTTACTGGCGCTTATGAACTGCATTCTTCAGGCGACTGGCGCTTATGTAGGCGACCCGTGGTATGTAACTGAAATTGTAATTGCACCGTTAGAGAGCTTATTTACGACTCTGGTGGCATTTTTGTCGGGTGAGAGTGTACGTGAGTGCGTGCGTAGGTAGGTAATCACCGCAAAAAACTACCCTATAAACCAGGGTCTTACACTAACAGTAATTCAGTGACCTACGCAGAAGGGTTATCTATACAGGAAACTAGTTTCCTGTATAGAACTTTGTGTAATAATTTGCAGCGTTATTTATCAAGTAGGTTAGATATCGTCTGGAAGGACATTAACCATATATTTATACATAGGTATCTATGTATACCTAATATTACAACCATATATTTATAGATAGGTATCTATGTATAATATTACAATCATGAGTGGAAAACGTGAGCCCCCAGTTCTTGACTCTTACTGTATTTAAGAGTACCTATATACCATACGCTTTATAGTGTATCGGTAAGTATACATGGTATATTACCCTATAGGTACATTATTAATATAATTTATTATAAATTTGTGTAAATGTAGGGGTAAATTCAGAAAGCTCTAAAACTGCTTCGCATGGATATTGTTTTCGAAAAATTTATGTAACTGATAAACATTTCCGACCAGTTAACGCCCGGAATTTTCCCGAATATTTGTCAAAATTTCTGTACGAAGACGTATTGTTCAAGTCATTCTTGCTATTGTTAAACTGGGGGGTATCGCGCTATGTTGAATAATAGGGGAAATCTAATGAGGGGGAGTCTGCTCGTTCTACCAGCTATCATTCAAGGGAAACACAGTACGTAAGAAAACACAGTACTTAGGCATGACTAGTGGCATCTGTACGTTGGCCCTTCAACCACTCGATCAACAGGTGGTGGCAGGAGATGCCGGAAAACCTTCCGAGCAAAACCGCTAGATGTCTCTGCAAGTCGTAAACAGTCAACTCATGAGGCGGTATCATGGGACACCCCGGAGGCTAGCGCTGCCTGCGTCAAACCTTCGAACTATAGCCCGCCCCCAAGGCCTTCCCGCCGGAAATCGTTCTCATGACCAGCCCCATCATTCCACCTACGCACGCGAATTTACTAGAGTACGATTTTCTCTTCAACTCACACACACACACACACACACACACTTCCTTTACCTTCAACCTAACTCATCATCTGATTTTCCTCCGCAATAATAAATTATATTATATGTTACTATTATAGGTACTAGTTCTACACGTACACACTCATGTAATACTAACTAACCCACATAGGCCATACCATCTGTGTCAACGAGATCAAGGTAAATTGAAGCAAAGGGCTACTCAAACCAGAAGTCTTGCCTTGAATACAAGAAAATTATTACTCCTTTATTTTACAACACACATACAGACGAATTTAACGTGAAAATTGCGTGTTATGTGGAATTCTGGATATTTGTTAGAACAGAAAGGAATTAACGAAGTAGGTTACTCCTTGATGTTCAGTACATTTTGCCCGCCTAAGTAGTATGCTTCCGGGCAGCAAAACTTGTTTTCTCAGCAGGTAGATTACCAACCACTAAAAAAAATTTCGTCCTTAGTAGGCACTTCTTTTTTTTGGAAATTTGTTTTTAACTGTTTCAGAAAAGCGCTGCAGGAAAGTATAATACGCGAAAGTTAAAGCTCTCCAAATGTAATTTCGTCAATTAGGTTACATTCGACCTAAATTATACGCACCATTTTCAAATAGTTATAACTCGGCTTCTACTGAACCGATCGGGTTCAGATTCTGAACACTTCCTCAGGCAGCACTAGTGAACAAGTGTGTTGAACTTCAGCTCTTAATACCCTCCCTAACCTACTCTTAGAAACTGGGGCGACAAAATGCACAAAAGACACAGGACGAACAACAACTGGCAGGCATTGGCATATTTTGCAGTGTTTATTAAATTTGTTTTATATTTTTGGTTTATTATTTTCAATAAAGAACCATTGGAATCGAGCATGAAAAAAACAATTCTTACCCCCCCCCCTCAAAATTTGATGGTTTACGTTTCAAGGTATGTAGAATCCAAAACTGCAATAAAAATATTTCTGTCTGTCCGCCGTACGCCGTACGGACCACTTTTCTTAGTTACCATGAAACAAAATTGATGAAATTCGGGTTATAGGTTCCGTTCGGGGTCTAGTTCGTCCTCGAAGCTCGACGTTACTGTCAGTCATCTCTAAGGGGTTCAAAATAGGGGTTGAAATTTTCAGAACGCCGTACCTCGAAAACTTCCGATAGAAGGGTATGGTTTTTTTTACGTTATTAAATTTATCTTGAGCTAAACAATTTTTTGAGACCACACGGAGCATCGTACGTCCAGCCGTTTGTGTGCACCAAAAAGCTTCGTCAACACGATCGTGAATCAAACGGTATAAATCCGGCCCGAATATCATAACTACGGAGCATCTGATAATAATCAAGGATGGCAGTATGATGTCGAGTTGTTTGTTCTGCGATATTATTTCATTTGACAAGTGATGGACTATTGGATTTTGTAGGTAGGTACTTCTGAAACTTGAGCAAACGTTGAAGTATTATTGATGGCTAAATTATTACACAATGGCAAATTATTACGCACCGGCAAATTATTACACAACGGTAAATTATTACACAACGGCTCATATACCAAGAAGGGGCTGGATTTTGCTGATAGGTACTTTTGCAACTTGAACAACCATTGAAGTATTATTGATGGGTAAATTATTAAACAATGGCAAATTATTACACAGCGGCAAATTATTACACAACGGTAAATTATTACACCACTGTAAATTATTACACAACGGTAAATTATTACACAACGGCTCATATACCAAGAAGGGGCTGGATTTTGCTGATAGGTACTTTTGCAACTTGAACAACCGTTAAGTATTATTGATGGGCAAATTATTACAATCGGTTCATTATTCTATCTCCGTAGAAGGGGAACCTATACCGGTAAATTATTACACAACGGTTTAGGTAGGTACTAACCTACGGAGGCTCCGCGATCTACATAATATGTGTAGAATAGTACATATATTATATAGAGGGGTTATCTATACGGAGAGCTGTGATCTGTAACAGGAGGGTATTCTGTACAAAATAATAAACCGTTGTGCAGGGATTTGCAGCGTTTTTATTTCTTAAATGCCAATAAATACTTCTTTTTCTTCTTCTTCAACTGGAAAAACTTGAAAAATAGCCATTTTCAAACTTCCATAATTCCGGCACCTCATGGTCCCGAGGGTTGGTACGCGTACTCAGGGGCCCCTCGAGAATGGATGGAAGAAAAATCAACACCGGAAACAACGATGGAAGGGGGGGGGGGGGGTGGGGGGACCCCTACTTGTTCTAACATGTAAACGGTGTTGTTTGTCGCTTTCGAGTTTCTTCTTGGCGGGGAACGCATCCCCAGACTTCTTAAGGCTAGCGTCCACTGGAGACGGGTCGCATCGGGGCGGGCCTCATCGCATATTTCAATCGCCCCCCAGGCGGATTTTTGCGGCTGTGCGAGGGGTCCCGGCCCGCCCCGATGCGGCCCGTCTCCAGTGGACGATAGGCAGACGGATTTCAGATTTGACATCGAGGAGGGAATCTAATAAACAGGGGTGACTGTTTTATTTCATTAATTTTATTTTCGGTTTAATTATTTTCTTTCATTGTTTTCATGGGTGTCGTCGGTACACGCAAATAGTAGCAACAACCATGTGGTAACTTGGAATTAAATATACACTGAATGACTTGAAATAAGGTATATATTTTGAGAGAATCCGGAGGTGTAAAAACATAGGTAAAACATAGAGCCATCGAATAGAATAGAATAGTTTGGTGGTGGTTGTAGTATTGGTTACAGTATGGATACTACAAACCACAACAACTTTGTGTTTTGATTTGAATTTTCGTCAAGTTTACGAATCTGCCATCAGTGAGACAGTGATAAATTGCTGTTGATGCCCGACCATTCTCTAATAATTATTAGGTAAGGTACCTATTTGTAATTATATATTTTCATTAGCGAGCATTTTGTAGGTAGTAGAATGGAATGAAATGATAGTGTGCTTTTGCATGGCAATTGGTTGTAGAAATGCACGGTGTTTCCGCTTTTTAGATAAAACGCTCACGGTATGGACGAGGAACTACTCATTTCTTACTCATTTAATTTAATTTTCATAACTCATCTTTCTTCGTTCTTCGTCAGAAGAATCCATGGTGGAACGACACAAACAAACAAAACACGGAACAGCAGAATGAGCACGAAACCGATTCAAAATCCCGCATTTTTTCTCGTTCCCGCTCAATTTTTCCGATGCGATGCGCCCCGCCCCGTAGCCCCCAGTGGACGCACTATCTATTTTGCGACGAGTCCCGCCCCGATGCGGCCCGTCTCCAGTGGACGCTAGCCTTTACGAATCGTCTCATGATCAAGCACATCCTCCGCGATAGGCAAATCACGCACGACACCGAAGTCTTGAAGGTGAGGAATACTCGTAACGCCTCATCAGTAACCGAAACAGATGCAGTAATAAACACATCATATTTCAAAACGGAGGCTGTATAATATAGAACATTGTAATTTAGGAGTAGGGAACTTCATTGGTTTATATAAATTTCTCACTCACGGAGAGAAATCTGAAAATTATGGTGTCGGGTAAAATTAAAGCCACGGGCAGAATGGCTGAAATTTTTAAGGTAGTGGGTATATTTTTTAATGTCTCGGGTAGTTATTAAAGGTCATTTGGTGGCTACCCAACACTTAAAAGACGTAACCGCGACGTAAAATGTGTTACCAGAGACAAATAATATTTTAACCGAGAAAAGAAAAAATGCACCCGCGACGATAATTCAGCTACCCGACCCCTTAAAAGTACCCGAGACCGTAATTTTGATCACTACCCGATACAATTAATGGGTTACCCGATACAATTAATGAGGAGATATGTAGTGTCGAGTAAATAACCATTTGCCAGGGACAATTTCGGCTGACATTTCGGCATCGAGCAAAGACGTCCAGCGGTCCCGATGGCAGTAGGTATTTCGAATAAAATTGGGACTGGGAGTTGTGAATTGATTATCTTTCCCTTTTCACGTGAACCAATACGTTCGCCAGGAACCTACCAGACAAACGCGAAAAAGACGTATCCAACCTCTTAGCAGAAGGCGAGAGAGAATAAAAGGATTTTCGATGCAGTCAGCTTATTCATACAAGCAACGGAAATTGAAAAGGTCGGATGAAGGCCCGTGAGGTAGGAAGGAGGGTAAAAAGAGCGAAACGGCAAATTTCTTCGAGTATATTCCAACTCGCATATTTGAATGTGAAATGTCTCTGAGATCTCGGCATCAGTTGGAGGGAAGAGCTATACGACAGAGTAAAACGAGGACAGAAGAATGAAATGGAGTACTTTTTCTCTACAGTAGGAACCAGAAAAAAGGGCCTGGTGCATAATGACCAATGGCTAATCTCCTTATCCGAAGGTCTTTCAAGGCCTTAAACCCTTTCCAAAATAAGATCCCTACGGATAAAACAGACGTTTTCCGACGCCCCTTTCGATTTATTCTGAAAGGAAATGAAGAGAGGTTTAAAATGCAATCAACGTGCCGCTGAGTGGAGGATCGGGCTGGGACTCAAGTTTGAAGGCAGAGGCAATTCTAACACTTTACCGTCGGACTAATTCTCCAACCAGAGCTAGGATCGAAGGCTGAGTACGTGAAAAATACTCCTGGAAACAACTGATCGAAGGTTTGGAACTGCCAGTCTTTATTGAAAGACATTACACCCGCTCTACTCACTCGAAATTGTATCATCCTCGTATATTAGAACGAGAGATCCAAATGAGAAATTCGGAAATACAAATTCGGAGCTCAAAAACATCGTTACTGGAGACATTCTGTTCAGTCAACAGAATCTCGCGTGAATAAAAGTCCAGGGAAAGTGTGGAATAAAAAAATATACATTTTCTCCGTTTTCACGGAAAAACATTGAATCATGAACATGTTTTTTGGTCACATGAATTGACAGTACCGTACTGCATATCTGTTACGAGCCAGTTCGACGGAACTGCTTTGGTCAGCTCGACCCAGTTTTCCCGAACTCCCCTCAGGAGATCGCCCTCCGGTTCAGACTGCCGTAGCACCTTGTGCTGCCGTTCACTCTCCTTTATAACATTGTCTAATCCATCTAGTAACCCAATAAAATTAATATATGTAACGTTCTGTGTGCGGGACTTATGACTTCTCAACCTGTACGTTAAATCAATGCGAGGAACATTACATTAGGCGCAGCCAGTAGGACTCACGGACTTCAATACGTTCCCAATAAGGAATTCCGTGGTTAATTATCGTGTTTCAGTGTTGTGTGCTAACGCCGTTAAGTTTTTGTGACTATGGTGTTTCAGAACAACGTCGAAATTCAGAGGGCGTCGTTCAGAGGGGGTGCTATACATTTAATACACTGGAACAGTTAATACAATGGAAACACCTAGTTGAAGGGTTGAAGGCCTTTAATCCTACTTCAAGCCCCCATTCTTTAGCTTCTCACTACCGCCGCACTCTACAGAAATTGGATAGTAACTTAGATGAACTTATCCAATCCCTTCCAAGCCGGTTGGTCATTTCACAAGCGATTGGATGGGTAAAACACGCACTCACGTACCAAGTCGACGCCCATACCCTTATCAAAAAAGCGTCTGGATCAAAGGCGTGCATTTCATCGAAAACAGCCAACCATCACAACCTGAAACAATCGTCTTCATTGGCATCAGACATCGACACATCTCAAAGTGTTACAAAAGTCAAGGACCACCAGATCGCTCATCCCGCCCGAAATATCACATCCTCTTCATCCCCAGGAACACTGAATTTTGTTTGCAAAGTTTGCGGGGGACGTCATGCCCTCCGCAAATGCAAAACATTCAAAGGGATGAATATTGAGGAGAGATGGGATGTGATTCATTCTGCTTTGTAAAAACCCATTCAACTTCGCTAGAATTCGCGAAGATGATGACGTAAAACGGGACTCTGGAGTACTCCTTTCCTCTCCACCTGCGTTCAAGGATCGGACACGTTGTGAGGAATCTACTTTGAAGAAATTCGCTCATCCCTCATTTCCACCTGAGCACAGATATTCTCAAAATGCGGATGGAGAATCAGCAACAGAGAGCCTGTATTCAGTGATAAAATTCTGCCAGTATTCCAGCTTCCGATCTAGGCTAAATTTAATGTATACAACTGAGGACAGGTGTTCCTGATAGGGGGGGGGGGGGTGATGTTACGAGCCACTTCGACGGAACTGCTTTGGTCAGCTCGACCCAGTTTTCCCGAACTCCCCTCAGGACATCGCCCTCCGGTTCAGTCTGCCGTAGCACCTTGTGCTGCCGTTCATTCTCCTTTATAACATTGTCTAATCCATCTAGTAACCCAATAAAATTAATATATGTAACGTTCTATGTGAGGGACTTATGACTTCTCAACCTGTACCTTAAATCAACGCAAGGAACATTACATATCCATATTCAACGTTTTCCCGTGAAAACGGAGAAAATTACGCTTACAATTTTTTTTTTGTAAACGGAGAATCTTGGGGATTGAAGAAAGGCTCATTCAGCTGATAGATGACCCTCATCCCGTAATTCTCACTCACCAGTCTAACAGAGGCTCCACGCTCTTCGGTCAAACAGGAATGAAATTAGCCCCAGGGCTCACGCAGCTGATTAGGGACGGTCCTCACCACGCCATTCTTACAAGTCCTACAGAGGCTCCAGTTCGAATTTCATCCTCTTAGGTCAAACAGGAATGAAGTTAGCCTCCGGGCTCACTCAGCTGATTAGGGAGGGTCCTCCACCTCGTCATTCTTACTCATCAGTGATACGCTCCATTCCCAATTTCATCCTCTTAGGTCAAACAGGAATGAAATTAGCCGCACGGTTAATCCAGTAACTTAGTAATCGCCTTCACTAAACAACTACCTTGCATTCTAGGACATAAGGTGTAAGGAACAGTGGCGTAGCCAGGATTGGTGAATGGGAGGGGGGTTATCGGAAAAAGCAGTCGGAAGTTCCTGTCATGCAGCATGGATATAAGAGCGAATTTTCAAAGAAATATTCCTGGTATTGTGTAAAAAGACGATATAGCGAGAAACCATACCACTTTTCTTAAAATTATATAATCTTTCGTGATTTTAGCCATTTTTACCGATGTTTGATCCTAATAAAGTCAAATTTTACCCACTTGCTTTTGAGAAAAATAGTTTTATCATCGAGGTAGTCCCTCCGTCGTGATTAATCATCCCACACAACGTCAGGTGAATTAATATTGATTTTACCATTATACCAATTTTTCACCAACAAAAGTCAAATTCTGACCCCTATTCTGTGTGAAAAACAACTGAAATGGTGTTTTTCTTTCTTTACTCAACCTTCCATACCACTTCCAGTGATTTTATAGCAACTGTTTGCAATTTTAGCAGTTTTTACCGACTTTTGACCCCTAAAAACTCCAATTTGACCCCCTTGGAATTTGAAAACTGCTCACCTTCGGACTCATCCTTTCGTTTGGCAATACAAACGTTTTGGAGAAATCTGGAATTTTTAACACGTACCTACCCAAGGACGGATATCATCTGGAGTGGCACATAAATATACATAATATATAAATTTTTGTTAAAATGTAGGGATGAACTGAGGATGCTCTGAAACGGATTTGCCTATAAAAATAATTCAAAAATTCATGTTCTGATAATGTTACCCATTGCAATAGCTTTATTTTCTTTGAAAATTCGCTAATAAGGTTTGACATTACAAAGAAAGCTGAATTTAAATTAAATTTAACAAAGCACTAAATGTTACAGATAACGTTAGGTAAGCTAAACTGAAGAAATACAACATTTATTTGGCAACAATGTTAGCGAATTTTCAAGGAAAATTAAGGTATTGCAATGGGTCCAAAATTTTCAGAACACAAGTTTTTGAAATTATTTTATAGGCAAATCCGTTTCAGATAATCCTGATTTCATCCTTAGATTTTTACAAAAATGTGTACCTACGTATATTATATATATATTTATTTATGTGTTACTCCAGTCAATATCTGACCTTGGGTACGTGATAAAAATTCCAAATTTCACCAAAATGTTCTCATTGCCAAACAAAAGGATGAGCAATTTTCAAAAATTTGAAGGGGGTTAAATTTTAGTTTTTAGGGGTCAAAAATAGGTAAAAACAACAAAAATTGATATATAAAATCACTGAAAGTGGCAAGGAAGGGTGAGTGAAGACAGAAAAATACCATTTCAGTTGCTTTTCACACAGAATAGGGGTCTAAGTAGGATTTTTGGGGGTCAGCAATTGGTATTAAGGGCTAAAATCAGTATTATTCACCTGAAGTGTGGGGTGAGGGACTATTTCGATAAGCATTTTCGTCAGAAAGAGCGGGTCGGTCGTAATCAAATAAACGTAATATTATTTAACTGTTTAATCATGTTTGATTTGCACGCGTTGATAGGGGTGCCTCGTTAAATGCCAGAAACCCATGGTATGATTGGGAATGCGAAAAAGCAAGGCGAAAATCCATGAGCTTCCTCAGGCTCCATGGAAAGACGGGCTCGGATATGGTCAGGAGTGATTATGTAACTGCCAATCAAGAATACAAGGTCATTGTGCTCAAAAAGAAGAAAGAATTTTATCGCGGCTTGTCGGCAAGGTTCAGGGAGGTTTGTGACAGTAGGCAGTTCTGGTGCTTGGCAAAAATCTTCAGGAGGGCAGCTCCAGCCTCTCAGTCCGCGGTCTCAGCCTCTGATTGGGTGAGCCACTTTAGATCCTTGTTGAATCCAGGAGTTTCGGGTGAGCCTCTGTACTTTGTGGAACCGAACTTTGTCTCTGACACGCTCGATGCTCCATTCTCTATGGCTGAGCTCCGAGTAGTTCTTTCTGGCGTTAAGGACAATAAGGCACCTGGCTGTGACGGCGTACCGTTCGAGTTTTTCAAGAATTCTACCTCCGAGTTTCAAGATATGTTGCTGGATTTTTTTAACCTTGTTGGCAGCACGGGACAGATTCCCAGCTCGTTCAAAGAGGCAGTTATCTTTCCTCTGCTTAAAAAGGGAGATCCTGCAGTTGCATCCAATTTTAGAGGTTTGTCCTTTATCAACTGCCTGGCCAAAATTTTCTCATGTCTCCTCACAAACCGCTTGAATGATTTTGTTGCTCAGGAAAACATATTGACGGAGTGCCAATCAGGGTTTCGAAGGGGATACTCCACGACTGATTCCATCTTTGTTCTGTCTGGCTTGGTTGAGCTAACGCTCAACCGTCCCCGTGGGAAGGTCTACGCGTTTTTTGTAGATCTGAGGGCCGCGTTTGACCGTGTCAATAGGGAGCTCCTCTTCTGCAAATTGTACAATTCTGGAGTATCTTCCAAGTTCGTGGGAATTGTGCGTAGTTTGTACAAAGACATCACCTCGTCAGTTTGGACGGCGAGTGGGGTCACTGAGTCGTTTTCTGTTGAGAGTGGTGTGAGGCAGGGCTGCCCCCTTAGCCCCCTCCTGTTCGCACTGTTCATCAACGACCTTCCAGAGGAGCTCGAATTCGGCATTCAAATTGGAGCAGCAAACATCAAGGTTTTATTATATGCCGACGACTTGGTGGTCTTGGCTGATGATCCTGAGCAACTGCAGAAGAACATCGACATTCTCCGAGCTTACTGTGACCCGTGGGGACTTGAGGCTAACTTGGAAAAGTCGAAGATTGTCGTTTTCCAGAGGGTTGGTCGGCGGCGAGCTACTGAGAGATGGCACTTCGGCAATGAAAGTCTCGAGATAGTTAATGAGTACCCTGACTTGGGAGTCACTCTCACCCCGAGGCTGTCTTTTACGAAGCACCTGGCACGTAAGGCTAAGTCAGCCAAGGCAGTGATGAACTGCATTTGGGGAAAGGCGTTTTCCAATTCAAGCATACCCTTGTCAGCCAAAATGGAAATTTTCAATGCCATCGTGAGAGCCATTTTATGCTATGCAGCCCAGGTATGGGGGAATATGGAGTATGACTCCGTGGAGGGTGTTCAGTTGCTCTTCATCAGAAAACTTTTCCATCTTCCCCAGTTCACTCCAGGCTACTTGATCTATTTGGAGACTGAGTTGAACACCTTATCAACATACACACTCAAGCTGCACTACGCTTACCTGCTGAAAGTTCTGAAGATGCATGAGTCTCGCCTCCCAAAAATAATAGCTGCTGAAATGGTCAGGAGCTGTACAGGTTTTGCGAACGGCCTGCCATCGTTTGACCTCCAAGCTCTGAAATTGGGCATGGAACGGCTCATCTCAGCAGTCGTTGCGGAAAGGAGGTCGTTATTCCAGGGTCGAGCCGAGGCCTCGGAGTTCTTCACGCTGTACCGTGTGCTCAATCCAGATGTGAAGTGCGCCAGTTTGGTCAAAGATGCTGGCATCCCTCTGCATATCGCACGTTGGGCATTCAAGATTCGAGCTGAGGCCGTGAACCTGAATGCAAGGCCTTATGAGGCTGACCGGCCTGAGGAGTGTTCGTTGTGCAACCTGCATGTGCGAGAGGACGTATTCCACTTCTTCTGCCAATGCCCTGTACTTTCGGAATTCCGGCGCGTGGCATTCAAGCGGGACTTCCTCACACGAGATGAAGCAATCCGTACACTAGATGCCCCGGATTGGTCGAGGTTGGAGGTGTTCTGCAGGTCGGCATGGCGCTATAGGTCCTTCCTTGTTGGCGAATTTAATTTCTGATTCGGGACATGTATATGTAGATGCCTATAATATGACTATTTAATTTATGATTTTGTCAGTAGTTTTCATGCTGTGCGTAATGTTTGCTATAGTTTCCTACGTTTCAACTGGAAAGTGGCGATAGTTATGTTTATAATTTTCATTCTTTTATTTTACCTTCTTGCTAATATTGATAATAATAATTATGTAGGTTTGATTTCGGTGTTTCTAAACGGCCCTAACTTCCGGCAGACGGATTATCAATGCCGTATGGTTTATTTTTTTCCCCACTTCCATGTATCATTATGTCGATTTGAAGTGATCAATAAACTTTTTTCTTCTTCTTCTTCTCTTCTTCTTCATGTTTGATTTACCGTTTAACCTGTTATTGTTGTATAATAGGTGTAGGGATGTAGGAAGCAACAGACGAGGCCGGAAGTTAGCTTGAGAATGGTTATATAATTATTGGCCCCTTGGCTCTTTATAGTCCCCTGACATGATCAGAGGGGGGTCGGGGGGTCCCCACCCTGAGGTACAGCATGTATGTACATCGCATTGGTTGTGGAGGAGCAGCCGATCACAACACTGCTCCCCCCAGAATTTAAGTACCTAACGCATTTAGTTAAATTTTGTTCTGTTGCGGTGGCGGTTGTCGGGCGTAGGAGGTGCGTGTGCTGGTTGCGGTGGTCCGCTGTGGCTGTCCGGGTCGGTGTCGTTGGGGGCGGTACGTTTGCGACGTATGAAGAGCCGGGGTGTTTGTTGAGTGCGTGGGTACGGCCGCGGCGGCTGTTGTTGCGGGCGCCAGGTGCATGGGGTGCGGCGTTTTTGTGCTCGGGGGTCCCATGTGCGGTGGTAGAAACACGAGCCGTTCGTCGCGCTGCGTGTGGTCGGTCGTGGCTGCGTCGGCGGTTGCTGTTGTCGTCTGTTCGAATCACACGAACCTCTTCGGTGACGGTAGCCACTCGAGCAGGGGGAGCGAAGGGTTTGAGGCGATCGGCGAGAGCAGCGAGTTTCGTGACGTCGGGTTCGTCGCGCGCCGCTATGTGAAGGCGAATGCTGTCTGGAAGGGCGCGTGTGAAAAGCTGCCGAACGAGCGGGGTCCGTGTGTCGGCCGGGAGTGCTCGAGTGAGTCGGCGGGCGAGGACTGACGGTAGTTCGTCGTCGGAAGTCGGTTGAGTAAGGCGGTGAGCCGGGAGCCGTCGGAAGGTGCGTGCGTGGCGAAAAGGCGAGTTGTCAACGTCTGGTAGCTGTTGGCGTTCGATGGTGCCAGCCCCTACTAATTCGCCGAAATGGGTCGACGCTTTCGCGTTAAGGTCCGGTAATATTCGGCGAAGTTTCGCGTGGCATGGAGGTCCCTTCGTGACGATTTGATGTTCTACGCGTTGCGGTGTGTCGGCCGGGAGGGCTCTACGGAGTCGGCGGGCGTGGACTGACGGATTCTAGTGCTCGGAAGTCGGTTGGGGTCGTCGTAGAGGTCCGCTTGTCGGGGCTCGAAGGCGCGGGCGAATTTAGCATGCGGCGTCGTGAGGCCTTCGTGAGTCAATGTGATCTCGAGTTGGGCGATTCAGACGTGCGGGAATGCGGGGTCGTACGGCCGGAGCTGGAGTGTTGATGTCGGTGGAGTCGTTTCTGCGGGTGTCAGTGGTTTCTGGTCCGTGTTCCCGTTGTAGGCGCCAGTCCCGGAGAGGTGCCAGCAGGAAGTGTGCTAGGCGCCGGCGTCCGTTTCCTTATATAGGAATCGGTGATGGTGGGGCGAAGTAGCGGGAGGCGCTGCGATAGCCGTCGAGGCGGGCGTCGAAGTGGGGCGCCGCTGTGGCGTCGGTGGGGGCCGCGCGTGGTGGGGCGCGTTGCTGCGGAGGCGGTGCTGCGACGCAGTCGAACGGCGGGCGCTGAGCGGCGTTGTCGACGACGGTTGGTCACCAGTGTAGTGATGTAGGAAGCAACAGACGAGGCCGGAAGTTAGCTTAAGAATGGTTATATAATTATTGGCCCCTCGGCTCTTTTATATTCCCCTGACATGATCAGAGGGGGGTCGGGGGGTCCCCACTCTGAGGTACAGCATGTATGTACATCGCATTGGTTGTGGAGGAGCAGCCGATCACAACAATAGGTATTTATGTTTGTACTTTCGTGATTGTTATCATTCTTGAGATTTAATTTTAATTTTTGATGAACTTTTCGAGCCAACGGGGGGGTTATGACCCCCACTAACCCCCCCCCCCCCCCTGGCTACGCCACTGGTAAGGAAGCAAGTATCGCTTATCGGTAGTACGTTACACTTTTTGGTGTCGGTAGGAAATTTTAGATTGTTCCCCGGCCCAAAAATATATCTATGTTAAAACTGACTACTTGGTAAAAACCCACGCATCTTCAAACTTCAAGGAAATAATACCTGTACTTTTCTGCCAACTCAATGACCAATTACGCTTGAAGTTGTATCTGTTGACCACAATATTCACCTCTTCATCATGTTATCCTCAAATAGGAAAATTTCATTGGGTCGGTTGTCGTGATTTCCATTTCAGTAATTCCGCGGGTTTTATATTTGATATTCGAGGCCAAAACTCAAGAGCTCTTCAATTAGCCTATTTTAGAGAGGGGAATCTGAAAAACTAATTTAAAGGCAGTCTCGTGAATGTAAAATGTCACAGTGGCGGTCTCTATTAAAGTGGTTAGTAGAGCATCCAACGTAATTTGATTCAATCGTTTTTCAATCGGCCTTTGCGACCCATCGAAAAACTCATTCCGGCTTTCAACTATTTTGTTAGCGATTTTAGCCGTTTTTACCAATTTTTGACCCCTAAAAACTCAAATTAGACCCCTTAGAATTTTTGGAAATGGCTCATCTTCGAACTCACCCTTTTGCTTGGCAATAAGAACATGTTTGGAATTTTTGGAATTTTTATGATGTACCTAAGGTCAGATATCGTCTGAAGTAACACATGAATAAATAAACATAATATGTAGGGTGAAGGCACCAGTGTTTGACACCCTAAGGAAATTTTTGACTTCGGCATTTCATTATAAATAATTTTTCCCCCTCTGGTTTTTTTCCTTTCTTGTTTCGCTGCTGTAGGAAGTCAAGAATCATCCAAAAATTTAAAATTTCCAAAAATTTCAAAATGTGAAGCTAAAAAACAAGTTTTAGGAAGTCAGCTTTTTACCCCAGTGTTTGACAGGTGATTTTTGAAAATTCCCAGTAATTGATGGGAGTTTGGACCAATGATTGACGTACAAGTAGGGTTTATATAATTAAGTATAATTATGGAAATTAACTAGGTTTCACAGTCTCATGATGCAAATAAGAGGCACAATAAAAAAAACCGCTGCAAATTCCTATACAACGGTTTATTATTTTGTACAGAACACCCTTCTTTTACAGATCAAATCACTCTGTATAGATAAACCTTCTATATAATATAATTACTTACTATTCTAAACATGTAGATCGCAGACCCTCCGTAGCTTAGTACCTAACCCCGTACTCGTTACTAGGTAGGTACCTACCTAAATCACGTGTTAAATGTTGCTAAAATAATTCTTTCGATGACAAACAGTTGCTAAAATGGCAAAAAGAAACACGAAGAATGAAGTTATGAAGAGAACTTGTTGATGTGGAGAGAAAAAGTATTAATTCCCGGTAGGGCTTCGATCTCCGGAACTTTGGTATATCAGTCCGTTATATAAACCAGTGCGCTATAGATCCCAGCAAGCCCTGAGTCTACTGATGTTGCACTCAACCCAGCTTGATGTCTGCATAGGTACACCCTCCTGTTTACGGCAAATTGTATAGCAAATTTTATGGCAGTATCGTAGAATGCTCTGGATAGTCTCAAAAACTCAGAAAAAATCAAACTATTTAAAAATTTGAGAAAACCCACACCTCAAAATAAAATTGTCTGAGATAGGGATACTCTGGACATTTCAGCCCCTGTTTTTCACCCCTTAGAGTTGAGTGACAGTAACACCGATCTTCGACGACCGATTAGAGCCCAAATGGGACCCATTTACCAAATTTCGTGAATGGGAACTAAGGCAAAAGCGGATGGATGGAATTTTTTGTATTTGATATTCGTATTCTACGTCCCTTAAATAAACCATGAAATTTTGAGGAGGGGAGAGGGAGAGGTTTAAATTTTTTATATTTTTATTCATGGACGATTCCAAAGGTTTATTATTGAAAATAATAAACCAAAAGGAATTGAGATAGGCACAGTTATTTTTGTGAAACACCATTCAGCGATTTAAAGACGGCAACGTCCAAGGGCTGTATCAGATGGGTCACATTTGGGTGGAAGGCAATCAAAATTATCTTCTTTTCGGAACAAAACTGGGACTTCGAGTGCCCGTCGATGAACAGAATAACTGGAAATCGAATCCTCTCCGTCACAAGTCATGGGTGTAACAAATCGGGCCCCATTTTTCTTTGGATGATTTACCGTTGATTCAGTATAAAAGGGTCACATGGGGTACCCTATGACGTCTAGCTGCTTCGCTCACTGACACCCCTCCAGCAACATCCTGTAGAGCAGCTGCAATTTGCTCTTTCGAGAGAGAAATTTTGGTTTTGGCTTCTGCTTTCCTGTCTTCTTTTTCCTCCTTATCGCCATAACTTATACTCACTCGTCTCTTCAACCCGAAAGGATACTTATTATAACTTAGCAGGATATTCGCAAAAAATGATACCCAGTACTAGGTATTACTACAGTACTTTTAATACCTGTCATGTCAAACACGGGTCCCATGAGTGTCAAACACTGTTACTAGTGATGACCACTGTATGACAGCACTCAAGACCAGTGTTTGACACGAACATAGTGGCGTGTAGAAGACTGGTCTGGATGTAGACGTCCACCCAAAAACCATTACTAATCATTGACCGCTGATAAAACTTCCAATTAAAACAAAAAAGATGGAGATACCGAAAAAACGTACCCGGACCAGTGATTGACAACAGTGTCAATCACTGGTGGATCCACTCCATAGGGGATGAGTAATTGACAATACCTTTTTTTACCTTATTTTTCAATTTTTGAAGAAAATCTACATCAGAAATGGATTCTACTGCTAAAACTGAATGCAGAAACATGCTTGGATGATTAAACAATGATATTTGTGAACAGATAAATGAAATTATTTGAGACTCAGTTCCTTAACTCCTTCCCTAAGCTGGAGACGTTGACAAGGTACGCGCAGGTGGGGCCAGCGATAACCTTCCCCAAAACCTAAAAGGATGCACCCAGAACTAAACTATTTCACTTGTTTACCACTAGATGGATCTGAGCTCCTAACTAACCGAAGTTCCCCACTGGGAATTGCTCAAGGGCCTTATTATTCCTATATGAATTTGAAAAGTCAATTACTGGATCCAAGTCAATTACTGGTGCCTTCACCCTATATATAATATACATATAAATTTTTGTTAATCTAGGGATGAAATCAGGATGCTCTGGAACGGATTTGCCTATAAAACGATTTCAAAAATTCATGTTCGAACATTTTGAAATCATTGCAATAGCTTCATTTTCTTTGAAAACTCGCGAACATTGTTGCCAATAATAATACACAAATATGCTTTACCTGTTTATCTTACCTAACGTTACCTGTAAGATGTAATGCTTTGTTAACAGCTTTATAAAGTCAAATCTTACATTTTCTATTTCCGACACCCATTCAACAATCCTGGCTACGCCACTGTCAAACCTGAACCCAAAACCAAGCCAACTGCAAGAAACATCCATAAAACCGGATGGAAATAGACGCCTAGCCATCGCAAACAAATTTCGTCACATATTTTCGACCAGACGCAGAACATGATATTTTTTGAGGTTTAATAAGATTTTATAATAGTCTGAAACGGCCCGTTTACTTAGCATACCTGTCTTAACTAATCCTGTTGTTGTCAAAAGGGAGAATGAACGTCATTGATTTGGTGCAATGAAGCTAAGATCATGGAGAGCCAATATATGCCAATATATGCCAATATACAAAATGGATTATTTTTCCGTTACCTATGGGATTTTGTTGTTCTGAGATTGGTGATGATGGTATAAGCGAAACCAAGGTACCTGCTGGTACCCCAAATTGCAAATACCCTAAATCTGTTCTGCCATGTCATGAAGACAGTGGTTAGTGTAACGCAATTGTTCCAGGAGTTGTAGGTTAGTTTTCGCGAACCGACTGCCCCATTCGGCGCGTGCGCGAGAAGCCGCGAAGGGATTCTCATGTTATACCGTCACAGATACGACCATAATGTGAGCACCAAGATCATTTATCGACGAAGAACGGGAATTCAGGACACGTGATCTTACTCCCCTGCGGTAATCCATATTTCTCAGGAAGGGTTGATAGGGGATGTCCTTATTCATTTTGAGATGGGAGCGTGACCCAAGCAAAGGCCATGTATTGTTTTCGTTCGCAAATAACTGGTAACAAAGAACCAAAGTTATGATGAGCTCCAATAGCAGTCCGTGCGCGATGGAGACGGAGGGTGATCGGAAAGGTAAACCGGATGGGAATCGCTTATTACAATATTCACCTTACTTATCCCTTCATTAGCCCGAGCTGTCTCAACCTCAAAACCATTGAATCTGGAATAATAATCCGTTGATTTGCCAACGTGAAACTCCCTCCAGACAAGAAGCAGGGGTGCGGTAATCCTCTATGGAATGTAGATTCCATTCAAGAAGAATACCTGGCACCACACTATGACAGCTATCGCTTACCTTAAACATTAATCCACTAAATGCTGTAATAAACGCTCGAAAATCTGTTGGGGCTGTTCGTGTCAAGCACCTGCCTCTCATTGTTGGATGAATCTCTCCCTTGCCCGGCCCTTAGGACTATTAAATTCAATTCAAAAGCCTGCTCGTCAGTGGTACAATACCAGCCTACAAGCCTACAGCAATCACGCTAGTTGACAACAATAGGATCAAATACTGATCTATTGTTTGCAACAATAGGATCAAATCTATCGCCATTTCGTTAATCTATAATATGCATGATCTCGCAGAAAACCCCCACCCAATTGATCAACAACAGGCAGATCCAAACGGGCTGAAATTCTGATGGTTTAAAACTAAAAACATCAGTATCCATCATTAGATATTTTAACGGGAAGCGAAGAAAATTCTTCGAGTTTGCAACGGTTTACTGATATGGGAGAGCGGGGTTGGTTGGCAACACTTTTCACTTTTTGATTTTCTGAGTCGCCCCTAATAATGTGATCCAAATAGGGTAGTAGGTATATACTACGGTAAACTCTAGGTATTAGATTATTTCAAACAAACGTTATTTATATCACAAGCTATTAGTAGTAGGATCTGGTGGGTCCTGGAACACAATGGGTGATAAATTATCCGTAATTGTTTACGGCCTCAGCGAGAGATGATTGCATGTTATTAGCGACTGGAGCTCGTGTAAGAAATTGCATATTCGATTATTAAATGGAAATGCACTAGCCTCATCGGAAGGAGGATTGCATGCAATTACAGACTACCGCTCGTAAGAATGAAAAGAAGTAAATACCTGCGTGATGAGTCGGGTGGCTGAGGGACTTCAGCGCTAGAACCGGCCTTTCTACCCGCGGATAGATATATGAGAACTTGTGGGTATATGATTTCTTCGTACCTTCTAAGCGTATAGAAGGTGTAGCCACATAAAATTATAATATAGTACATTAGAGTACTATATTATATAATACTATATTATATAGATTACTATAATATAGTACATGAACATAAGAGAAACCATTGCACGAGATCTTCACGCACCTGCGCGAAACAAATTCCCAACGAGACATGTTGAGGTAATAGGAATTCATAACTTGTATCAAGCAGAACTTGTTAAAATTATTCCAAATGCTCGAGCTAACGAAGGATTTAGATATATTTTGACGCTAATCAACTGTTTCACTGTAATCAAATGTGTATACCTATGCGGTTCCGTTGAAAAACTCGATTCCAATGGTTCATTATTGAAAATAATAAACCAACAAACAAGCTACTACTTATTGTGAAGGCAATCAAACCAATTCTCAATACAAATTTTATGCATTACATACAAACGGATCTGGGGAAAGAGTTTTACAACACGGAGTTTGAGGAGTGTATGACACGATAATAATGGTATAAAACATTACTCAACCTACAGTGAAAACGCTGCAAATCCCTCCTGCACTATGGTTTATTATTTTGTACAGAATACCCTTCTGTGTAGATAACCCACCTATACAATATGTACTATTCTATCATATATTATGAATATCGCAGACCCTCCGTAGGTTAGTACCTAACCCCTTACTCGTTACTAGGTACCTATCTAAATCACGAGTTAAATGTTTTATTTATTTATTTATTTATTTACTTTTACAGGAACAAGCCCAATTGAACAGGAACATAATACAAATCAGGCAGCGAAAAAATTCGTATAATACAAAGATACAAAAAATAAAGAAACCTCATACGGAAGTGAAAATAAGGAAAACAGGGGAAAAAACAAAATTCACTAAGTGATGCATAGAATGGTAGGAATTAACAGAAACTTGTCTTTGAATTCTTAAGATGGGACTTCAGTGAGCCAAGTGAGTCGTTGAAGAAGTCTAATTCACAGTGGGCAGTGATGAAGAGGTTCGCGGAACGAGGGAGACTGTGGAGAGGACGGTTGGCCAAATAATTCGATGGTGCAAAGGGTATGTTATGTAGAAATACGATGTCAGCATAGCTCCGGCGAGTCTCCAGTGGCAGCATATGGCATGAGTCCAACCACGGTTATTAGAGTAGAGTCTACTCTAATAACCGTGAGTCCAACAGTAGATCGTACTGCATTTCTGACGTAGGAACACCGAGCTTGTGTCCCACGTACCGAAGAAACTTATTTTGCACCCTCTCCAGAGTATACTTATGAATCGCATAGCTTGGGGACCAAATCTGGCAAGCATATTCAAGTATCGGACGTACTAACGCTTTATACAGCAAGACGATAGCTTCCACACTTGTAAATTCTCGGGTGTTCCGTTTCAAAAATGTTGCTATAATAATTCTGTCGATGACAAACAGTAACTAAAATGGCAAAAAGAAACGCAAATAATGAAGTTCTGAAGGGAAATTGTTGAAGTGGAGTGAAATAGATGCCCCTTCTGCATAGATCACTGTTTTCTGTGGTCAATACCTACCCTCGTGGTCAAGCCCATCAATAAAACTTCTTCAACGGTTGTTCAAGTTGCAAAAGTAGGTACCTATCAAAAAAATCCAGCCCCTTCTAGGTAGATGAACCGTTGTGTAATAATGTACCGTTCTGTAATAATTTACCGTTGTGCAATAATTTACCTTTGTGTAATAATTTACCCATCAATAATACACCAACGTTTGTTCAAGTTTCAGAAGTACCTACCAACAAAATCCAATAGTCCATCACTTATCAAATGAAATAACATCGCAGAAAAACCAAATCGACTTCATACAGCCATCCTCGGTTATAATCAGGTGCTCCCTAGTGATGATATCCGGGCCGGATTTATACCGTTTGATTCACGATCGTGTTGACGAAGCTTTTTGGTGCACACAAACGGCTGGACGTACAATGCTCCGGGTGGTCTCAAAAAATTGTTTAGCTCAAGACAAATTTAATAACGTAAAAAAAACCATACCCTTCTATCGAATGTTTTAGAGCTACGGCGTTCTGAAAATTTCAACCCCTATATTGAACCCCTTAGAGATGACTGACAGTAACGCCGAGCTTCGAGGACCAACTAGATCCCAAAAGGAACCTATAACCCGAATTTCATCAATTTTTTTTCATGGTAACTAAGAAAAGTGCTAAGTACAGCGTACGGCGGACAGACAGAAATTTTGGTTTATTATTTTCAATAATGAACCACTGGAATCGAGCATGAAAAAAAAATCTAACCCTCCTCAAATTTTGATGGTTTACGTTTGAAGGTATGTAGAATCCGAATTCCTGTTCTGTCCGCCGTACGCCGTACTGGCCACTTTTTTATTGCATTTTCGGATTCTACATACCTTGAAACGTAAACCATCAAATTTTGAGGGGGGAGGTTAGCTTTTTTTTTTTTTTTTTTTTCATGTTCCATATCAAAGGTTCATTATTGAAAATAATAAACCAAAAGGGACTATAATTGAACGCTTCAATCGTTCGTTAAAGTCGTTAATGTATCAAAAATTTACTGAAACTGGAAATAACAATTGGCTGCGGATATTACCATCTCTTTTGCGTGAGTATAATAACAGAAAGCATCGAACTATTGGAATGGAGCCTAGCGAGGTAAATTTGGCTAATGAACAAGTGGTGATGAGGAATATTAGTGAAAATCGTCAACACTACAATTTCAATGACTAAGCGCAGATTCAAAGAGGGGGATAAGGTTAGAATAAGTAAATATAAGAAAGGGTTTGATAAAGGATATGACCAAGGGTAGGACCAATGAGAAGTACCAAGATGATTATTTTTAAGAGTAATTGGGTCCAGGAATACACCGTCTCGAAGATACCTCCCCATTAATAACGTCCGTGAAGCTGAACAGGCGAAGTCCAACACATTAGTCAGTGTAGGTTCCTGCAATTATTTTTCAAATATCAGATGGGGCCGCTGCATTTTCATCGAATATGCAATTCATTTCACGACGTCATATCACGTGGTAATAGCATGCAAGTCCCTTTTCTCGCAGACCCTTCTTCCTTTTTTCGCAGAATTCGTGTACCTCCCCACACCACACCTTTAAAGATCTCAAGGCAGATTTCCTCACTCCTCCTTCCGATGAGGCTAGCGCATTTCCACTTAATAATCGAACATGCAATTTCATACACGAGCTAATAACATGCAATCATCTCTTGCTGAGGCTGAAAACAATTACGGATAATTTATCACGCATTGTATTCCAGGAACCACCAGATCCTACTACTGCTATTATTGTAATAATATTGCTATTACTGTAATAATATAACAATATAATAATTTCGTTTCGGTATTTATTCGCTGCCGAGGGAAAGGAAAGTGATAAATGTTTCCATTTTTATTTTAAACTAATGAAATGTTCAAACATGTCAATGTAAATAAAACATAGGCATGTAACTACAATGAAACTGCAACATAACTTTTTTGGTTTATTATTTTCAATAATGAAACTTTGGACTCTGGCATGAAAAAAAAGAAAACCCCTCTCAAAAGGTACGTAGAATCCGAACATGGAATAATACAATTTCTGTCCGTCCGCCGTACGCCGCACTTTTCTTAGTTACCATGAACCAAAATTAACGAAATTTCGTTTGTATAGGTCTAGTTGGTCCTCGAAGCGTTACTGTCAGTCATCTCCATCGGGTGAAAAATAGGGGCTGAAATTTCCCGAACGCCGTAGCTCGAAAACTTTCAATAGAATAGTATGGCTTCTTTACGTTTTTAAAATGATCTCAAACGAAAGAATGATTGATTACAATCACGGATGGCTGTATGCAGTCGACTTGGTTTTTTCTGTGATATCATTTCATTTGAAAAATGATGGACCTTTTGGATTTTGTTGGTAGGAACTTTTGCAACTTGGACAAACGGTAAATTATTACACAAAGGTAAATTATTACACGACGGTAAATTATTACACAACAGTTTATTATACTATCTACACAGAAGGGGCATCTATACACGTAAATTATTACACAGCGGTTTATTATTTACCTTACGCTTCATGAATAACTACAATAATTAGTGACTGAATTATTCAATCCCGCGCATTTGCATGAAACTTCAGTTCCCTGGCCGGCTCCAGTACTCCATTTAGGGCTTTCCTGGGGGGGGGGGGGTTCGAGGGTATTGACCACAGAAAACAGTGATCTACGCAGAAGGGGCATCTATACAGGTGAATAATAAACCTTTATGTAATAATTGGCAGCGATTTTTTAACTTGAACAAACGTAATTGCTTCATGAATAACAACAAATAATTAATTATAGAAGTCTTGCTTTTTATGAAATAGAAACCGCATATTTATGAAATGTGATTTCCCGGCAGGCTCCAGTACTCCATTTAGGGCTTTCCTGGGGGGGGGGGGGGGGGGGCTCGAGGGTAATGACCACAGAAAACGGTGATCTACGCAGAAGGGGCATCTATACAGATAAATAATAAACCGTTGTGTAACAATCTTCAGGGTTTTAGACACACTAGAAGTGTTTAGGAGAAACTCATTAAAAGATGGTGATTTTCCATAGGTAAGTAAAGCCGGCCAAATGTAAGCTGGCACTTGGCTCCTAGGTAGAAACCCTGTATTCGTCGTTCTGAAAATATCGATGGCCAAATTAACGCTGGGCAAAACCATCGGCCCGTAACTAAGCTGTTCTATTCAGCCGCCTCCTAGCCTCCGGTTCTCAGTAATTGATGCATGGCTGATTGCAGTAATTGATGCAGTAATTGATGCAGATTTGTTCTTAGACAGCCCGATCCATTTGAATTAGTGGAGAAAGGCACTCGTGATCGCCCCCTTAAGCCAAGCCCAAGTGCCAGGTTACGTTTGGCCGGCTGTAGAAGCTTCAATCAATTTTCTGAGAAAAACAACAGCAGAAGGTCGGAAAATGTTTTGAAGCATCACTGACTTAGAACATTATAATCAAATTTGTTTTAGCAGGCGGAGATGTCTTGTAATGCCTCATTACAATCTGAAAAATAAAATAAAATAGAGGTAGTAGGTACATTCAAAAGCAATAGGTACCAACACACCCCAGTTGAAGAGAGCCAACTAGCCCCATTCCATTTTGGTTTATTATTCTGTGAATAATACTACCTATGTATTCGCTCAGCAAAAAATTTTTATAACACCCCCTCAAAATTTTTTCTTTTCCGTTTCAAGGTGCGTAGATTCAAAAAATGCAATGTCCGTCCGCCGTATGCCGTCCGCCGTATCACGTGTACAGGCTTCATTTTTGGTCTAAAAAATTCGTTCTTTCGCACACATGCTCCATTTGGGCCCTAGTTGTGTCCCAAAACTTTGCAGCCCGATCGGAATATGCCCAGGGGTATTATGAGTGCAAATGTGTATAAAAAACGTTGCAAAGTCCTTGTCACATGGGTTTATTATTCTATTGGACACATCTGCTATTATGTTGGCTGTTTATTTATTGTTTCTTTAATGTGAACTAATTGAAATAGCTGTTTATGATGGTTTCTACCAATTTTTGCCCCCAAAACACGAATTAGGTACACTCCTTTTTTTTTTCAAATTATCTTTGATCATTGATAGTACCATTTAATCGTCTTGATCCAATTTTCCTAGTGTTATTATACAAATCTGTGGTGATTTCAGACGATTTCCCAGGTTTTTGACTCATAAAAAACCAATTCTGGGAGCCGAACATTTGGTAGCACCTCAATTTTCCACTCTTTGGTCAAAATCGACTTAATATTCGGTCTTCTCGTCGCAAAAAACATGGAAAACGATACCTCAAAAGCTCATGTTGCTAACATATTACTAAAACACAAAAAGTACCTATTTTTATACACATTTTCAATCATAACACCCCTGGGTATATTCCCTAGGGCCCGAATGGAGCATGTGTGCGAAAGAACGAATTTTTTAGACCAAAAATGAAGCCGGTACACGTGATACGGCGGACGGCGGACGGACACTGCATTTTGGTTTATTATTCTCTGAATAATACACCTATGTAATCGCTCAGCAAAAAATTTTTATAACACCCCCTCAAACTTTTTTCTTTTCCATTTCAAGGTGCGTAGATTCCAAAAATGCAATGTCCGTCCGCCGTACGCCGTACGCCGTCCGCCGTATCACGTGTACAGGCTTCATTTTCGGTCTAAAAAAGTCGTTCTTTCGCACACATGCTCCATTTGGGCCCTAGTTGTGTCCCGAAACTTTTCTGCCTGATCGGAATATACCCAGGGGTGTTGTGAGTGAAAATGTGTGTAAAAATAGGTACTTTTTGCGTTTTAGCAACATGTTGGTAACATGAGCTTTTGAGGTATCGTTTTCCATGTTTTTGGGGACGAGAAGATCGAATATGAGGTCGATTTTGGCCAAGGAGTGGAAAATTGAGGTTGTACCAGATGTTCAGCTCCCAAAATTGATTTTGTATGAGTCAAAAACCTGCGAAATCGTCTGACATCACCATCAGTTTGTAGAATAACACTAGAAAAAGTGTCAACACGTGGATCAAGACGATTAAATGGCACTAACAATGATCAAAGATAGTTGAAAAAAAGGCGTACCTTATTTGTGTTTTAGTGGCCGAAATAGCTATTTCGATTATTACGCATGAAAGAAACAATAAATGAACGGCCAACATTTCTGTAGGTAAGTCCAATAGAATAATAAACCCATGTGACAAGGACTTGCAGCGTTTTAAGATTGCTGCCAGGACAAGAGAGAACAACTAAACAATAAACTGACTAGATGCAAGGTTAGAGTTTTGAATGGAGTATGGAGTATTGTGAACATAATGAATAGGAGTCAAATGGATCTCCATGCATTGGAACCACATTTACTGAGATTGCAGAACAAACTTGACTTACATGTTGTAAAATCATTCAATTAAGCACCCCCTGCTCTGACTGCTAGTATCACACCGAAACCTCAAGACAAGATCGAGTAGGTCAGATAATACGAAGATGGGTCCACAACAGGTGTGGCGGAGTTATAAGCAAATTGCCAAACTACATACCTGACCCCGCTCACCGCTACGTACGATAGATTTGTAAAGAAGTTCATTGGGCACATGTTCTAGGCTACTGTTGAGAGTTGAATTCTTGGTGATCTCAACATGCACCATTTACAACACCAGCTATTCATAATATAACCACCATCTTATCTCTGGAGTTATTATGGGCAAGCTATATAGCATACGTTTATTACGTACGTATAGTGAGACGTATATCAATTGACAGCACTGTCGACAAATGTATTTCGTACATTAGGAGCGAAACATCAGCTTTATGGCGGTTTTATCGTTCTTTAGTTATTTTATTTTACCCTAGGCCACTCAAGTTTTAGGTCTGCGGATCAGAGGCTTTATTTATGATAAATGGATTCCTAACAGCACATTACTAGAAACTAGTAGAATTTGGTGTTAACCCATACCTATATACTAAACCGTTGTGGAAAAAAAAAAAGTTTCTGACCTCGGGCTAGTTGGTCCAGTAAGATTAGTCACACATCTGACAAAACTAACCAAAATATTGAAGATATCAATATTTAGGTACCAGAATGGAGTTGAAATATTAACAATCTCTCAAACCTTGGACGTTATTGCCAATCGCTCGAAAATCCCCATCCCATCGCAACATCTAAATCCCTTGTTAATAAGATCCCCTACAGCCCTCACTGTCTATTACTCGTTTCGGATTAACTTTAATGGATTTAGTTCAGAGCCCTCCTCGAGAAGAGACCACGGTTCCGCTTATTAGGTCGTCCGGCCCATAGCCCCCTATTAACGCGGGGGAAAATTTGCCAACCTCCCGGTAGAATTGGGATCAAGTAGATTTTCAGAGAGGAGAGTCCCAGTCCTCTGATTGAGAAGAGGTTTCATGATTGGACTTCATAGCGGCAGAGGCGACGTTCGGTGATTGCTGCGGATTATTCAGAGCCTCTGCGCTATGCGCGTCATCCATTCATTAAAGAGAGTAATCAACTTTTCACGTACCTCCCCCATCTCCATGTAATTTTTTCCACTCAAATCCCTCCAACAATTTTCTCCCTGCTTTAGGAATCCATTCAATACACCCTGATTCTGCCGCGCGATTGGTACTCTCCCGCCACTTTCAAGTAAGATGGTGCAGATATTCACAACACACCTCACTGAGGATGGGGTGAAAAACAGGGTTTGAAATTCCCAGGGCGCCACCATTTAGAATTTTCGTACGTTTCTAAATTGACCTAGAACTTGGGTATTTGTTGAGAACACCCAGAGCGTTGTACGTCCACCCGTTGTTCACAGTAAGGCACTGAAGTCAGCACCGAAATGTTTCTTCGTCAACATGATCGTGAATGTAACGGTATACCTTCAGCCCAAATAATATCATTCTAGGGAAAAGCTGATTGTTGTCACGGCCAAACGAATCATCCAAATTAGGTGAAAAATCGGGAATGCGTCCAGGGTTTTACTTACGTTCAGCGACCATCAGAATTTCACAAATTACCGGGTGAGGGGTTTGTGGGGCAAAACGGCGCGTTACTACATTTATATTACAGTAAATGCCGAACGTTAGAGAGCTTATACCTCGACTGTGGTGGCATTTTCGTGGTACGCCGGTCCTGCACTGGAAGCTATACCGAGCGACCAAGCGATCAGGCAATCAGAGGCGACTTTGAGGAAGCGACACGAGGCGACTGAGCTCCTCAATTAGAGGCGGCAGGCGTAGTCTAGCAGTGCAGTTCCGTGGAAATGAAGTGCGGAGTTTTGGTGGTGGAGTAGCGACGAGAGAATTGGGAGCTGAGGTCCCTTGAAAATAAACTAATCGCAACCGAATGGGATCCTTCGCTCGTCGCTTGGTATCGCCCAAAGTCCTTCGCTCGAATACGCGTAATCGCTTGGTATCGCTTCCAGTGGAGGGCCGGCCTCCGGTATGTGTGTTTGCGTGTGTGCGTCGGTAGGTAGGTATACACCGCACAAAAAGACCGTACTGATCAGGGTAGGACCCTACTCCAGGACGCATGGTTACCAAGAGCGATTTATATACTATTTCAACAAGGAACATGTTTTTATGGGGGTAAACCGGGCTGGAGAGCGTCAGCGTCCGTGTAAACACTCGACTCCCCTCCCCGTCACCCACACAGTTCTCTCTCTACCCCACTCCTGACACCCAACCCACCTCCTCTCCTACCACACGTGGTGACTTCCCTTAGGAGTCTGGCCAGAGCCCACTCGGCCGAAAACTGCCGAGGGTGTTCGACCGTTTCCTGCTGTAGCGGCTGCCAGCTACTATCTCACAGAAGTCCGTGGAAATTTCGGGTGATTTGGTGGCACAGTGGTAACGACGTGTATTACACTGCGTTAGGACACTGGTTCGAAGCTTAGAAATCCCAAGAAGTTTTTTTTGCTTCCACATTACCGAAGGTAGGGAAGCCTTTCGTTATTGAGTAAAAACCTGTTCACCTGATGCAGTAGCGTAACTGGGTCGCACTGCTTATTTAAAAACCCCACAACTGTCTTGATTCTATCAGCTCCAAGCGAAATACGTACAACGAGTTATGATGAGAACCATGATAAGCGCTCCTAAAATCAATTTCTCATTAATATTTCCCTATCGCTCAACATTTTTACAATAATGATTCATCCGTCCCATAGAGTAACGGAAATTTAGAGGAAAGAAGAGTATAGCTGCCTGCAGTAGGGCGTCTTCCTACAATTTATTGTATTCCTGTATCCAGTGGCAACCGTAAAGTGTCAGGGTTGAACCTCTTATTCTAGGATAAGTCTTTAAATTGAGTGTAATGAAAGTGAAACCATAAAGATGGGGAAAATGTCGCCTCCTATAAAATCTGGACCGGATATGTTATCTTGGAAGCATTAAGGAGAAAGGGGAAGAGAGTGGGAAGTATTAATAATTCAACTCGAAGCCTAGGGCCCAGAAGGAAACTCGGAACAGAGATACATCACACAGGGGTTCGCGGGCACATCATATTTAGCAGTTCGGATGATGTCTTATCCTGTTGGTCCCCGCCCTTATAGTGAAGCATTTCATAGATACGGAAGAATGATGGATTTATGTTATCCATTCAACGAAAGGTTTGGGTGCACTGTTCTTCCTCTTTATCTTCTAGATGGCTTGTTGGTAACACCAGTATTATCGAGGGATGGCAAAATGATCGAATGAAAGGTTCTGCAACGCACCATAGGGCACGTACTTGAACTCCACTTGTCTAGGTGAACATGGTACCAAAAAATTATATACGTAAACATCCATTTCAGGCTGGGGCTTCAGTTACGTCCGAAAGCCCTGTCAGCGTCGCGGACCACCATAGTCTAATGATAGGATCAGAATTCGTTCTCATCATTTCGCTCATGGCTAACCATCGCTTAGCCCCCTTGAATGTATGTAAGTAGATACTCGCCCAGGTCCATACAAGAAAAACAATTAGCTCGACAAACGAAAATGGAGCCAACTCAACAACTGGATACACCTATTCAATGAAGGAAAGGATGCACCAAACTAAATTTTTCGTCCAACAGCGACATTTATTTTCCTAATTTTTGAAATTTACTCAGACTGGGACACACCAAAAATTAAGAGCATTACACTTACCACAAAATAACATTACACTAGAATGAGGATGCGCAGGCTTAGTAAGTTATCGGTCCAATTTATATTGAATTCATGAGACCCTCCAGGAGCCATTCCATGGAACTGTGGTCATCAAAACCGGATGAATCGGCTCAGCGATCCACAAAGCAATTGCGTACATTAATAAAAGCGTTGAACACAAAACGCGAGTGGAATTTTGATGACCGAAACTGCCACTTTCCAAAAACGTTCGCAATGTATCCGCTATCTTGATGAACTTCAATCAAAAGCAATAAAAAAGTCTATATAACTACTCCATCACAGTTTAAAACGAGTTCATTTGAAGGGAATTACTGATTCGCTGCCAGTTTCTACAAGGGGTTTCAACGAATAAATCCACACGCGGTGCAACGGAAACGATTCGCGATTTCTTGTGAAAGTTGCATTGTTGAACGTCCTTGATTATGACACTGCATCAACAAAGATGGCTGGACCGCAAGGATAATTTTTTTAAATCGGTTACTGATATGAAGACGATGAAGCTCTTTGAACGGAGCACACTGTCATTGGAACAAATTGCTTGCCATACATTTAACTCATCGCAAACCTCCCCAGCATCTTCCTCTGTACGTATACAGTACAAGTATCCCCCTCCTACCATTTCCCAGAGCGAGGTTCTGTGATTGAAGGATTAGTTTGCACATCAATCGCAATCTCTCTTCAAGGAATGGTGACGTGTGAACGAGCATTCAGATCTTTTCGACCTCCAAACATTCCACCGGGATTGAGCCGGGATTGATCGGGACGCAGCCTACGAAGCTTTCAAAAGCGTGGGTTGAATATATGCGAATACTGAGGGAGAAATGTTCAAAGTAGAGACAACAAATTCTGATGGTTGGTTATGTTGGAAGTGGTAAGAGGAACTTGACAAATCAGTTGCGAAGATAAATTGCTGACATGGCGAGAGCGGAATGACTTGCGAGGTTAACGAGACAGTTGGAATCGGTGAAGATTAACACAGGTGCTACGCCTTCTTCCATTCAACAGACGTGAAGCAACGGATGTCAAAATGATGATGTAGTGAATTCCAGCTTGTAAGATCTATTTCCTTTATTGTTTGAAAATGTTACCAGACGTTTGTACTATTAACTCGGGAAGTTCGTGGGTGGGAGGTGATCGAAATTCGACCGTTTAAAGCTTCCACGATCAAGGTGAACTTCAGTAAGTGATGGTGTCCTGATTACAGGCCCTGGATAAATCAGTAATTTTTTCCAATACGAGCACAAACCAAAGCCAATACGACCTCCCACCAATAATTCGTTGAAATAATAATAATAATATGTAGGTTCCTATATTATTGACATTGAGCCATTCAGTTTACTGCACTCTACTTAAATAAATGATCAGTCGGTAGCTGTCTAGTAGGTACGCTCCCCCCACTACCATCTCAACGTTCTTTCCTAACTCTAATTTTTAATCTGTTTGTTCTCACAAGTACACCATCACTCACCACTCCCCTGGCGCGGTTGTAAATCTCCATCTGATGTTGATCTTCAGTACGCCCAATAATACTTTCCATTGAAAGATTTCCACATAAAGAAAGGGGTATATGTAGACGAATATTCACTAGTTCTTGTTAATGACTTCTCCTGGTTCAGAATTCAACGCAAAAACTTTCAAAACTATAGCACGAGCGTAATGTAAAATATTAAATCACCGTTTCCATCTTGCTGGGAATGAGATATTGGCTTTTGAATCAAGCTCGAGGGGATGGAGAACGTGAGGCTGTGCGGATGGGTGGAGAACCGCCGAAGGGCAGCGAACAAGGAAAGTTTTCATCGCTTTCGTCGTACAGAGGTAGCGAACACATTTCCCTCGCTCAGCTTCCAAAAACGGCGAGTGCCTCAACCAAACGGTTACGAGTGCATTAACCAAACGGTTAACACCATTGAACAACATTCATACTTAGATCTATCAGCAAAATGAGAACGTGCCGGAAACTTCAGAGCCAGGAGCGGAAATTCTGAAGAGCACCCGACACAGGTCCACTCGTCGTACAGTTTGTTGATGGACCCAGTTTACTCACATCAAGATGACCTGCTGTTGTCAGTATCGCAGTTCACAGAAGTAGGTATTGATACCTAGCTCGAGGGCATTGACCACAGAAAACATGGAAAACAATACCTCAAAAGCTCATGTTAGTAACATGTTACTAAAACACAAAATGTACCTATTTTTATACACATTTTCACTCATAACACCCCTGGGTATATTCCGATCGGGCTGCGAACTTTCGAGACACAACTAGGGCCCAAATGGAGCATGAGTGCGAAAGAACGAGTTTTTTGACCGAAAATGAATCCGGTATACGTGATTCGGCTGACGGCATTTATGGAATCCACGCACCTAGAAACCTAAAAGAAAAAATTCTGAGGCGGTGTTATAAAAATTTTTTGCTGAGCGATTACATAAGTGTATTATTCACAGCATAATAAACCAAAAGTGATCTACGCAAAATGGGCAGGAAAACAGGAAAATAATAAACCGCTGTGTAATATTTTGCAGCGTTTTTAGAATCCACGCAACTTGAAAAGTAAAAGAAAAATTTTTGAGGGGGGTGTTCAAAAATTTTTTTTGCTGAGCTAATACATAGGTGTACTTATAATTCACAGAATAATAAACTAGAAGCAGTTTATTTTTAGGCTCGGTCCCTCAGAAGTGGCCGAGGCCTTATATTATTTCCGTTTTTACACTTTTTAGACAACTTCCATTATACTGACGAGGGTGGTCGGAGGGGGAAGCAGATTTCCTTTTCGACCAAGCTGAACATGAATCCATCGCAAACCGCTGTAAATTATTACACAACCGTTCATTATATATTATTATTAATTATTATTGTTTGTTTTACAGATGCCCCTTCTGCGTAGATCACAGTTTTCTGTAGTCAATACCTACCCTCGTGCTTCCCACAGGAAAGTCCTAAATCGATTACTGGAGCCAGCTGGGCAATATTACTGTTTCACAACTATGCGGTGGATTCAGCAACTCTACAGCAAACGTTATTCGTTAAGGATAACGTTTATTCAAGTTACAAAAGTACCTATCAGTAAAATCCAAAATTACCATCACTCTTCGAATGAAATAACCTCACGGAACCGTCGAAAACGATCTTCGTCGAAAAGCCCTCGCTATACAAAAACTGCACTGCTTTTTCCATCAACCAAATTCTATAATGAACTAAGCCTAATAAAGACGTTGACAGTTGCAACATAAGGTAGGAGTGTAAAATTGAGGGTTTCTGATCTCCGGTGAGTGCTACGGTCAAGTCAAAAATACTATAAATATTCTATATGTTATTTGAAAAGTAACACTCGTTCTCTTCGCTCATCAAATCCTGCAAGTGAGAGAAAACCCGACGATGGTAGGATAACAATAATGTCGCGGGGCTCTAGTTCCGTTAAGAAACTTGCGAGTTCGGTATAATCCGTAACAGGGTTAAAAGTTGCTTCGATAGGTATAAAGGTATTTTTCGTTGGGTTACGGTCTGAGGGATCTTGTGAACTTGTGAGCTTAACGTATCAGGGAAATCTCTGGTTGTGAAGATGCGCTGATAGGTCACAGCTTGCTGACTGGATTTGTTTCGAGTGGACTTTCACGTTGTATGCCCGACATACCTTCATAATGGGTTCGGAGCTTTGAAGAAAGATTGGTATCAGCAGGGGAATCCATTTGTTTCGCTATACGTTTCGAAATACTGGAGATAAGTACCTAGATATGCTCAGATATTTACATGGTTCGGGCTCATCATTATGATAATACATAATAAATACACAATACAAATTAAGTGTATAGTTGGTTATTTTCTAACGCAAGATCTCCAAGAGAGCTTAATAAATCGCTGAATGAATCTGTAGTTAATACTATGGCCACATCAAATCTGATGCCGGGTCTAGTCTCGAGATAAATCTGGCCATGTTTGCAACAAGTAAGGGATTATCAGGATGTTCCTTCATAATAATAATTACAATTAATCAACTGCTTTTAAGCATTTTATCTTCTCAAACCCCGTGGAAAAAGAGAGAGTGGGTGTGCCATTAATCTTCCTACAGACAAGACCCTCCTAACGTTGCGGTCGTTGATGGTTATTTTATTAGGACCCGTCCTGGCTTGACAAGCGGTTCAAGACTCCTCTTCCTCTGTAAATTATTACCATCGAGTTTACAATGGGATAACAGGACTCTAAACCAGATTTGAATGTGTTTTTTGATTATTCTTTTAGTTTCAGTTTCATATAGTAGTAACGGAGTACTAGTGTACCATCTACTGTGAGTAACATGTATGTAGTATTTGACCCCTAGATTAAACGATCTGAAGCATCCCAATTTATAAATAATGATCAAGTGATTAGGATCAACATTGCACGGAACATAATTATCATCTATACACTACTTAAAGAAGGGAAGTGGGAACACTCCTCGACACCTAGGCGTACGATTAAAAAAAAATTATCTATATACTTTCGTTTCAGCTCATTCAAAAGATTTACTCAGCCAAATACTCTCAACTTGAGGAAATTAAAATAATAATTTGAAGAGTCTGGTAGGTACCTAGGTAGTTTTTCCAGCAACTTTGGGGTCTATATCCAATTTTCAAGACGTGCAATTCCTGCTGATCTTTCGTCCCTCGTCGATGGTTTTCTGTCTCACCGTTATCGGAAGTGAGATTTGGGCATATTAAAATAACCCCCACAACAATTCAACTCACGTTCATTCGAACCACACTCTACACCCTTATTGGTCGGTAAACATGTGCTCTAAGATCCCACACTCTGCAGTTTTATAACAGCTGCTTACTCCCCCTTCCTCCCCGAACGTCATATTCAAATTACCCTCTCCGTCCTTCACCGTTGCTTCCAGCCCCTCAGAGTCATGTGACGTCATCAACCACCTCAGTCACGCCAAGTATCGTCCTTTTTATACTTCCACGTAACTTCGATTTATTTTATTTCGTATACATTGGAATTAGCTTAGTTCCACCACACCGGTAAGTTACAGAAGTTGCCATATTTGGTACCTAGTAGAGATATCTGCAAGCTCGCCCGGCAGTTGCGAGATGAAATACGTCGTAGAAACAGAAAAGGAAAAGAAAAACGCCACTGCGGAACACTCATCTTCGTACACGCCTCCGCACGAAAAAATAATAAAAGAATCCAGATGATTGTGAGAAGAGTGAGGAGGAAACAACACTTGATCCGTCAAAACCCTGTAACGAATTACCTGAAGGGAAACCAGACAGATTGCGCTTGAAGAAGGCCTAATGCTTTCTCTACCGGATGAAAGAGGAACCCCATTTTGCGTCGAGATTTTCATATTCCACGAGATAAACTCGCCTCCATTCTTTCCTCAACTTGGTTGGCGCACTCTGTGATTTAAGAAGCTCGGCTGTAATTAGTAGGGGGTGGGTGGGCAATGAAAAATGAGCGGGCTTTTTTTTTCTTTTTTTTTGATGAGCTAGTCCCATCTCGAGGAGTTGTCACGGATACTGCCTCAACAAGAGCAGTCTTGTTGACATAACAGCAGTTGGGGACACGGATTATAAATTTAATAATGACTAACCTTTAGCCCAAGCACATCTATAGAGTAGGTACTAGGCTATGCAGCTGTAAACGGAAGAACGCTATTCTTCCGTTTTAAGAAGCTATATAATAGTATATATTACTTCCTTCATACACTAGTTGGCCCGCTGTCCAGAGCCCTCAAAACAAAACATATTAGGCACTCTTGCTGACACCAGGATAGGTAGTATGGGTAGTACAGGTATCCTTGGTGGCGCCATAATTAAAACAACACACCAGACTTCCCGAAAAGTCTATATATCAATCAGTGTTCCTTAACTGGTCCCATATTCAACCCGACATACTCGTATTATGTTATGAAGCTTAAAGAACAATTCAGCATTCCGAAATCCAGGAAAGACAATAACAAAATCGATTCTAATTAATGCCTCATTACGGGTACGCATGACGCCATTATTTACTGGCTCATGTGGCGTCAGCTGTGCACGCCATTGTTACCTTACAGATATTCGAAATACAGTTTTCAAATTTCCAGGAAAACTGACCCGATGGTTGAAATTGGTGCTAAAATTATTTTGACTCAAGTACTAGCTGGTAGTGACCATTGAAACAGTGTATGAACGACGTCTATACCTACTTGCAAAAATTCTGATAAAATGAAACTGTCGAGTGTGTGATTGGTATGTTGGGTTTCTATTACTCACGTCCAAGTTATCCCGAGTAATTTCAACGGCCATGCTTACCTGTAACAAACAAGAAACATATATATAATAATAACATTAAATGGTAACAACAAGAATTCGATTGTAAGAATTAAAAATTAACAGCTAGTGACCTGCTAATAGTATAAATGCTGTTACTTCCTCCGAAAAATAGTTGCTAAAAGATCTTGAAAACGGCAGAGTGACAATAAATCTGTATAAACACTTACGAAACGTCGGTGTGTATATGTTCCCATGTAATTTTTTATCGAAGTAAGGTATTTTGAAGGGGAAAAACATAGGAGGTAGGTATACATACCTAGATTTCAAGCTCCCAAAAATCAATCAATTTTCAATTTAGAAAAAAAGGATAATTATTCTGGCTTTTCTAACTCATAGGTGCCAAATAATACCCTGGCTTACCGAAATGCACCACAGCTGAGCTATGCAGAAATCCATCAATGTCATTACTCCTTTTAAATTCGTATTTTGGTTTAGAAACGATTCAGCTGAAAGAAACTGAAATAACCTTGCGGTACGAATGAACAGAGTTGTGAAACTACCTAATTAAGTTCGATTTTAGTCACGCTCGTAGATAGTTGGAAAAACTGTTTACCTCGAAAGATCTCAAGCGATAATGATCAAAGAACCAAATCAGCTTTAAATGTGAATCGTCAATAATACTGTTAGGGAGCTCCAGGTGATTGCAACGGTTGCGAGGCGTCGTTTGTTACGTTGCTTCTTTGGATATTTGAAATTATTAAAAAGCGAGTTTTCATCACGGACACTTGTCTATTTTGTCGTATTTAGTGTGAGCGAGCGGTTTCTCACAATTGGTGTCAGAAGTGGGATTGGATTTTTGGACTAACCACAGCGACCATGAGCCAGGACGACGAGTGTGCGGGCAGGCAACTACGGGGCCGCCTCGTACCACTTCAGCGAGCAGGGGAGCTCGCCGATGGGCCGCTGGAAGAGGTGGAGGTCGCAGATGGGCCACTGGAAGAGGTGGAGGTCGCAGATGGGCCACTGGGAGAGGTAAGAATCGCCGACGGGCTGCCAAGGGACGTTGAAGGACTACATAACCAGGTGAGAATGTTGACTGAGATGGTAGGCCGGTTGGAGCGGGCCCAGGAAAGGGCACAGGCCGAACAAAGGGCTCAGATGGAACAGCTGTTGGGAGGGCCCCATTTCAGGCAGGTGCCACAGGCCAGCGTGCCAGCGGAAGAGCCACACGCCGTACTGCGGGACGCACTACTGCCACAAGTGAGCCACCAGGGCAGGCGAGAGGGCAGGGTGAAGCTGGGCTGCTACGATGGCTCCCAAGATTGGGGTGATTATAAATATCAGTTTCTGGCAGTAAGTCGGGCTAATGGCTGGTCAGCTGACGAGCAAGCCTTGCAACTCACCGCGGCCCTACGGGGACCGGCGTTGGCGGTGGTCGCTCGGTTGGGCCAGAAAGCGCCCTTGCACGAGCGCATGGAAGCCCTGGATGCCCGCTACGGTACCCAAGGCCAGGAACAGTTGTTCAGTCACCAGCTGCGCGCGCGCGTGCAGGCGCCAGGGGAGAGCATTGCCGCCTTTGCGGCCGATTTGGAGACCCTGGCAGGGCGGGCTTTTGCAGGCGCGGCGGCGAATGTAGCTGAGGCGATGGCCACCACCGCGAGCTACTTGGGGCACTACGTCACCCCAGAGGGGGTTCGAACAGACCAGAGGAAGCTGGCAGCGATTCAGGACTGGCCAACGCCCACCACAGCCAAGGAGATGCGGGCCTTCACGGGATTTTGCGGCTACTATCGGGACTTTGTGCCCCACTATGCCGAGCGGATGAAGCCGCTGTACCAGGCCGAGAATCGGACGCCTTTCGAATGGACTTGGGAGGATGAGGCGGCCTTCCGGAAGATGAAGGAGGCCTTCACGCAGCCACCGGTGCTGGGACATGTACAGGACAACGCCCCGTTCATCATCGACGCGGACGCAAGTAACGTGGCAATTGGGGCCACGCTGGCACAGCTCCAGAATGGACAGGAACGGGTTATTAGCTACTTCAGCAGGTGTTTAACGCGAGCCGAGCGGAACTACTGCGTCACTCGTCGAGAGTTGCTAAGTGTTGTCAAGGCGGTGGAACATTTTGCAGAGTTTGGCCTGGCCAATGGGCAGCCCTTGACCGTGCGGACTGACCACGCCTCCCTGAAGTGGCTCCTCAACTTCAAACACCCGGACGGGCAAATGGCTCGGTGGTTTGAGATCCTAGCCCCCTACGCGCCAACTATTGTTTATCGGCCAGGCAAGAGCCACGGAAACGCGGATGGGCTGTCGCGCCGCCCCTGCCTTGGGGAGCACTGCAAGTACTGTGCCAAGAGGGAGGTCCAGGAGGAGGGGCAACGCCTGCAGAGGTGTCAGTTGGATGATGGAACGACCAGGGAAAGGTGGGCCGAGAAGCAGCAGCGGGACTCCGTGCTGGTCAGGGTCAGACGGTGGGTGGCCAGCCAGGAACGCGCTGGGGATGCAGAGCTGGAGACCCTGGGTCCCGAGGAGAGGGCCTACGAAGCGATGTTTGCGGCGCTGAAACTGGTTGACGGATGCCTATATCGGGAGTGGGAATCGCCAGACGGAAAGCGCACAGTCCTGCAATTGGTGGTGCCAGAGGCCAGTAGGAGGGACGTCTTTGAGCAGGTTCATTGCTTGGGTCACTTTGGAACGGCCAGGACGGTGCAGTCACTGCGAGCGCATTTCTACTGGCTGGGGATGCACCGAGACGTTGCCACGTGGTGCCGGGCTTGTCGAACCTGCCAGGAACGGGCTGCCCGGGGGAAGGGCAGAGCGCCATTGCAGATCCGACTCACTGGGATCCCCTTTGAGAGGGTGGGCATCGACCTAATGGGGCCCCTGCCACTGTCCACGCGTGGAAACCGCTACATCCTCACCCTCCAGGACTACTTCACAAAGTGGCCGGAAGCGCTAGCCATCCCTGACAGCAAGGCCGAGACCGTCGCCCGTGCATTAGTTGATCACGTCGTCTCCCGCTTCGGGGTGCCAAAGGAGATCCACTCGGACCAGGGGAGGAGCTTCGAGGGGGAGGTCTTTCAGGGTGTCGCTCGGTTGCTGGGGGTCCGCAAGACCCGGGCCACGCCATTGCATCCGCAGAGTGATGGACTAGTCGAGCGGATGAATCGGACGCTGTGGCACGTGCTGGCGAAGCTGATCGGCGATGACGACCATCAACGGGACTGGGACGAGATGCTGCCCATCGCGCTACTGGCCTACCGAACTTCTCAGCACTCCAGTACAGGATTCACGCCGGCCAGGATGATGTTTGGGCGGGAGCTCACCCTGCCGGTGCATCTCCTGGTGGGGGCTCGGCCCGGAGGGATGACAGCACAGGGGTACGTCGCGGAGCTGGGACAGCGTCTGGCGGAGATCCACGAGCGGGCACGGCAGCAGCTCCAGGTGCGCGCGGAAGAGATGCGCCGCCGGTACAACTTGAAGTCGCGCAGGAACGAGTTCCAGGAGGGGGACCGCGTTTGGTTCTACAACCCGCGCAGGAGGCAGGGGCGCCTGCCCAAATTACAACGCAGCTGGGAGGGCCCATGCGTGGTCGTGAAAGTACTTACCGACGTGGTGTTCCGGATTCGGACGGTAGCGGGACGGCTGCGCGTCGTGCATCATGACAGGCTGGCGCCGTTTTGCGAGGAGGGAGCGGTGTTAGGGAGCTCCAGGTGATTGCAACGGTTGCGAGGCGTCGTTTGTTACGTTGCTTCTTTGGATATTTGAAATTATTAAAAAGCGAGTTTTCATCACGGACACTTGTCTATTTTGTCGTATTTAGTGTGAGCGAGCGGTTTCTCACAATACTATGAGATGACTGCGCTAATCCCGTTACATTTTCTAGACATAAAGGGTAGTTGTACCAGTAGATGGACACTCTCTGGCAGTCGGACACTGGATAGTTTTCGCCATATAAATAAGCCCAAGATGGAGGAGCGGGGATCAAGAATACTACTCGGCCCAAGTCCTTTCCATTCTCAAACCTTGTATGTGTCAGAAACAGTTATACCAACCTCCAAAAATCTCATCTTCTGGTTGTGAACGTTCGATTTAAGTGGGTCGGTCAACCCTGCTAGCACTTGAAAAACGCGGCTGTTTTGGTCTATTATTTTCAATAATGAACCATTGGAATCGAGCATGAAAAAAAAAATTCTTACCCCCCCTCAAAATTTGATGGTTTACGTTTCAAGGTATGTAGAATCCAAAACTGCAATAAAAATATTTCTGTCTGTCCGCCGTACGCCGTACGGGGTACGCCGTACGCCGTACGGGCCACTTTTCTTAGTTACCATGAAAAAAAATTGATGAAATTCGGGTTATAGGTTCCGTTCGGCGTCTAGTTGGTCCTCGAAGCTCGACGTTACTGTGAGTCATCTCTAAGGGGTTCAAAATAGGGGTTGAAATTTTCAAAATGCCTATACCATTTTTTTACGTAAATATTTTTACGGTTTTAAATAGTCCTTGAACTTGCGAGTTTTTTAAGACCATCCGGAGCATCGTACGTCCAGCCGTTCGTTCACAGTAAGGCCCCGAAGTTTGCACCGACAGGCATTTTCGACTCCAGTGTGAATGAAATTGTATACAATTCAAACCAAATCTCGTAACCAGAGACGCGCCCACAATAGGAATTTGTGAATACGGCCAATCATTGGTAGGGATCACCTGATTATATTGGCGGAGTATGAAGTCGAGTTGGTTGTTCTGTGATATTATTTCATTTGAAAAATGATGGCTCTTTTGGAGTTTGTTGGTAGGTAGTGAAACTTGAACAAACGTTGAAGTATTATTGATGGGTAAATTATTACTACGGTAAATCATTACTCAACGGTAAATTATTACACAACGGTTCATTATACCATCTACGTAGGGCTGGAGTTTGTTGGTAGGTACTTTTGCAACTTTTTTCACTCCTCATCAACAATTTCTTTTCAGAACTTCATTATGTGTGTTTCTTTTTGTTAGGTACTGTTTGTCATCGGCAGAATTATTTTAGCAACATTTAACTCGTGATTTAGGTAGGTACCTAGTAACGAGTACGGGGTTAGGTACTAACCTACGGAGGGTCTGCGATCTACATAATATGTATATAATAGAATAGTACATATCATATTATATAGAAGGGTTATCTATACATAGAGCTGTGATCTGTAACAGGAGGGTATTCTATACAAAATAATAAACCGTTGTGCAGGGATTTGCAGCGTTTTTGCTAGTGGAGGTGCTACGTGGAAATAAGGTATATAACAATCTAATTTACTCTTCTAATTCTGAATACTATTTCTTTGGTGTGTTGCTGTGTCGCAACTCTCCCGCCGACCTGGAATGATGACTGAAATAAGTGATTTTCAAGCAATTAATTTATTAGATGACTGTGTCCGTCTACAGGAGACGCAAAGCACCCAACTTTTTCTTGTTCTCGTCTCTTAACCACAAAAATACATTTCTGAGATCATCATTAACGTTCTATTACTTGTCTTATGTTTATTATTCAGTAACCCTATTTCAAGGTAATGAAGCAGAAATAAGTCATACTTGAGAAAAACTAAATTTTTATGGGTCGCCAAAGTGATGCAGTTAAGTATCCGTCTACTGGTACAACTACCCTATAGGGAAAGCAAATTATATGGAAGACAAATCGTAATCGGAGAAAATATTTTACAGGACCAGCGGAAAAGTCTTCGAGTTGCCCTCAATTGAACAAACCTTTTTTCCACTTCTTATTGACTTCTAAGAACAAAGAGGTTGTTCCATCCACCACACCTCGTTCCAGCTCTCACGCCAGCGGCACGGAACTCGTAACTAGTTCCCAGGAAAGCTCTCCAATGCACAACTTGTTTGGTTCAGTAGAAATAATACAATACAATTGGAAAAATAAGTACTTTACTTATTTTTCAATTCCAAAGGAAGAAGGGCTTATAAACGAGGAGGTATAATGGGTTCGTAAACAATATATCGTGATTAGTGCATTATTGGGGTGCAGATCAATTCACAAAAAGATCTACAAAGTTTACCAATCAAATGAGTCGGTTTACTAACCACGTTTAAGGACTGAATCAATTACTAAGTTTTAATATCATAGCAAAAAGTCAATCTCTGCCGTTGCGAACTTGTCCCAGATAAAAAGCAACGTAGACGAAACACTAGCAGAAGAAATACGAATTTACCTCGAACCCCGGATCTTGTTATACATTTATTAGAAATTAACTCATTAGTCAGGCGTTACTCAGCAGCGAGGTGAGTTTAGGTAGGTACTCGGATTAAACTTGGGAATATCTTACAATGGCTCGCAGTTGACTTCGTTTAAATCCGGATTTCTATAAAGATTATACCAACACCCAATTATTCCTTTCGCTTGCGCATTCCCACATGCGAAATATATTAGACACGCAAAAACCGACTGTGGTGAACTTCTGAGAGATCACTGCATGGTGTTGGTCCACTTTTGATGTCCTACGGATCCAACAGTGATCGGAACTATATTACATAGTTTATGCGCATGTGCAAACATAAAATCCTCGCAACGTCCATTTTCAAGTACCTACATAATAAATTCAAAATTGAAATCTTCCTTTACTATCGCATTCCTATTATAAACAATCCGCCATTCGAAAAATAGAAAATACCTATGGACGCCGGATCGTCCCACCCGCCAAGAAAACTTAAAAACTCGAAAGCAACCAAGAACAGAAGTTATAGGACAGAACCAGTAGGGGTCCCCGTAACTCGGCCCCCTGGAGTCTCCGGAGCTGATTTTTCGTACACCCATTCTGAACGGGTCCTTGAGGGTGTGTACAGAATTTCACCCCTCGGGACCATCAGCAGCCGGAGTTAGAAGTTTTAGAATCGCTACTGTTCATGTTTTTCTACTTCTTCCTGTTCTTCTTCTCTGACAGGGCTACAGCCTCAAAGACATAACGGATCGAGCTGAAATTTTGCACACACATTCGTTATGCTCCAAGGAAGAGGCATGAGGGGGATGCAGTTTCTAGGAGAGGGCTTTAAGAGCTGAACTTTGGCAAACTTGTTCACTGGGGCTTTCTGAGGAAGTGATCAAAATCTGAACCCGATCAGTCGAAATTTGTTTAGATGTGTAGGTTCTGAGAAAAATAAATGTTCGGTAAGTACTGGGAAAAAAATGTTTACTCCATCAATGACAAAATATGTACCCCCCCCCCCCCCCACCACAACACTTTTGTCAAGATTTAATCGCCAAGAAAACCTCCCCAGCCGAAAAATAGATTGGTATTAATTTTGATCACTAAAACAGCAAACTGTTCCTTCCTCCTCCGTAGGAAGTCGGTAGAACCCTGCCCCCCCCCCCCCCCCTCCCACCAAGACTATTTTGCCGGGCAAAATGGATATCAATCCTTTTTGCCGCTGCGGAGGTTTTCTTGGCGAGAAAATGTTTACAACAGAGTGTTGGGGAGGGGAGGGGGGATAAATTATTCAATTCACTCCACCAGTTCATTTTTCTGTTTAAATTTGTGTTCATTATTAAATTATTATAGGTGCCACTCATTTTCTCCATCACTCCTTTATATTATCCACAACACTTATGTACTCTACCCAATAAAGATTATGTTACGATTGTGTTAAGATTATGCTTAAAGATGTTGTTTCAGTAAGTACGAAAAAATATTAGGAAAAGCAAGACAGAGGATACTGCATAAGAGATATTATAACCCCTAAAGAGCTTTCCAAATTCGACTAGTGTTCCCTTCTTTCTCCACATTTTCCCCACATAGCATATTCGTACTTGACAGTTTAATCAACTGTTGTATCCGTACCTCCCAAGGTTAAGTCTGTACGAACTAAATCAATTGTGAAGAAATCGTGGAAACCCATTTCAAAGAAAAACGGAGTTATTGAAAAAAAATAGTCTATTTCCACTCATACACGAAAAACGAGAAAAACACTGTATTTCTCAGTGTTTCTTCACTGTTAACAGTGTTTTACTCGTTTTTTCGTGTATTAGTGATGGAAATAAACTATTTTTTCAATAACTCCGTTTTTCTTTCTAGAGTACGCAAATACAGCGACGCTACAAAGTTGGAAGTTTTGCTACGTCACATTGAGCATTTGCTCTAGAAACACTATCCCCATTATGTGAAAATTGTAGCACGCTCATGGATCAGACAGCTAAGTTCCGTGAGCTGCTAATCTCCCCAATCCTCCGACGAGCGCCATTGTCGTGCTTTATTCATCCGACCTGGAAGCTTCCGTACCGTTTGTTATGGGGAAGAATAGGTTCTGCTTCAATAGCTTTTCTTCTTAGCACACTTAAGTTAATGCTTCCATTTGACGATTCGAGAACAAAAACAAGAGCTCGCTGGGCATCTGTGGCTCGTCAGTCAATAGAATCTATTCAAAAGAGATCCATTAATGCAGCATGAGGAAAAAGGTATTATTGTTGTGATAATATCGTTGAGGTGGTTGTTAGCTACCGTGTTGACTCCCACATTATAAATCCTATAAAACAACAAATCACCTACGACCTAGATCTATAATAATTTTCGGATATAGACATGCAATGATGGAGGATAATAACTAACAACACTATTTAAAATGTGGCTCCTTAAGCGTAGGTTTGCCCCAAATACGAGAAGTATTTAAACAAAACTGAACAAGGTGTTTATTGATTGAGCTTATAAGATCTATTCTTCTAGTGTCAGCTGTTATGGTACCAATACTGCAATAATACCTGCAGGACTAAAATATAGTCAATATAATACAGAAATACATATTGGCTAGGTAAGCATATTGATTTGAAACGTGTTTTTGATACTGTACACCCCGTACCTTACACACAACCCCACATTACACAATAATTAAACTGCTACATTTATGCACAACTTTTGAGCATTTTTTTAGAAGATTCCTATTCATGTTCTCAATTTATAATTTGTTGCCAATTCAAAGGGGGGAAAACAGGCAAAATGAAATGCTAACCAGAAGCTAATTAGCAACATAATACGGAATTTTTCACCGGAATATTCATGCCTATGCAGTTAACACGAGGGCTGGAGGTGTTCACAGTACGTTGAACCTTCGATATTGATATCTTTAATATCTTTACACTCAAAATTCTCAACCGATTATGTCTTGATTTCGTCTCGCTTCATAGATAAGCAAACATCACCTCCTCGTACCAGTTTGATCAGCCTATCAATCCTATTACATGATGGCTTCGGCATTTTATAGCGTTTTCGTTTTGGTAAATAGCTTTCTACCTACCAAGCCCAGCAGCAGTCAGATCAAATCAGGTTGGTGTGGGTAGCCCGACCACAAATATTTCCAAAACTTTCTGTGCACACCTTGAAAACCACTCAGCCAACTTAGCAGAGAGTACTGCAAAACAAACAACAAGGAAATTCAATAAGATGTAGAGAAATACATCTTTCGTTCACCACAATAATTCTATATTTAAGCTTTTCACTCAAAGTCTGAGCATCATCAGGTACATACAACTAGTATAATGTTTATGTTATTTGTATGTACCTGACGATGAGAATCTGAGTGAAAAAGCTTCGTGCTTAAATATACATTGTGGCAAACGAAAGGTTTATTTGTTTTATTCTCTACATCTTAAGATGGCTTACCACTCCATCATCGCTTATGGCTTCTACAGTGAAACTTGATGAACAGATGAACTTTCAATAGTTTCCGTACCTACTCACTGAAAGGCGATGGTATTACACTTTCAAATTCTGAATTAGTGGAGGTTCCTCAAGCAGGGAGGGCCGGGACTACTAATTACGGACGACACGCAGACGGACAACACGCAGGGCCGGGAGGAACCTACTACTAATTATGGACAGCACGCAGAAAATTACGGACAACACGCAGATAAAGTAAAGCACTCCTACTGTAGGGCCGGGAGGAACCTATTACTAATATCCCGCGAGCATGAACCACAGCAGATATTAGTTGCTCCTTAGGGTCTTTTGCTAGCACCCAGCAAGCATGAACCACAGGAGGTGCTAGATGAAAGGCGGGGACCTAATAATAGTACCCCGCGAGCATGAACCACAGCAGATAGTTGCTCCTTAGGAGTCTTTTGCTAGCACCCAGCGAGCATGAACCACAGGAGGTGCTAGATGAAAGGCGGGGACCTAATAATAGTACCCCGGGAGCATGAACCACAGCAGATATTAGTTGCTCCTTAGGAGTCTTTTGCTAGCACCCAGCGAGCATGAACCACAGGAGGTGCTAGATGAAAGGCGGGGACCTAATAATAATATCCCGCGAGTATGAACCACAGCGAGTATTGGCTACTCCTTAGGAGTCTTTTGCTAGCACCCCACTCGCATAAACCACAGCAGGTATTAGTTGCTCCCAAGGAGTCTTTTGTCAGCACCCAGCGGAATGGACCACAGCGAGTGTCGGAGAAAGGGGTCGGAAAGAGCGGAGTCCCAAGTTGGGAGTCGGACCATCGACTGAAGAGCTGGGCCAGAAGGGCTGTTTTTATAGGGATTTTTCCACCCGTCCCCCGCCAACAATCGGCTGTTATGCCTGTTGAGGAGCGATGGCGGTTGGGAAAAACCCCTGGTTACTTTCCTCTTGACGCTGCCCTCCTCATCGTTCCCGTCGTTTATTTGGTTAAATCGCCTACTATTACATGGGAGTGGTATATGTAGAGATTTGGGAGGAAACACGACAGGTAGGTAGTACCTAGGTACTGAAAATGATCAACTTCCTTAACCACTCTTCAGAAAATAAAAACCTTCTTAATGTTTTATTTTATTTTTTCAAATCCGCTCTTCAAAGTCACTTGAAATGAACTATTAAAAACAGAGTTCCATCATAAATAATATGGTCTCTAACGTATACTTATTTTTCTTCCTACGAAGGAAGAAATAATGTCCTGACACAAAACCGGGACGATATTACTATATTCTTTAATACAACTAGATAAAGAAATTCGATAGGATCGGATATTTGGGCTTCCTATTTTAAGCCTGCTTAGGGTTCTTCGAAAGCTTAGGGTCTCAAGATGATTTCAGAGGCTATTAACCCTTAAATTGCCCGTGTATTGAAACATAGCCGCCGATAATCCAATAGCACGAGAAGTCGGAGGTTTGGCGCTAGGAGGATCAGGGATGGAGAGATATAGAGCTCCTACGCTGCGCCATCTATTCAGTTCTCCGATAATGCGGATACTGAACTGAAAGGGCGCTGAAATGTATCGACGCTATGGCTCAAGCCAAGGGGCTGCAAGTCATGGGTTTTCCTTTGTCAACTAATACGATGATGAAAGCAGAATGGTGGTTATTCTCGATGGCATGGAACAGGGACAGAGCCAGGTTTATTTGCGTATACAATGGGAAGGGAGGAGCGCGATGGAATTACAGCAATAAATAAGGGTTCATTGAATAATCTGATAATTTCACTCCAGTGAGAATGATGAGGAGCTTTTCTGCGTGAGTTTGAATAGGCCACTGCTTCATAAACCATCCGCTAACTCCCGACAAAAAATGTATTTGAAGTTGTGCTTCCTTTTAATCAAAATTCGCTCAGTTGCATTCAAATAGGAGTTACTCTGGCTTTCAATATATTTCAAATTATATTGTATGACGTAGTAGAATCTTATATTCCATAACGCACTGTAGAATCGCAGTAGAATCACATAATCTATAACGTAGTAGAACCGTACACCGTATATTCTATAACGTAGTAGAATCGTATATTCTATGTATAATGCAGTAGACTCGTATATTCTACAACGTAGAATCGTCTGCTCTATTCTAATTTAGATTCTTTAGTAGGTGTCACACGACTATGGTTGTTTTGGGAAGCAATGACTGAGCATGTCTCTAATAGGTACCGTATAACGCATCATACCTCAATTCACTTCGCACTTTTCTTAGTTACCATGAACCAAAATTAATAAAATTTGGTTTGTAGGACCCGTTAGGGGTCTAGTTGGTCCTCGAAGCTCGACGTTACTGCCAGTCATCTCCAAGGGGTGAAAAATAGGAGTTGAAATTTTCAGAACGCCGTAGCTCGAAAACTTTCAATAGAAGGGTATGGGTTTTTTAACGTTTTTAAATTGATCTTGAACAGCAGAATTTATTGAGACCACCCGTAGCTTTGTACGTCCAGTCGTTCGTTTGCAACGAAAAGCTTCGTCAACATGATCGTGAATCAAACGGTATAAATCCGGCCCAGATATCATTGCTAGGGATCACCTGATTATAATCACGGATGGCTCTATGACGTCAGCTGGTTACTCTGTGATATAATTTCGTTTGAAAAGTTATGTCTCTTGCAACTTGAACAAACGTTATGCTTCATGAATAACAATAAATAATTATTAATGATTGAATTATTGAATCCCAGGAATTTTTATGAAACTGTAATTCCCGGGCCGAATCCAGTAGTCGATTTGGGGCTTTCCTGGGGGGAGCACGAGGGTCAATACCTACCCTTATTGACCAGAGAAAACAGTTATCTACGCAGAAGAGGCATCTATACTTGTAAATTATTACAAAACGGTTTACTACACAATGGTTTCTTACACAACGGTTTATTTATACTTAATGATTCATGAATAACAATAAATAATTAACGGTTGAATCATTGAATCCTGCGCATTTTTATGAAACAGTAATTCCCGGGCCGGCTCCAGTACTCGATTTACGGCTTTCCTGGGGGGGGTGGCACGAGGGGCAGTACCTACCCTGTACTGACCACAGAAAGCAGTTATATATGCAGAAGGGGCATCTATACCGGTAAATTATTACAAATCGGTTTACTACACAACGGTTTATTATTTACCTTATGTTTCGTGAATAACAACAAATAACTAATGGTTGAATTATTGAATCCTACGCATTTTTATGAAACTGTAATTCCCGGGCCGGCTCCAATACACGATTTAGGGCTTTCCTGGGGGAGCTCGAGGGTAGGTACTGACCAAGGAAACAGTGATCTACGCAGAAGGGGCATCTGTACAGGTAAATAATCAACCACTGTGTAATAATTTGCAGCGTTTTTGAATGCTCCGTACCCTGAAACGGAAACCATCAAATTTTGAGGGAGGGTTACATATTTTTTTTTCCATGCTCAATTCCAAAGGTTCATTATTAAAAATAATAAACAATAAATGCAGTTTTCATGTTTTTAATTAAGAAAATGTCCAGTTCTGGTTTTCCTATGAAATAAGTCAAGTATAGTTCTGTTCTCTCAAGTTAATCGACCACTAAATCAAATTAGTTAAGTCAGACGATCACTCCACCACTAAATTTCAATAGGGTAGGGTAATTATTCACAATATTAGCGTTCCCACATATTAATTGATAACTGAAATAATTACATGATAATAAAGTCCATTAATTTTTAAATTTGTTGATATGAAATGTTCCGAGTTACAACACACTGAATGCCTTGCTGAAATTCTTGGAAATCAGTCACTGAAAGAATTCATTGATAAGGGTATAACAACGGTGATGTAGATGGATCAATGTAAGGGGTAGAATCAATATCTCATAAACCACAGGAAATTCTAGGTAAAAAGACTACCCAGGCAACGGTCATTCGTGGTATTGTATTCAGATCGTCACTGCCGTTTTCCAAACTTGCAAGACGCTACGAGGTATTTCAACCACATCGTATAACCTACCTCGTTATATCCGAAGTCACCTGATCCGGAAGAAGGATTGACAGTGAGGGCACGTTCGCGTGCGTTACTTACCGGACGAAAACAGAGCAGGCTGGTTCGTTGTGGTGTTTCCGGTCGAAGGAGCGTATCCAGCGAGCAACCCTCATCAAGCCCATGGGAACCGACATAAATTAACGGCGACAGTAATATACACTAAATATACACTAACGCTGGGTGCATTTGCCTAGGCCCACGTTTAAACTGCTCGAGTCCCTTGGCCACAGGCCCGATAAATGAGACTGATACTAATACTGCTTACTGAATACCACTTCCACTAAAATGGAAGGATGGACGTTTCGTACTTGCAAACGGAGTTAACTTCGAATCACTGTATGGATTATTGTAATCAAAGGAAAACTGTGAATAGAATAACATTGCAAGCAACGAGAAAGAGATGAGTTCAGAAGAAATACACCTACTAATCATCCCAACCCAAAACGCTTTATCCACATAACGATTAATAAAGTGCTTTTATTAGTAAGAGCAATGAGTTGAAACCATCCTCAACCGGCCAGGGCACGTTGACCCAAATGCACTCGTATAATCGAGCAAACAGTGAATAGACAAATAATTTTAATGATCCATTTTTTTGACCCTTTAATGATCAAGTGAAATTGAACTATCTAAAAAGAACAGCAATATAATGAGCAACCCTACGGCAGAGCAGCTCGTTTTTTTCACAGTTGTTTCTTATGTGGGAGAAGTGAAAGTAGTATAAAAGTATAGATAAAGTTGCCTAGATTAGTATAAATCCAGGATACAGATGTCCCACGAATACCTACTAAACGGCGGGACTGAGATGGGACCAAGATAGTGACTTCGTGTGTTGATTTAGGCAGGTGTTTTTCCAGTGGCCATTCCAATAACAAAAGGTTGGCGGCCCAAGGTCGCATTTAATCGAACACCTCTGATTTTCAACAAACAACAAATGCAATTTTCATGGAAATGAGAATCCCATGAAGAATAAGTAAGTAGGTAAATCATTTCAGGCAAGAGAAATCATGTAAGATTACAGGTAGTTGGTATTTTCATATATTAAAAATATTGCACAATTTTCGGAAAAGTTGTGTACTAGACTACACACATTGCACAATATTAAATTCACAACGCAGCAGCTAAGAAACAGCCGCAGCAGAAGCGTAGTTTTGTTTGCTCGAGCACTCAACGGCTTGAATAACGCGTAATTAAAAGGAATATATTAAAATGCCAAAGGAAACCTCTATGCTACGCTGTCTCAAAGGACGGGTTGGGACGGCGCCCATCCTTAAGGTATCTGGCAAACCTCCAGGAAACCTTTTCCGTCGAGAGGGTCATACTTAATTATCAGAGAATTTATCTATTCGGATGAAGAACATATTTGTTCATAGCAAAAGAGGCTCCCCACGAGTTGTAAACCGTTCGAAATTTATCCTGAGCACAGGAGCTCTGAGAAGGGGCGACCTTGTGAAGAAAAGTCTCGATGAAGGCATCCAATATTGAGGTCTCTCGCCCGCTCGGATAAAATATGGAGGGAAAAGGGCGCTTTAAAAATGCCTGAAGCTCTCCGAAGTAAACCATCGCATCCTCAAGTTGCTTTGTACAGCGCCGATTATTAAATGTACTATAAACATGAAAAATGAGTCGGAATAATATCATATTCGTCTCCCCGACATTTCTGGCGAAGTCGCTTTTGGTTGAACGAACATCGCTTAACAAAAAAACAGTAAATACCTAGTCTCTCAAAAAATTATTATCAATTGAAAAAATAAATAAAAAATACAAAAATTAGAAGTCACCTCTTTCGCCACAGTTTTACATGAGGAGAACTCGTAAACGCATCTAGTAGGTAAGTAAGCGGCGGTAGGTAAGTGGGCAATACCACATTTCTCCATATCGGATGATGATTTTCCACAGATTCTTTTTTGATGGTCAGATAATTTATTTATGTATTTATTTTGATTTGTTATTCTCTAAATAATACACCTATGTATCGGTTCGGAAAATATTTTGGAACGCCGCCTCAAAATGTTTTCTAACGTTTCGAGGTGTACCTATAGATTCCAGAAATGAAATGTCCGTCCGCCGTGTCATCGATTGCTCAAAAACAAAATTCAATATTTATGGGTCAAAAACCCTTGGAAATGGCTGTAATCACCAGAAATTTGTATAACAACACAGGAGGTAGTGTTAACAACCCTGTTAACACTACCTCCTGTGTTGATTACCCAATCAAGAGAATTCAATGAGAAGTTCAATGACAAGATAATCTGTCAAAATTAGGAGCATAATTCGGGCTGTTTGGGCCAACGATAATGAAAACCGTAAAAACAGCTATTTCAGTATTATTACACGTGAAACAAACAATAAATAGCCAACAATTGTGTATGTCTAACAGAATAATGAACTCAAGTGACAAGGATTTTGCAGCGTTCAATAATTGTATTCGAGAGCTTTACGTGGAAATGAACCTTTACGGAACTGTTCCACCCACTGATTCTAGTTTCTGTTTGATAGCTAACTGCTAGACCCCACCGTCCATTATTAAAAGTTGGATGAGTGGGGTGAGGTCTCGCCGTAGAACAGAATTATTGAAGTTAATGGACTTCCTGTGCTATCTCGTCAACCTCATTGGTTAAATCAATACCCCCTGCCCGCAGGCCACTACCTAATCGATACTGAAATACGAATTGTGCACCACTTCATGCAGAAAAGTTCATTTCAAAACTGGAAACGGAGAAGTTGTTTTCAAATTGTTCACTAAAACACAATTCTACACTTTCATTTCCCATTCCAAATATCAGAGAAAAAATTTGGTTACTCCGGTCTGTTCATCTGTTTGATTGTGTGTTGGGTCACAACAATCATCATCGCAACGACGGAAAATTTAAAGAAGGGCGATGGGAAGAAGCAAACTCCATGGGCCGTATTGAAAAAAATTTACAAAGGTTGGGCTTTAGGTCACTCTTACCTTAAAGGTGAATCCACACTATGCCGAATCAGGCCGGGCGGCCTGAGCCGGGAGGCCTGAGCCGGGCGGGTTGTTGGTGCGGCACGACGTCCACACCTGTTTTGTAATGTAGACGCCCCGAAAGCTCAGTTTCATTCGAGCAAGGGCTTAGTGAAGGCTTCACTAAATTCACGTCGCGACCTAAATTGGAGCAACAATGGATGATGATGCAGTTTTAGCAGCTGCTGCTGCGATCATTATTGGAGCTGCCTCGCATGAGCAGCGCCTCTCCCCGCGCCCTCGGAGATTTTGGGTGCGTCCTAGCCCAATGAAAGGCCGTAAGAAATATAGGGCCACCGAATTTATGGATGACCTTCTCCTGAATGAGGTGGACGATCTCAATTTGGAGTATAGTTGGATTGCATTATAGTTCGTTGCATATAGTTCGATGGTTGGATTGCATTTTCGGATTCTACATATACCTTGAAACGTGAACCATCAAATTTTGAGGGGGGGTTAGAATTTTTTTTTTCTTGTTCGGTTCCAATGGTTCATTATTGAAAATAAGAAACCAAAAATTACTGTCCATGAAACAAAATTGATGAAATTCGGGTTATAGGTTCCGCTCGGGGTCTAGTTGGCCCTCGAAGCTCGACGTTACTGTCATCATCTCTAAGGGGTTCAAAATAGGGGTTGAAATTTTAAGAACGCTGTAGCCCGAAAACTTGTGATAGAAGGGTACGGTTTTTTTACGTTATTAAATTTGTCTTGAGCTAAAACATTTTTTGAGACCACCCGGAGCGTTGTACGTCCAGCTGTTCGTGTGCACCATAAAGCATCGTCAACATGATCGTGAATCAAACGGTATAAATCCGGCCCAGATAATCATCACTAGGGAGCACCTGATTATAATCAAGGATGCCTGTAATAGGTCGAGTTGGTTGTTCTGCGATATTATTTCATTTGATAAGTGATTGACTATTGGATTTTGTTGGTAGGTACTTCTGAAACTTGAACAAACTTTGAAGTATTACTGATGGGTAACTTATTACACAATGGTAAATTATTACACAACGGCAAATTATTACACAACTGTAAATTATTACACAACGTTAAATTATTTTACACAACAGTTCATCTGCCAAGAAAGGGCTGGATTTTGTTTATCGGTACTTTTGCAACTTGAACAACCGTTGAAGTATTATTGATGGGCAATTTATTACACAACGGTTCATTATACTTGACCACGAACAGCAAGTCTTCTTGCCAACTGAACTCTCAAGCCGCCCGGCACGTCTAGACTGTAAACATAGTTTCAATTCGGGTCGGCTTCCTTTGATCCGGACCGACTTGATTCGGGTTGGCTTCGGCAAGATTCGGCTCGGCTTTCGGCCTTAAGGCGCGTCCACACTATGCCGTTCGGCAACGTTCTGCCTGAGCCGCGCGGCAAAGCCGAACTGGTGAGGACGTGCCGCCCGGGCTGGCCTCGAGGCCGAAAGCCGAGCCGAATCTTGCCGAAGCCAACCCGAATCAAGTCGGTCCGGATCAAAGGAAGCCGACCCGAATTGAAACTATGTTTACAGTCTAGACGTGCCGGGCGGCTTGAGAGTTCAGTTGGCAAGAAGACTTGCTGTTCGTGGTCAAGTATAATGAACCGTTGTGTAATAAATTGCCCATCAATAATACTTCAACGGTTGTTCAAGTTGCAAAAGTACCGATAAACAAAATCCAGCCCTTTCTTGGCAGATGAACTGTTGTGTAAAATAATTTAACGTTGTGTAATAATTTACAGTTGTGTAATAATTTGCCGTTGTGTAATAATTTACCATTGTGTAATAAGTTACCCATCAGTAATACTTCAAAGTTTGTTCAAGTTTCAGAAGTACCTACCAACAAAATCCAATAGTCAATCACTTATCAAATGAAATAATATCGCAGAACAACCAACTCGACCTATTACAGGCATCCTTGATTATAATCAGGTGCTCCCTAGTGATGATTATCTGGGCCGGATTTATACCGTTTGATTCACGATCATGTTGACGATGCTTTATGGTGCACACGAACAGCTGGACGTACAACGCTCCGGGTGGTCTCAAAAAATGTTTTAGCTCAAGACAAATTTAATAACGTAAAAAAACCGTACCCTTCTATCACAAGTTTTCGGGCTACAGCGTTCTTAAAATTTCAACCCCTATTTTGAACCCCTTAGAGATGATGACAGTAACGTCGAGCTTCGAGGGCCAACTAGACCCCGAGCGGAACCTATAACCCGAATTTCATCAATTTTGTTTCATGGACAGTAATTTTTGGTTTCTTATTTTCAATAATGAACCATTGGAACCGAACAAGAAAAAAAAAATTCTAACCCCCCCTCAAAATTTGATGGTTCACGTTTCAAGGTATATGTAGAATCCGAAAATGCAATCCAACCATCGAACTATATGCAACGAACTATAATGCAATCCAACTATACTCCAAATTGAGATCGTCCACCTCATTCAGGAGAAGGTCATCCATAAATTCGGTGGCCCTATATTTCTTACGGCCTTTCATTGGGCTAGGACGCACCCAAAATCTCCGAGGGCGCGGGGAGAGGCGCTGCTCATGCGAGGCAGCTCCAATAATGATCGCAGCAGCAGCTGCTAAAACTGCATCATCATCCATTGTTGCTCCAATTTAGGTCGCGACGTGAATTTAGTGAAGCCTTCACTAAGCCCTTGCTCGAATGAAACTGAGCTTTCGGGGCGTCTACATTACAAAACAGGTGTGGACGTCGTGCCGCACCAACAACCCGCCCGGCTCAGGCCTCCCGGCTCAGGCCGCCCGGCCTGATTCGGCATAGTGTGGATTCACCTTTAGGTTCGACTTTCGGCCAAAGTTACATCTAATGAGAAACTGCGTTTCACAAACAATTAAGTTCGACTGTTCGTAAGAGCAGCTTTAAGTTCGACTCAACTTTGTACAAAGTGTCACTTTACTTCAAGTGCGGTTGGTGAAAGATAATTTATCTGAAGTACGGCTCGGAGCTGCACTTCTCAGCTGAACTTATTGTTAGTGAGAAATTCGCGCTTCGTTCAGTTTCTGAATACGGCCCCTTCCCGCCCTCCGGGTCTAATGAATGGATTTTCATGGAATTTTGTGCGTCATAAATTGGCAAGACCTCAAAAATAGGGCATTCAAACCGAAACAAAAAATGCTGCAAATTATTACTCAATAGTTTATTATTTACCTGTACAGATGCCCCTTCTCCGTAGATAAAAGATTTCTGTGGTCAATACCTACCCTCGAGCTCCCCCAAGAAAGCCCTAAATCGCGTACTGGAGCCGGCCGGGCAATTACAGTTTCATATATGCGTTAGATTCAGGAATTCTATCATTATACACTAATTTGTTGTTATTCATGAAGCATAACATTTGTGGAAGTTAGAAAAGTAACTACCAACAAAATCCAAAATAACCATCATTCTTCAAATAAAATATCACAGACAACCAACTAGATTTTGTTCAGGTGTATAATTTTTCATTCACCATCATGTTGAAGTAGCTTTTCGGTGCAAACTTCATGGCATTACTGTGAACGAAGGCTGGAGATACAAAGCTCCTAGTGGTCAACTAAGTATACATAATAATATTACCAAAATAATAATATCATCTACTAATAATAATAAAACAAAATGATATTTGTGATGATTTTAAAATTGGCTAAAATTCACCACGAGAGGCGAGGGGGGAATTTGCCAGTTCTGGTTAAGGAAGAAACCTCCACCATCGGCTGGATCTTTTTGGATGTGTGCGGTTAAGGGCGGACCTCCACCGATCTTTTATGGAATTTGCCAGTTCTGGTTAAGGGCGTTACCTCCACCATCGGCTGGATCTTTTTGGATGTTTGTGCGGTTAAGGGCGGACCTCCACCGATCTTTTATGGAATTTGCTAGTTCTGGTTAAGGGCGAACCTCCACCATCGGCTAGATCTTTTGGGAGTAGGAGAGAGACATGGTAAGGAGAGAGAGAGAGTAGCTAGCAGCTAAAGGAATCGTAGAATGAGTAAAAAGTCGAAGGAGGCGAGTATTTATGTTACTGGAAGTCGTCTCCCTCCATCCCCTATTTGTTAGGGGATGGTGGGGACCCAGGTTGTGCTCTGACTCCTGCGGCTTGTTCCCCACTCGTATGGTTTATTTGGTAAGAACTAAAGTTGGCTTATGAAATATTTGTGAGAACTTAAATCTGCTAGGAGTAGTTCCGGGAGGGACTCACGACAATATTGAACAACGATAATGTCTTGTTGAGTATATATAAGCATTACAGGAGCACCCCTGGACGGTGTGTCGACTTACCTATTAGTTGCACTGCAGATACTTACCCCGACTAATATTATTCCCACGTTTCATATCTAGAATGAAACTGAGTGATTACGTAATAAGCAATTCATCCCTCAAGCTCTGACACAATTTATGTCATATGTATAAATCAACCAATAAAGTCGGGTCAATTTTGCGATCTGAACATCGCCAAGTAGTTTTCCCCCATATTCTCAAATTCAACCTGTTTGGACTTGGATTTACATCGGGAGTTCGAATCCCGGTAACCCTTTCTTCCAAGCACCTGTGAGTGAGGTTTGGATGGGGGGGGGGGGGGGAGGAATTGATAGCCTTGAGCGACATCACCAACCCGAATTGCGATTCTCATCAGTGGACAGACGTAATCAAGTTGGCGTAGGAGCATCAGCAGAGATGTCGGACGTGAAGCCCCGCCTGAAATGCCTCTTTCTTTAACTTTTCTTAACCGTGATAAAAGACCAACAATTACCGAACACTAAGGAACACCCGTTTCTGAACGGAGCACTAACGGCGATAAAAGACAAGTTGTTTCCTATGCGGAAAAAAAGAAGAGAGAAAAATAAGAGGGAATTACGGGAAAACAAGTTTCCGACCAAGCGGAGAGAGATGGTATAGACAGAAGCAGTTGATAAATTAGTAATGGAAAAAGTAGATGGTAGGGGGGTGAGAGGGCGACGGGGTAGGGGTTACATTGTTGAGGAGAGCTGGCCGAAAAGATTGATTCCGAGGGTAATCCGCCCCATTTGGAGAAGTACAAATGGATGTGGGATTACTGGCAAGAGCTACCCACACGGACTTCAGGACTTTCTCTGAGGATAAAGGGTTCCTCGCTAGGGGACTCTCTTTTGGATGAAAGCGATGTTTTTTCAGTATCTGCATAAAGAAAAATTGTCGAACTGCCCGCTCGCTGAATACCACGGAGGGTTGTGTTGGCCCTATAGCCATCGGGGCATTCAATTCAAATCACATGGATCCTGCTATTCAAACTTTTGCATCAATAGTGCGATTTACATTGACAGTTGACTGATTTTTATGCTATGGAGCTGAAACCATTTGGAATTCATGGATATGCCTCAGTTGCACTAACCTCCAAGCAAATGTGAAAAAAGACATTCCATCTCATATCGGATTCGGATTGACTCGTTCCTGAACCCACCTTCTTAAATCCATAGTAAAAAGAGCGTAGGTAAAATGCGGACAAGTTAATCCGTTGAGCTCGCTGGAGGTTGGTTTCGCATAGGTGAAATGCGGACAATTCTGTACTAGTAAAATGCATTGTCAAGCGATCTGGATGCTCGCTAGCGCTCGCATCTCAAGAAAGATAAACAATCCCAGAAACTATCCCGTGAATGAGCAGGTTGTTTGGGACTTCTGAATAGATTAGTGGAATGTAATGTTAGGTATGTAACATAATATCCATTATAGGTACCCTTCTACTGAAAGTTTTCGAGCTACGGCGTTTTGTTCAACACCTTCTTTTAACTCCTTAGGCCCGATGTCACCAAAACCTCAATTTTTCGGTCACCAAACAAAATAGGCCCGATGCCAACAAAAATCTTGATTAGGCTAATCAAAAGGTTAGAGTAAACCGAACCTTGAAATCGTGATTAACATCGTTTGGATTCCACCATGCTAATCATGGTTCCCGCTAATCTCGGTTACACTAACTACAACCAACTTCAACAGGATTGACGCCAGCATGGATGCTAGATGTTCATCAATCGCCTATCGTGTTTGTTTCCTACGCTTCTTCTATCATGAGTGATAACAACAATAATAATGAACATCCCCCCCCCCCCCCCACACACACACAATAAATATTTAGAAAAAAAAAGAAAAAAACCACAGTCATGCAGCATGGCTATAAGAGCGAATTTTCGAAGTTTTCGGCATCTTCCTCCTCCGCCTAAAATTTTCTGAAAATTAATTTTCGGCCAACGTTTTCCCAACTTGATACCATACAAAATTAAAACAGGAGTAGTTTTTCGCAAAGTAAAATTTGGGGTGGAAGGATGGGGAGGGGGAAATCAAAAATGTTTTGAATACCAGAAGAGTAGGTATTGGGTACGTAACAAATTTTTTGTTCCATTTTTTGCCGAGTAACACCTCGGTTTGTAGATTTTCCAACGCTGAACACGATGGTGAAGTCAGAATTGCGATATCCCATTCCGTTATCAGATTAGAGCAGACGAACCAGGAAGAACATCTCAAGAAATAACCACGTTCCTTCATCTTCAAAGTGCTCCAGTTTGAGAATGGAATGAGATATCGCAATTCTGATTTCACCATCGTGTTTAGCGTACAAAAACCTTTAAAATGAGGTGTCACTTGTCAGACTTTTTCATTTTGGGAATTTATGGGTAATTTCCCCCCCCTAAAACTCCCCAAAACTCCCCCTTAGAGTGACCCGATTCTGCCCATCTTCGAACTTAGCCTGTCGATTGCCAAGACAGATTTTTCGTGCAAATTTGAACTTTTTATCTCAATTCTTTCGAGAGTTATCGTCTGGAATGACACATACATATATAAATATATAAATATATATATAAATATATAAATATATAAATATATAAATATATATATATATATATACATATAATTTTCGGTGTCTTTCGGCAGGGAATTCAGGATGGTCTGAAACGGATTTTGGTATAAAAATCTTTCGGAAATTCGAGTTTTAAAAATTTTGGACCGAGAACAATAGCTTCCTTTTCTTCGAAAATTCGCTAAAATAAAAAGAAGGAAGAGGGATCCATCTTTCGAGCTCTCCGATAAAAATTTACCTCTAGAGCTTGTAGACAAATACTACAGTATTGTTGTGTTAGAAAATGGATAACTATGCGGCAAATTCAACTCTATACTCAATTAGGTACTCTTCTGCCTTTTAAGAACTTTAAGAACCTTGTTAACGTAGGAACAGTTATATTTTTCAATCTATATACCTATTAGGTTGTTGTGGTACCCACCTACACCACTCAAACCTGTACGATCAGATTAAACTCAATAAACCAAGTAGAAGGATGGGTCTATGTGACACGGCTCCCTCCGTCAGTCCCAAATGACTGTTGGAAGGCCAGAGGAGAGTGGGAAAAGCCCTATAAAACCCATGCTCCTGCCCAGGCTTCTTCATTCTACGCATTCACCTCAAGTCGATGACTTCTCTCTCTCCCATTTTCCTTCTCCCTCGAAAAGACCTCGTAGAGTGGTGGAACCTGTCTGGTGAGGCCTTTATGGTATAGCCTGCGTGGTGGAACCTTCCGAGCACCTCCTTCACTGTCCCGAAAACATCTCGTAGAGTGGTGTAACCTGCCTGGTGAAGCCTTCGGGTATAACCGGTGTGGTGGAAACCTTCCGAGCACGTCATTTGATACCTCATGTTCCATCACAACCTCGCCGATCCCAAACATCCAAACCATTCCACAAAGCATCATGCTTAAATTATGGAACATGTAATTGTACTAAGCTTGAGCAAGTCAATAGCATTAAATATCTAGGACTCCAACTAGACCAGCACCTAAAATGGAGGATGCACATAGAGACCCTAGTAATGAGAATAAGGAAATCGTTTTTCTTTTTCTGTATACTACGAAAATGGCTCTCCAAAAGTAATTTAAAGATGGTTTACTACGCATATGTATACAGTATCCTAATATATGGTATAGAATTCTGGGGCGGAGCATATGCCCAAACCTTCCGCTCGCTCAATATTGTGTGCAACTCCCTCATTCGGATCATCACTCGGTCGCATTCCCGAACGCGAATCAATGATCTTTTTAAAAAATTTGATATTCTTCCACCAAGACTGATATTTGTCTATCGCTCCCTGCTTCGTGTCCACAAGATTAAAAAATGTCTACCCCACCGCATTGTCTTGCGAGTCACCCGAGCAACATGCGAGGGTAGTCAAATTCTAGTTCCCCGCCCTACCACTGATTTTTTCACAAGACAATTTCCATGGCTGCCTCCCACAATATACGCCTCACTTCCGACTACCTTACAATCAGATCAGTCGACTAATTCCTTCTAAAAAAGAATAGGCGCATACCTGCTTCAAATGCACAAATCTGAACTGCACACTGACTTCTTGAATAGGTTTGATTTGTAATTGTAACTGTGTTATGTGTTAGGTAATTACTATCTTGGAATATGGATCGCATAGGTGCTACATACCCATTCATATATACTTTTTTTTTTCTTTCCACTCAAGTTGAATATTGTCTGTAAATATATTGTTTCCAGCTAAAAGTATCGATCCAAACTAATAAGCTAGTTCAGTGACAACCAGCCCCTGGACGGGTCGTCAAGACCTTAGGGGCCCATTCATGAACTTGGTTTTCGCATGATTCTGTACAACTTATATTCTTCATTATGTACTTAATATGTTTTTGAATAAAGAATTGAATTGAAATTGAATTGATTCACCACATAGGTCCTACCTAGAAATTCATATTTCTTGATTAGATAATTAATTACTAATAATTTTTGATCTCATCGTCGCACAGTGTGTTTTTGACGTTAAAGTTTTATGATAATACTAGCTGTGTACCCGCGCTTCGCAACGGTAGAACAGACACCCCCTTTAGGACAGGCCCCACTCATAACAGATACCACCTCCTCAACTGATCAGAAACCTTCCCCAATGCCAACCCTAACTGCCTTTAACCCCCCCCCCCCCCCCCCGTATCCTATGAACCCTCCCTACCTGGTTAGAAACATTCCTCAATGTTCACACAACAAATTCCCAAAGTTGCACTCCAATTGGTCAAGTAGTTTTGAAATTTCTGTAGACCCCCCCCCCCCCCCCTCTCATAACCTGTACCCCCCTCCCACTAACATCCTGATTGAAGTACCACTTGAATGTACTCGTCGAGCTGAATCCAGAATCTAATTACAATCGGATTTACGTCCAACCGTTCAAAGTTATTATAAGCATAAACGTCCTCATAGAAGTGATTATAACACGTTTTTTAGTAGGTAGTATTTCATTCATAGCGTTTCAACGGATGGACAGATTCAAATGCGGATTTTTCATAAACCTTCCCAGATAAATTCTGCGTCAAATGGTACCAGCCGCAAATTTCTACGTTCAGCCGTTCTCAATTGATGCCGAGACAAACAAACAAACAAACAGACAAACAAACAAACAGACACTGTTTTATTATATGTATAGATACCTACCAAAAATAAAAGTGCCAAAGGTTTGTGATGCAATTACAAAGGGTAAATTTACTAGAACAATGCAATGTAAAAACTAAAACCCGAATTCGCCTTTTGTAGTGAATTGGTATAGTGAAATTCACTACGGGCGGTATGAGGTTGTGCCCAGCCTGGTTCCAACACGCTGTCACCAATTCGACGGGATCTTTTTGGATGAGTGTGCCCGGCTGGTTCCAACACTAAAGGCTGTCACCAATTCAACAGGATCTTTTCGGGAGCATTTGCCTGGCAGGTTCCAACACTCAAGGCTGTCACCTATTCCAGGATCTTTTAGGTTGAGGAGAGAGATGAGGAGTGAGGAGAGAGAGAGAGTAGTCAGCGACTAGAGGAGAGCGTAGAATGGCTAGAAAGGCGAAGGAGGCGAGTTTTTATAGCCCTTGAGGGCTGTCTCCCTTCATCCTCCAGCTAGTAGAGGATGGTGGGGATCCCCACTAGGTTCCTCGGTGCTCCTGCGTCTTTCGTCCCCACTTCTGCGAGTTTACTTGCGAGATCTAATATTTGCAGGTTTACAAGGAGTGGTTCTGGGAGGATACCACGACATCTTTCATTATTCATCCTCTTCATTTTCATGTCCATGTTCCATTTCCATGTTCAGCTTGTCTTGCCAGTCTGAAAAAGAAAAAAAAAACATAATAGGTAAATAGACCAATATTATACAGTACCTACAAATAAGTTTTGGTTTTCATTATTTAAAGGTAGGTACTTTCCAATATTGATACATAACTGCTACAAATTCCTGTGGCATTATACATTTCCAACAGTTTTTAGCCATAACGATTAAAGATAAAAAAGATTTGCAAGGAATAACCTCATTATGAAAAGCATTACCTACTTCCTACCCCTCTAGCTCTGTTGGCACCTACTTCAAAAACGTTACCTAGCTAAAAATAACTATTATTATGAAAAAAACTATTGGAGGTATCCATTATGAAAAAACAAATGGATCCGTCCAAGTGTGCAGTAATTTCAAAGTTGTGAGCTCATGGTTTACCTACATGCGCACTAACCTGTAATACCTAAGTAGGTACACATGAGAATTAATTTATATTAATGTACTACAGGTAACTTACCTGTCAGTCTGGTATTCAAGACGGCCTTCTATTTGTTCCAGTTGTACGCTCTACGCTGATAGCAGTTGTTTTGATAGTCGGTACCGCATTGAAAAGTCGGTCTCATCAAAATCGATGAAATCTTCAGACCTTTCGCTTATCCACTTAGGACGGCGGACGATATAGTCATCTTCATCTTGGAATGATAATTCGAAAGCACGCACTAATGCGCGAGGCATCGTAGGTACGTAAATAATGTCGAAATCACTATAGCAGAAAGCACTCGGTACCGTACGTACAGTCTCGTTGTATGATAAACAAAAATGGATGTCTTAATTGTGGTTAAGAACACTAATCGACCAAAATCGGCCGAATAGTTCTTAATCATGGCTAATGCTTAACCGAATATCGTGGAACCGCACACCCTAAACATGATTAATTAATTATGGAATTTAAAACGCAGGTAATTGGCAATGGGAAGTATACAGCACATATTTGGTTTTTAAACTGAGAAGGTCGACAGTCGGCGAATTGGCAATGTTCAGTATACTGAACATGTTCAAAAAAATGATCAAATTTGTAAAATTTTGAAATTTTATTATTGGAACTACATTATTCGACCTCGAGTAACTAGAAAATCATGAGAAAAAAATCGGGCATGGACAGTAAATTTTTGCCAACTGTAGGGTTAAGGAACGTAAATCTTACGAACTAAACCACTCGCGACGAAACCGCGGAAACCCATTTCAAAGAAAAACGGAGTTAATGAAAAAAAGAAAAAAAGTCTATTTCCACTAACACACGAAAAAACGAAAAAATACTGTTATACCGGTTTCGGTGATCAAACCACCAGTGGTAGTTATACCGAAACCGGTATAACAGTGTTTTTTGCGTTTTTTCGTGTATTAGTGGAAATAGACTTTTTTTTCCAATAACTCCGTTTTTCTTTGAACGTAAATCTTGGTGAGGATCGTCTAACCGTGATTAAAACGAACTCAATCACTCGCGATGAAATAGTGGAAACCCATTTCAAACAATAAAAACGGAGTTATTGAAAGGTTGTTTTCAATACCAATACAACCTTTCAATAAGTCAGTTTTTATTCTTCGTGGTTCACAATTTTGGTGAAATCGGCGCTTAGAGATACAGTAACGTCGAGCTTTCCATACCAACTGTAGACCACGAATGGGAGCTACAAACCGAGTTTCATTCATTTTAGTTCATGGTAACTAAGGAAAGAGCAAAGTACGGCGCACGGCGGACAGAGAGAAATTTGCATTCCATTTCTGTCCGCCCGAAATTTGTATTACATTTTCGAATTCTACGTATACCTTGAAACTCACACCATCAAACATGATTGTGGATCACAGCACTGATGTTGACGAAGCCTCTCGGTTCAAACTTCATGGCATTACTGTAAACGAACTTTTGGACGTACAGTGCTCCGGGCGGTCCCAAAAAGCCTCAAGTTCGGAATCTATTAAAAAACCTCATAAAGCCATTTTGTTGAAAGTTTTCGAGCGTTTTGAAAATGTCAACCCCATTTTTCACCCCTTACAGATGGAAGACAGTAACGCCGCGCTTTGAGGGCCAACTAGACCCCAAATGGGGCTCACAAACGAAATGTAATTAATTTTGGTTCATGATAACTAAGGAAGTAGCGAAGTATGGCAGAGGGGCAGCAATGTTTTTTATTGCATTTCCAGATCCTACGTACCTTGAAACGCCCATTACTAACTGTCGTGATATCACTCCTTGTATGTAAAGATTTCGCAAATAAACATCTGAATGAATTGGTAGATGTGGGCAGGCAGCTCGAGAGAGCTGGAAGGGTCAAATGGTAAGGGTAAATGGTAAACTCGCCTCCTGCGCCTTCTAAGGCATTCTACGCTCTCCTTAAGTCGCTGACTTATCTCTCTCTCTCCTTACCTCACTCCTCACCTAAAAGATGCCCAGACTGGTACATCCACTGGGGCACCAAAAGATCCCCACACTGGTATATCCACTGGGGCACTAAAAGATCCCAGACTGGTATATCCACTGGGCACCTCCTAAAAAGAACCTAGACTGGTATATCCACTAGGCATGTCCGAAAAGATCCTAGACTGGCATATCCACTAGGCACGTCCTAAAAGAACCCAGACTGGTATATCCACTGGGCACTTCCCGAAAAGAACCCAGAGTGGTATATCCACTGGACATGTCGTTACCTTACATTCCCGTCTCATCTGGATCCAAACCACAACACTAACCATTCAGTTGTTTAATTAAATGTTTACTTTTTAGGGGAGTAAACAAATTTTTTATGCCAAAGGTTGACTATAGAAAACGATATGCCTAAAGCAGTTGATTTGGCTATCATACTCCATTCAATGCAATCCTCTCATTGCGGAATAGCTTGTTTCTGACAAAGCTTTTGTTTTCAACTTTGAAATTTCCATTCATGTTCGGAGCTTTCAGAATAAAATTGGGTTCCGAAATTCCTGACAGTATTACCTTTTTATCTCGAGGGTTGATTCCAGTTTTTCTCCCTTATTAAAAAAACAATATTTAAAGAACGGCTATTATCAATTCGGTTTGGCTGTTTCAGTTACCAGTTTTTACAAAACTATAATATGACTGTAATAACGTGGGTTTTGATAACATCGGCGCCACTTGGTTCTCAGCATTTCTACGTGCATGAATTTGGCTTTAGCGACTGCTGTAAACCCAAGAACTGAACTGGACTGAATTCCATTGTTCGCTATGAGAATTAATCAGGGACTCCAACCAGGAGATGTTGGTTTCCGCATACAAACATCCATAACCTCGCTTTCACTTTTTAGCGGAAGGTTGTATATTAATGATCTTTTCGCTCTTTTTTATTATACGTTGACATGAGACCACATTCATGTATCACAGGTTGTCAAACGGAATTATGGCCACGGTTTGAGAGAACAATTGTTTTCCCTCGCTGACGGTTTCAACCTGGGTTGCCGCTCCAGAACGACAGCTTAAAAAGTGGATCGACGTACACAAAGAAATCCCTTAAGCTCCACAAATACATCGACCCAATCATCAGTATGAGAGGGGAGGGAGCTGAATACTAACGTGTAATAAATAAGGGTGTGGAACGGGGTTTATATTAACCAAGCGATAAACAAGATTATACTAACTAATGAAAGAGAGGTCGAGTGTAATTGCCATTTGTCCTTTTTCCCATTTTCACGCAAAACTGATATGAAAAGGGCCAGGAGAGGATAATATTCCACATAAAATTACTTATATAACCCAAAATTGCACTAAATACGTCGCATGGTCATTACGAATCTATTTCATCAACGTTATTTATATATTTCAAGCATTCACCGTATTAAAAAGAGGAAATGAAGAGTGCGAGAGATAGAAGTTCTCTCCACAACTTATCTTCATTCTCACACAATAAAATATAATGCAAAGCCTTATTACGAACAACTAGTAAAGCGTGATACGAGGTGCAATCAGACGACACAGTTAGTTTTCAATAACTCAAAACTCAACAGATTCGTGGATTCAATAGGGTTTGGAGCTCATTTACGAAAAAATTGAGTTTAAATGAGACATAATGAGTAGAAGGAAACTTTGTTGGGACACAAAAAGTAATTTTCTATGACCTTCAAGCCTATTGATTCATTGGGAAACTATTTTTTTTAAGACATCAAAGAGTACCGAAGTAGGTATCAAAAATAATGTGAAGGTTACTCCGAAGGTTGGAATCTGTCATGAGGATCTACTGAAAACTCAAATAGACTGAAAGTCAAAAATCTTTCTCTGCTCTTCCAACCTTATCATGAGTCAGTTTTAAAATTGTAACGCTCTCCTCTTAATATTCTGGGACCTTTCCCCTCGCACGATCGGAATCGTATTAAACCAAGTATTGTGAATTCAAGGAGCAGGTAAATTGAATAACTTCAAGAATATGAACCTTTTCTTGATATCGATTAGCTGAACGATTGTTATGGAAACTGAATTTGAATTTCCCAAGAAATGAAAATATTTATCGAATTTAAGACACTTCTTGTACACTTCTTGCAGACGTCCAATTATTTTTAAACTTAGTGTTTCTAGTTTTTTATTGTTATTTTTTCAATCACGTTATGTGTTTATTAAAACAAATTAATTCAAGTGCCAGTGAAGAATCAGTGTTAGAGGTACCAACCCAAAGATGTTGGATTTCCGGAGTCTTTGCCCTCCCGTCCAGCATCTACAAGATTTCGTCGAAGCTTCTTCGGTGGAGGCGAAAAACCTAAATATTGAACATGAAGATTGGTCAATGATTCGAAATAATCATCATCGCATGCAATATATTATTATAAACGTATTCAAGATGTTTCTGGGATTTTTAGTGAGTGTTGCCATGTGTTGTCATGATAATGGATTGCGTTAAGTTCAAAGAAACCATTTTCTTTCATGAACATCAATAACATAACGAGCAAGCAATACTCGCACAGGCATTTAACCAACGTTGCTAAACCCAAAAGTAGGATTATAAAAACCTCTTTCCTCTTGGTTTCTAGTTGAAAAAGTAGGGGCACCCCTAACCTAGAAGCCTACCTTCTAAGGGGCGTCCCAGAAATTGGTATGACCGGGAAAGCCTAACAAGGTAGTAGCAGGTTAAAAGGATGTATCAATAATTATTAGACGTGAATCAGTACAGACGGTCAAAATCGTACATGGCACTTGGCATAATATCATTAGTCGTAGACTGAGTACAGAATGTCCCGGTTTAAATGTAGTTTTGAAGAGATCATCCGAACATCCATCTGTAAAGTAATATGCTGCCACACGAGAAGTGTAGAATCAGTACCTAACTACGTTACCATTCTTTACTACTTGGGGAAAATAGTCGATATTAACAGTGTTTTATAAAATAATATCATAGGCACTAAAATTAAAAAACGACTCTCATAATATTCTTCGTTTCATTCAAATCAGCCTAAGATAAGCGGTACACGACTTGCACTCCTCCCATGTATATTTCCTCAAGAAGACTGAGATAACGACTAGGTATTTCAAGATGCTCTATACTTACCTATTTTCTTCTTCTTACGAGTAAAACAGTAACAAAACCTTGTCTGCCGGAATGATCCAAGCAATAGCTTGAAATCCGAATTTAAATGTTGTTCACAGGGGAAACAATAGACGGTGGGGGAGGGAATATTTGGTGCCAATGGGTGGAAATGGCTGCGGTCTTCCGAGGCATTCGGGGGACTAATACCGTTTTTTGTGTGATATACTTACTTTATGTTTCAACAACATAATGGATTCAACAAAAGAGTAGCTTATGAAGGCTGAGTAAACATTTGAGCATTGGGATCGCGTATTATAATAAGCACTTGATAAGCTCATAACATAAGGATCCCCCACCTTATCGTTGTGTGAAACTCCTGAGGGAGGGAGATAGCTAAAACTCCAATAACCTTCCTATACCCCACTCAATTCTCTAACTTTCAATAGAACACTCTATCACTTCTCTTGGATCCTAATTTTTATTAGGGAACAGATTTCATGAATCCCCGTTGAGAAAACAGATGGATTGAAGTTCCCAAAAACCTTTTTTTCGACGGGTAGGTGAAATCAGAATGTAAAGGGGGTAATAACAATGAACAACTAAATATCCTTTTAGCGGATGTAACAATACTCCAATTTAGAAGAGTTATAAATCGGGATAAAATGTTACACCAAAAGGGGAAGGCAGAAATATAACTGATGGGCTAGACAGAGACGGAAACAGTGCAAATGGTTGATGAGGCCAGGGCAGAAGAAGCCATCTGGCTCACGGGATACGAAGGGAAAAGGGATATTGTTCATTTCTCAAAGGTGACGCAGTACAAATGAAAAAGCTAATAGAGGATACGATGGGTGACCGAGGAACATATATATAGATTCCCGTCCTCCTCCGTATTGCAATCTTTCATTGGGACATAACCATTACGATCGGCTGCTGGCTTGACCTGTTTTCCCATGGAGGTGAAATGGCCAGGTAGTAAAAGCTTGAGATCGTCAACGTGGGGATCGTAGGAGTATGTACAGTTTCGACCCATCGTCAAACGTTATATATATATTGTTTCTAGTAAAACAAAGGTGCAGTGTAAGGTCGAGGTGTGAGTACCTACATGAGCCGAAAACTGTATGTTTTTAACAAGCTAGTAGACAGAGTACATAGATATCTTTCTAGAATATCAGTAGCTATTCTACTGATTGTACAATATCAGTAGATAATATGTTGCACTTGATGCAACATATAGCATTTTTGACCCTTTGGTAACGGTTAGAAGCTACCACACACACCAGAAAGGCTACAATGATTTTACAATGCTCGATATACTTACTATTATTTCAACATTTGCTATTATTCCAACATTTACTATTATTTCAATATATACTATTGTTCACATTTACTATTATTTTGCATTTATTATTTCACATTTAGTATTATTTCAACATTTACCTTTAGACACATTTACTATTACTTTACATTTACTATTTCACATTTACTATTATTTCAACATTTACTATTATTTCAATACCATAAGCACTACTCTAATGGTATCCGAGTACTTTATTATTATTTCAACATTTACTATTATGGTATCCGAGTTCCACTAGTTGCCCACAGCTTACGTATTTCACTAATCGAGTTCTGACAGTTGCACCATAATGATATATACTTATAAGTACAGGAGAACACGATTCTAACGTATTTCAAGGGACCACAACTTTTTTACGTTATAAGCGGGTTTACGTTAGAAAAAGGGACGTTAGAAATGGGTTCCTAGACCACCAACAACGTTAGAAACGGGTTTTCAAAGGGTGATTCAAAAAGTAAACGCTGAAGTTTTCATTCAAATCGTGCATTTATTGAATACGCCATGAAATTCAGGTAACGTCTTGTTCGAATTTACTTGTAATACAGCAGTTAGTTACTTGTGTGGTGGGCGCGGTATTTCGTATTTATTTAGCGCCTCACCATATCCGGGAAGCTGCTAATCAGCAGCGCTGATTAGCTAAACACGTGGAGCCGTGACGTAAGGAGGAGAGGGGTACACGAATTGGATATCCGCAGGTTCCACGTTCTTCGCAGTCGTCTTACCCAAACTCTCCGGCAGTTAGGTCACAGTGTGGTTGGTTCTTGTAAAGGAATAAGAAATAGGGGAGTGAACTGAAGGATCCATAACACTTGCAATTTACTTGTAATATAGAGTTTTAAAAATTGCCCAAAGTTGTTTGCTTTAGTTTCTTAGGAGCCTTCCTGTCATTGACGTCGTCAATTACAGCCAATGAACAGCAAACTGCGTCGTCAACTCCCTCGCCGCTTTCCAAAAATGAACGATCAATTCTCATGCAGGATCTTGTTTCTTTTACAGAGGGGATAAACAGCAGTAGGTTCTTGCATGTCCTCTTTTTCATCGACATCACTTTGATTTCCGATGACGTCGTCGTCATCAAGTACACCAGTGGTTGAAAAGTTTGAGCATCTGCTGTGGACCTCACACTTTCAACCTGTGGACCTTCAACTTTCTCCATTTCCTACATCTCCTGAATGTTTCCAATGGACATTGCCGACAATCTCCCTCGACAATGAACACATTTTGAAACCACAAGTTTTGAAACAATTTGTAACTGTGGTCGATGAGACATTCCGCCAATCCTTCATGTCATTCGTATGACATGAAGGATGTGGTCGAGTTCGCTTTTTTGGTTTATTATTTTCAATAATGAACCTTTGGAATCGAGCATGAAACAAATCCCCCCCCCCCCCCTCCCCAAAATGTGATGGTTTACGTTTCAAGGTACGTAGAATCCGAAAATGCAATAAAACAATCTCTGTCTCTCCGCCGTACTTCGCACTTTTCTTAGTTACCATGAACCAAAATTAATGAAATTTGGTTTGTAGGTCCCTTTTGGGGTCTAGTCGGTCCCCGAAGCTCGGCGACCAATCAAGGGGTCAATCTCCAAGGGGTGAAAAATAGGGGTTGAAGTTTTCAGAACGCCGCAGCTCGAAAACTTTCAACAGAAGGTTATGGTTTTTTAGTTTTGACATGGACATTTCTTTTAGGCTGGGGGTCAGTGAAATTTTTGCGACAGGAAAAAATGCGACGTTTTTTTGGACCGAATCCCGTTGTGGTAGAGACTCGAAATTTGTCACGTAGTGACCTTAGGACTTCTACATGTCGTTACATAGGGCTCGGATCATCTGAGTGGCTCCAAAAGCTAACTTCTGTGCTAATTATCCTGTGAAGCTGTAATTTGTCATGTAGTCACCTTAGGACTTCTACATGACATTACATAGGGCTCGGTTCAGCTGAGTGGCTCCAAAAGCTAATTTCTGTGCTATTCATCCTGTGAATCTGTACCTAATTTGTCATGTAGTCACCTTAGGACTTCTACATGACGATGCATAGGGCCCGGATCAGCTGAGTGGCTCCAAAAGCTAATTTCTGTGCTATTCATCCTGTGAATCTGTAATTTGTCATGTAGTCACCTTAGACTTCTACATGACGATGCATAGGGCCCGGATCAGCTGAGTGGCTCCAAAAGCTAATTTCTGTGCTATTCATCCTATGAAGCTGTACTTTGTCATGTAGTCACCTTAGGACTTCTACATGACATTACATAGGGCTCGGATCAGCTGAGTGGCTCCAAAAGCTAATTTCTGTGCTATTCATCCTGTGAATCTGTAATTTGTCATGTAGTCACCTTAGGACTTCTACATGTCGTTACATAGGGCTCGGATCATCTGAGTGGCTCCAAAAGCTAACTTCTGTGCTAATTATCCTGTGAAGCTGTAATTTGTCATGTAGTCACCTTAGGACTTCTACATGACATTACATAGGGCTCGGTTCAGCTGAGTGGCTCCAAAAGCTAATTTCTGTGCTATTCATCCTGTGAATCTGTACCTAATTTGTCATGTAGTCACCTTAGGACTTCTACATGACGATGCATAGGGCCCGGATCAGCTGAGTGGCTCCAAAAGCTAATTTCTGTGCTATTCATCCTGTGAATCTGTAATTTGTCATGTAGTCACCTTAGACTTCTACATGACGATGCATAGGGCCCGGATCAGCTGAGTGGCTCCAAAAGCTAATTTCTGTGCTATTCATCCTATGAAGCTGTACTTTGTCATGTAGTCACCTTAGGACTTCTACATGACATTACATAGGGCTCGGATCAGCTGAGTGGCTCCAAAAGCTAATTTCTGTGCTATTCATCCTGTGAATCTGTAATTTGTCATGTAGTCACCTTAGGACTTCTACATGTCGTTACATAGGGCTCGGATCATCTGAGTGGCTCCAAAAGCTAATTTCTGTGCTATTCATCCTATGTAGCTGTAATTTGTCATGTAGTCACCTTAGGACTTCTAAATGACGATGCATAGGGCCCGGATCAGCTGAGTGGCTCCAAAAGCTAATTTCTGTGCTATTCATCCTGTGAATCTGTAATTTGTCATGTAGTCACCTTAGGACTTCTACATGTCGTTACATAGGGCTCGGATCATCTGAGTGGCTCCAAAAGCTAATTTCTGTGCTATTCATCCTATGTAGCTGTAATTTGTCATGTAGTCACCTTAGGACTTCTACATGACGATGCATAGGGCCCGGATCAGCTGAGTGGCTCCAAAAGCTAATTTCTGTGCTATTCATCCTGTGAATCTGTAATTTGTCATGAAGTCACCTTAGGACTTCTACATGACGATGCATAGGGCCCGGATCAGCTGAGTGACTCCAAATGCTAATTTCTGTGCGCTATTCATTCTGTGAAGCTGTAATTTGTCATGTCAGGCCGTTGTTAAGCATTACTGATAGAACTTATATTTCTGGAAATTAAAATATAAATAAATTTGGTGATTCTGAAAATGATTTCTTTTTGCCTAACCAGTGCTTCAAATTTTGGGAGACCTTAAATTGCTTAAATCATTAAATCATTTAATTGCTAAGAGATTGATTAAATCATTTACCACTTCCATTAAGCTCTCCCTTGATGGGAAAAACATATCCATGATCTTTAAGTCTTTCCCATCAAGGGAGAGCTTTTTTAAATTGAGCTTGAACTAAAGCATTTTTTGAGACCACCCGGAGCGTTGTACGACCACCGTTCGTTTGCACCGAAAAGCTTCGTCAACATGATCGTAAATCAAACGGTATTAATCCGACCCAGACATCATCGCTAGGGAGCACCTGATTATAATCACGGACGGCTATATGAAGTCGATTTGGTTGTTCTGCGATATTATTCCATTCGAAAAACGCTGCAAATTATTACACAACGGTTTATTATTTACCTTTATAGATGCCTCTACTGTGTAGATCACTGTTTTCTACCCTCTAGCTCCTTCCAGGAAAGCCCTAAATGGAGTACTGAAGCCGGCCCGGGAATGAAAGTTTCATACAAATACGCGGGATTCAATAATTCAATAATTAATTATTTGAAGTTATTTGTGAAGCATAAAGTAAATAAATAATAAACCATTGTGTAATAATTTACGTGTATAGATGCTCCTTCTGCGTAGATAGCCTAATAGACCGTTGTGCAATAATTTACCGACGTGTAATAATTGACCCAATAATATTTCAAAGTTTGTTCAAGTTGCAAAAGTACCTACCAACAAAATCCAAAACAGCCATTATTTTTCAAATGGAATAATATCACAGAACAGCCAACTCGATTTCATACAGCCGTCCGTGATTATAATCAGGTGCTCCCTATAAATGATGTCTGGGCCGGATTTATACCGTTTAATTTACGATCATGTTGACGAGGCTTTTCGGTGCAAACGAACGGCTGGTCGTACAACGCTCCAGGTGGGCTCAAAAAATGCTTCAGTTCACGCTCAATTTAAAAACTAAAAAAAACCATGCCCTTCAATCGAAAGTTTTCGAGCTACGGCGTTCTGAAAATTTCAACCCCTATTTTTCACCCCTTAGAGATGACTGACAGTAACGCAGTAGGGATAAGAAGCCAAGCAATGTAGGGAGAAGCAGCGTCCTGGCTCACGCCCTTTGTGAGTCCTGACTTGACGTGGGAAAACTTCAAAGCCGCTTTTGTTACGCAATGGGGAAATGTGGAAACCCCCCGCCGTTGTTTTTCTCCAGTTCCTGTCATCACAACCTCGCGATAAAGATGAACGCTACTTATGCTTCTCGAATGGTTACCAAACTAACTTCAACTTGGGAACAGCCGCGAGCAAATTGCAGTCTCTCTTGTTCTCGGAAATGTGTCCCAAAATGATGCTTGAGTTCGGCGTGTAGCCTATGTGGAACCTGCAGATAGTAGGGAGAAACTACTTCGCTACTACTACTGATCCACATTACTTATGAACGCGCCTCAGATACTGACTTTTCAGCTTCGAAGGAAGTTCACACTAGCAGATGAGACCTCTTTTCTTCTGACAAAGGTAATGGGGGCAACAAACCTTACAAATGGCAACATGACGGCGCTTCAGCAAGTCGTCCCGACTTCAAGCCAATTTGGAGGCAGCAGTTGGCCAATCTGCTACTGAAGGAACTTCAGGCCCTTCTACATGTTACCAGTGCAAGTCGCCCGATAATTTTGCATCAAGATGTCCCAAGAAAGGGAAAGGTCCTCCTTTTTATCCCAAAGCCACCCAACTAAGGAGACGGTTTCCTTGTGCCATGTTAACCCTGTTGGTCCTGTTGGCTTCACAATGGTGAGTCTTTCTTGTATAACTTTGACTCAGGATTAGAATGCTCACTAAGAGGAGCTAAAATTAGCGTCAATTTCCATGGCCAACCCTATTGTTACCATGTTAACCTGCATGGTATAGGTACTTCAGTGTTTTTGTGCTCGCAGCAGTTAGCAGCTGCAGTCATAATAGAGGGGCACTCTCTGTAGGCTTTGCTTCACATAGTTCCGGATCATTTCATTTCTTACCCTATTTTGACAGGTCGAGAAATCTCACTTCAAATTTTACCAAGGTTGTTTCTAGTAGGGTTTGCATGCTAAATTCAAGTGAGACTTTAAGATCGACGAATTTTCCAGACCCACCGAAGATGGTATTATGTTGAATGTTCAAACAGTAGGAGATATGCAAGTGGCCCTCAATACTACTCTCCATAGAGTTACAAAAGTGTCTCCAATGGAATTAATGTTTGAGAAGGTTTCTCGTCCTCGTGAACTCATTCTTCATTGCTATGGAAGAGGAGGTTTCTAATGTCTCTCAAGTTGGTGTTGATACCAACAGAGAGCAGGCGTGTGCTAAGATAGCAGCTAGTGCTGAATACAATAAAACTTAATTTGAAAAAGGTAAAGCGAAAATTATTCTTTTTGTAGTCGGGGAATTAGTATACTTGAAACAAGAGGAAAGAAATCAGTGTAAACTAGATCTTAAATTTAGAGGACCAGTCATTGTAAATCTAAGCGGTGATGATGATGAAAAGAAAAAAGCTGCAAATCTCTGCACAACGGTTTATTATTTTGTACAGAATCACCTGTCCTGTTACAGATCACAGGTCTTCGTATAGATAACCCTTCTATATAACATATATATTGTACTATTCTACACATATTATGTAGATCGCGGAACCTCCGTAGGTTAGTACCTAACCCCGTACTCGTCACTAGGTACCTACCTAAACCGTTGTGTAATAATTTACCTGTATAGGTTCCCCTTCTACGGAGATAGAATAATGAACCGTTAAGTAATAATTTGCCCATCAATAATACTTCAACGGTTGTTAAAGTTGCAAAAGTACCTATCAACAAAATCCAGCCCCTTCTGGGTAGATGAGCCGTTGTGTAATAATTTACCGTTGTGTAATAATTTGCCATTGTGTAAATAATTTACCCATCGATAATACTTCAACGGTTGTTCAAGTTGCAAAAGTACCAATCAACAAAATCGAGCCCCTTCTGGGTAGATGAGCCGTTGTGTAATAATTTACCGTGGTGTAATAATTTACCGTTGTGTAATAATTTACCGTTGTGTAATAATTTGCCATTGTGTAATAATTTGCCATTGTGTAATAATTTACCCATCAATAATACTTCAACGTTTGTTCAAGTTTCAGAAGTACCTACCAACAAAATCCAATAGTCCATCACTTGTCAAATGAAATAATATCGCAGAACAAACAACTCTACTTCATAGAGCCATCCTTGATTATAATCAGATGCTCCGTAGTTATGATATCCGGGCCGGATTTATACCGTTTGATTCACGATCGTGTTGACGAAGCTTTTTGCTGCTCCCGAACGGCTGGACGTACAGTGCTCCGGGTGGTCTCAAAAAATTGTTTAGCTCAAGACAAATTTAATAACGTAGAAAAAACCATACACTTTCATCGAAAGTTTTCGAGCTACGGCGTTCTGAAAATTTCAACCCCTATTTTGAACCCCTTAGAGATGACTAACAGTAACGTCGAGCTTCGAGGACCAACTAGACCCCGAACGGAACCTTTAACCCGAATTTCAACAATTTTGTTTCATGGTAACTAAGAAAAGTGGCCAGTACGGCGTACGGCGGACAGACACAAGTATTTTTATTGCAGTTTTGGATTCTACATACCTTGAAACGTAAGCTAAATAATTTTTTGAGACCACCCGGAGCATTGTACGTCCAGCCATTCGTGTGCCCCAAAAAGCTTCGTCAACACGGTCGTGAATCAAACGGTATAAAAACGGCCGGGATCATCACTAAGGAGCACCTGGTTATAATCAAGGATGGCTGTATGAAGTCGAGTTAGTTGTTCTGCGGTATTATTTCTTCGGATAAGTGATGGACTATTGGATTTTGTTGGTAGGTACCTACTTGTGAAACTTGAACAAACGTTGAAGTATTATTGATGGATAAATTATTACACAACGGCAAATTATTACACAACGGTAAATTATTACACAACGGTAAATTATTTCACAACGGTAAACTATTACACAACGGTTCATCTACCAAGAAGGGGCTGGATTTTGTTGATCGGTACTTTTCCAACTTGAACAAATGTTGAAGTACCTATTGTTGATGGGTAAATTATTATACAATGATACATTATTACACAACGGCAAATTATTACACAACGGTAAATTATTACATAACGGTTCATCTACCAAGAAGGGGCTGGATTTTGTTGATCGGTACTTCTGCAACTTGAACAACCATTGACGTATTATTGTTGGGCAAGTTATTACACAACGGTGCATTATATTTTACCACGAAGGTAGGTACTGACCACAGAAAACAGTGATCTACGTAAAAGGGGCATATATTTCCCTCCACATCAACAATTTTCCTTCAGAACTTCATTATTCGCGTTTCTTTTTGCCGTTTTAGGTAGGTACTGTTCGTCATCGGCTGTATTATTTTAGCAACATTTAACTTGTGATTTAGATAGGTACCTAGTAACGAGTACGGGGTTAGGTACTAACCTACGGAGGGTCTGCGATCCACATAATATGTATGTATAGAGCTGTTCATATTATATTATATAGACGGGTTATCGATGTAGAGAGCTGTGATCTGTAGCAGAAGGGTATTCTGTACAAAATAATAAACCGTTGTGCAGGGATTTGCAGCGTTTTTTAAATATATTTATTTTAAGGAATGGACGATCGGTACTGGCTGGTCGACGCTCTGGTTATTGGGCGGCACGCTGCACACTTACAAACTGAATGCCATGATTCCAATGATTGATAACCTGAACGAGTTTATAATTACGATTAACGACGTGGTTACCGTTAAGGGATATAAGCTCTTACGGCGAGTGAGTTTGTGGGCGTCAGGTGATTTATCCTCAGGCGTAGCGATCAGTGGGAAAGCTGGTGTGGGGGGTGGTAAGGTAATCTAAATCCACTAAGTGACGCCAGCCATGTGTGAAGTGCCTACGGACTCTGACGTCACAGAAGAGCATCAACGGAGTTTAGTCAACAATCAGAGGACTTCCAACACCAACTCATAAACAGTTGGAGTCGAGTCTTGAACATTCAGAAGGGTCGGAGAAGGAAGAGTGACGTGCGAGATGGATTAGGAGGTCGCATGTGCTAGTAAGTTTGACCGACATCAGGATTTATTCTTGCGGCCCGACACTTCCCTCAGCAGCGCTCTCACATTGCAGGTGCAATTTCGATGATGTACGAGAATTTCTTTTACAATTTCTCTACATTATTATTATTATTATCATAAACGCTGCATATTATTACGGTTCATTATTTTCTAGGATAGATGCCCATTCTAAAGCAAAATCTGGCCATTGGTTCTTAAGAAACTTATTAACATTGATTTCGCGTTTACACACGCACGGTGGTCATGCGAATGATCTGGGCATTTTGAAATTCATTGGGTATCAAAGAGGAACTACACCCCAACTACTCACCGAATTTGAACAAAATCGGACCATTGATTCGCGAAACAATTAGTACCTCAGATTCGCGTTTGCGCATGAGCAATGGCCGTCTAATGGTCTGTAATTGGTGCTCTGCAATTCACAGGGGACCAACTGGGGCCCAACCCGAATGATCCCTGAAAAAGACAACAGAATGGGAAGTTGTGGGTGTGACAAGGATATGGGTGCGGACACAGAAACCAAATTTGTTGACGTTGCAAAAGTACCTACTTATCTATCAACAAAATCGAAAAAAAAAATCTTTCTTCAAATGAAATTATATCATGGAACAACCAACTCGATTTCATCAAGACATGCGCGATTATAATTCGATGGTTTGAGTTTCAAGGTACTTACGTAGAATCCGAAAATGGGATAAAAAGATTTCTGTCCGTCCGGTTGAAGAAATTTTCAAAACGCCTTATCTCAAAAACTTTCAATACAAGGGTATAATTTTCATGACGTTTTTAAATTGATTGAGAGGGCTTAACTTTTTTCGTAATCGATTCCAAAGTTTTATTACTGAAAATAATAAACCAAAATTCGGTCTCATAATTCCAATAAGCTGACCATGAAACTTTGTCAACAGAAACGTTAGTTGTAACGCACACTTCCCTGAACTTTGACAAGGGCCAACACTGTTCTTCAGCATGTCTACAAAAATAAATCATTACAACTCACTCCTTATAATTCAGGTAGATTTGTACATTTTTGGTTCGCAACCCAAAAACAATGTACGTAGTACCTCAAATAGAATTTGTGAACTGAAGCTCCTCATTAATAATTACTGGAGTCTGAGAAAGAGCAAAGGTTCCCCATCATGTTAATTGATGTCCGGAACTACGAAAGGCTCTCCCGGAGTGAGGCAAAATAACAGTCTAGCTCGTCAAGCCTACTGAATTAGTCAGTTAGTGCTCTTGCACGTGCCCTTTGACTCCACATGAAAAAGTATTAGTGCACGGCGTTGGCCACCAGGCATTCATGACTATTGAAGAGGTCTGCCGCGGTTCCCTTCCACCGTGTCTATTTCATTGGGAAAACGTAGTTCGTAGAAAACGAATGAGCTGAATTACATGGAGTGAGACTTGGGGCATCAAAATTATATAGGCCACTACTGGGAGAAAATGATGTTATACATTTCGAAATATAATTCATATTTTCATAACTTAATTTACCATTAAAAGATATCAATGAAGACAACAGGAAAAGAATAAGGTTAACTACAGTTTCACGAAATATATAGTATCTATAGACACTAGAATACCGGTTTATTAGTTAGTCACATTAATATTGTAATGCGAATGGCACTAGAATCCGATGTCTTTAGTAGAACCTAATCCCTACTATGCGCTCTATCAGCGTTGAACTTATAGGAATGACAGTACGCTGCAGGGGTTTCCATAAGGGAGAAGATAAACATTCTTGTAATACTTTGCAGCGTTTTAGATGCTCTTTTAAACATTTGAAATCGAGCAAGAAGAAGAAAAAAGAGCTTACACCTCCCTCAAAATCTTACGGTTTCCATTTCAAAGCATGTAGAATCGGAAAATGGAGTACAAACATTTCTGTCCGACCGCTGTACATCCTCTCTTTTCTTAGTTACCATGAACCAAAATTAATAAAATATGGATGGTAGGTCCCATTTGGGTATAGTTGGTCCGCGAAGCACGGCGTTACTGTCAGTCATTGAATTGGAATTGAGAGAAGCAGGGCCTTTTTAAAATTTTTCTAGATAGACCTCGAACTTGGGCATTTTGGATTGGACGTCCAGCCGTTCGTTCACAGTAAGGCACCGAAAACGTGTAATGCGGAGATCTGGACAACTTGAAACACGTGATTCTAACATGTGGGAAATTTGACAGGCAACGATCTACTCTATTTAATGAATTAGAAAAAATGCTATTATGTCAATTAAATGTATTTTTAAATGACATAGAACATAAAATATGACAGGATTGAAATTTAAACTAAGGTATTGTATAAAATAATGTATGCACGTTTTTATGGTCATTTGGAGAAATCTGATGCCAAATAAAGAAAATAAAAAAAGATTCCTACCTACATTTATTATTATATATTACATTTATTTGCTGTTTATTTCATTTATGTGGAGTTGCAGGACATAACTAGGGCCCAAATGGACCTTGTGTGCGAAAGAACGAATTTTTTAGACTGAAAACGAAGTAGTTATGGATGATAGGCGTACGGCGGACGGACATTGCATTTTTGGAATCTACGCACCTTGAAACGGAAAAGAAACATTTTTGAGGGGGTGTTGTAAAACATTTTTGCTGAGCGAATACATATTATGTGTATTACAGAATAATAAACCAAAATGCAACGTCGAGTCCGCCGTATCAAGCATACCTACTTTATTTTCGGTCTAAAAAATTCGTTCTTTCGCACACAGGCTCCATTTGGGTCCTAGTTATGTTCCGAAACTTTGCAGCTCAATAGGAATATACCCAAGGGTGTTATGGGTGGAAAATGGGTGTACAAATAGGGGTTTTCGATGTTCTAGTAGCTTGTGAGGTATCGTTTTGCATATCGTTTTAGGACGAAGAGACCGAATATGAAGTCGATTTTGACCGGAGTGGAAAATTGAGGTTCTAATGAAGTTTCAGCCGTTTACGTTACATTTACGTTAAACTTTGCTCTAAAATCATCGTTCTTCCGCAGACAGTATGGGTCCCCATTTGGGAACATAATTATTTGGGTCGTAGGTGTGCTCCGAAGCTCGGCAGCCCGATCGGAATACACCCAGGGGTGTTATGGGGGGAAAATGGATGTAAAAATAGTTTTTCGAGTTTCGTTTTGGTTTTAGTGAACAGGAGCTTGTGAGGTATCGTTTTCCATGTTTTTTTAGAGCGAGAAGACCGAATGAAGTTGATTTTGACCAAATACTGAAGAACTGAGGTTGTAACGAAGGGTCAGCTCCCGAAATTCATTTATTATGAGTCAAAAACCTGGCAAATTGTCTGAAATCACCATAAATTTGTATAACACCACTAGAAGTAGTATCAACAGGTGAATCAAGTCAATTAAATGGCACTATCAATGATCAACAATAATTTTTTTTTTTTAAATAGGACCCCAATTCGTGTTTATGGGGCCAAAATTGGTGGAAACCATCGAAAATAACTATTTCAACTATTGCACATGAAAGAAACAATACATGAACAGGCAACATTCTGTAGGTGTGTCCGATAGAATAATAAACCCATGTGACTAGGACTTTGCACCGTTTTTGTGGCTCTCAGTTAACTGCATGAATAGAAAAATGACTAGTTAGGTACCTGTGACTTTTAAACATATGCTAAAGAGAGGGAGAGCTAGAAAGCCATGCAAACGCCATGCAAAACACCAGTTATGAAACGATAAAATGCAAGATGTATTTCATGTTTTCCTATCTACCTACTAAAATTTGATTTTCTCCAAGCGTTCCGGGTTTTTAACATTTCCTAGACCATGTTTTACTTAGATACAGGTACCTATTGCTTTGAATTGATATTTTTGCATTCTCATATTCGAAGGGTAGGGTAAGGGGCCCAATAGTTGGACAGGGCCCAATAGTTGGACAGTTGGTTACTTTCTCCTTAATAACAAAGGATACCGTCCTTTTACCGACTGTGGATCCTTTTCCCGGCCAAATACACCATCACTACTCCACCTTGGAAACCTTAGTGTAACCTCTGAGTTGGAACTATTTTTTTAAGTTCATTTCCAAAGTGTCAGTGTCTAGACGTTTGCTGTTTCTTCTGATTTTGGTAAGGAAACATGGTCTTATTCATAAGGTTTTCCTGATTATTTATGATGATTTATGGTTTTTGTGTAACTCCAATGATTGCTCTGTGAAGTTGAGTTCTTTTTCAACCCTATCCATCCAGGGGATAGACGGTTAGAGCGGTTATTTATTTTAAATAAGACCGTCCAAATACTGGAACCTCAAAACGGCTTGTGGCCCAGAAGTTGGACGCCCGTCCAACTTCAGGGCCAAGGCCTGGTTTTTTGATGGTCCAATACTTGGACATCCGTGGTTACCAGTTCAACTTTCGGGCCACCTAATTGGAGAATGTCGCCCAAAATTTGGAAAGTGCTTATGTTCGAATTTTCGTAATTTCGGTCATCAGTCAACTAATAACTCACCTTTTAAAAGTTTTGCGCGAGCATTTCATTGAAAGTTCTAACAAAAAAAAAAGTTCCTAACATTAAGAATGAATTCGAGCATGAACGTTTATAGGTAACTGAGGTAACCCAATGTTTCTTTCTGACATCGTGTGATTTTTTTGTAGTTCGAGGTTTCACCATGGCACCAGCTAAGAATAATATTGAAAAGAAGACGAAACGGCCATCGAAAAAACAGAGGAAAAAAGGAAAAGAAAGGGCCCACTACAATGAACAACATTTGATAAGAGCGCTGGAAGAAATTAATAATGGCATGTCCCTTGGCAAGGCTTCATCTAAATTTAAGATCCCAAAATCAACTCTATCCTTCAGAAAGCTTCACCCCCTTTCAACAACAAAGGGGCCTCCCACAGTTTTGACCACTGATGAAGAGGATTTACTTGTGGAGTAGATCGTAAAATGTGCGCAAAAAGGATTTCCTAGAAGAGCGATGGACCTGTCTCTGAGTGTGCAGGAATTCCTCAAGCAAAATCCACGACCAAATGCGTTTATCAACAACAAACCTGGAAGGAAATGGCTGAGGTGTTTTTTGAAGAGGCACCCTGAAGTTGCGAAGAGAACTACAGAAGAGGTAACCAAATCCAGTGCTTGCGTTGCCAAGAAAGATATTGTTAAGTGGTTCAATTCCGTTGAAATGTTGTTAAACGAAGAGGGATATTTGGAGATACTTCAAGATCCTAATCGAATCTTCAACGGAGACGAGACGGGGTTCCAGCTGTGCCCAAAGCTTGGGAAGGTCCTGGCCAAGAAAGGAGAAAAAAATGTCTATGAGGTGGACGGAGGGCTGGCTAAAAGTTCTATTACGGTGATGTGCTCCTTCTCAGCAGCTGGAGACGTCGTGCCTCCTATGATAGTTTATCCCTACAAAAGAATTCCAAGAGAAGTGATATTCTCTGTCCCTGATGACTGGGGTGTAGGGCGAAGTGACACAGGATGGATGAATTCGGTTGTCTTCTATGAGTATGTTGCGAACGTCTTCGCCAAGTATCTGGAGGACCATCAGATTCAAAAACCAGTGATACTTTTTGCAGATGGCCATAAAAGCCATCTCACTTATCAGCTGAGTGAGCTTTGCAGTGAACTCGAAATAGTGCTGGTGTGTTTGTACCCCAATGCAACCAGGATTTTGCAGCCTGCTGATGTAGCTGCATTTCGACCGCTGAAAGAGAGCTGGAGAAAAGCAATCCTGCAGTGGCGAAACAATAACCCAAATGCCATGATTACACGGGAAAATTTTGCGCCAATTCTAAAAACAGCATTTGAACAGTGGATGAGCAAGCAAACTATCATCAATGGATTCAGAGCATGTGGTCTGTTCCCATGGGACTACAATCAAATAGATTTCTCCAAATGCTTGGGACAGCAAGCACCTGGAGCACAAGCAGCTGAAGGAAATGAAGGAAGATGCAGCTGTGTATTGACCTACCAACAGTTGCAAGACATATGTGGACACAAACTGCTGTCTGACTTGGGTGGCCAGGATAATCATAATGACTGTGACAAATCGCTGGTCGAAGCCCTCCTGAAAATCAAGGAGCACTTCACCCAGGTCGAAGTCCTACTTCATACCCCAAAATTGCCAAGCCCCAGACCCTCATGTTCGTGGCAGGTGGATCCTGATTCACCTGTGCAAGATATTCAGCCTTATTCTGAAGCCAATCCTTCATGTGCTGACGTTGTTTCGCTGCGGAGAGATAAATTAAGCAATGAAGAAAGACCCGAGCAGCAATTGCAAACGCAGGGAAACCCACTTGTGCCACTGAAGAAATTTGACATTAAGAAGTTGAGAGTCAGCTCTTTGGATGAGTGCTTGGTCTTCCCGGAAACCCCTAAAAGGAAAGGGAAACGTAATATCAAGAGGATGCCTTTTGTTGTATCCAGTGTGTCTTGGAAGCGCTCAGTTATGGAGGAAGATGACCGTAAAATGCAAACCCAAAGACAAAAGGAAGACAGGGCTCATGATAGGTGGAAGAAGAAAGAAAAGCAACAGCACAAAAAGAACAAAGCCAGAAAGAGAAAGACTGACGAAGAAGACGAAGGACCTAACGCAGTCGACGAGGATGATCAGTATGAGGAAACATGCAATCGATCGAGAAGACGCCTAGCATTTGACTCGAACGAAGAGAAATGTGAAGAAAACCATGAAGAACAATATGAATTGCCACAATCACCAACCGAAGCTTTCGTTGATGAGACTGCTCAAGGAAGTGCACCCCAGGGTTCTTTGGGTGATTTGCTAACCAATGAGGAGAGAAATGTAGGACTCTGCTTCAAATGTGGATGCTCCTTAAGCAAGAAAAAACCTGGCAAAAAATGTGATATATGTGACAAACTTTTCCACTATCCTTGTCTCCCGAGGATTGATGAGGAAGAACAAATCAATGCCTGTGACGAGTGCAATACTCTCGCTAATGCGATATCCGGTGATTTCGAACCATTGTGATTTTTTCTGATATTGAGAAGTTCATTTCACGTTCCTTTTTTCAAGGTAACATTTAAGTCTAATTTAAGAGTTACATTTTTAAAGTCAACATTTAAGTCAAATTCAAGAGTCAATACATTTTCCCCTTTTTCGAGAGGTTACTAAGAAGTTTCTTTGCGTATTTCATGCCTCCTATTTATATCTTCTTATGCCTTTTATTTTTTGTTTGTTTTTGATGCCTCTCTTCTTTATTATTATTATTATAGATGATTATGTTTATATGGACATAATAAACGTCAGTAACTTATTTGTGTGTGCAATTTTTTGAGAGAACCAATAAAGACTGGAAAATGAAAACGCATCAAAATCAATTTGAAATTTTTTTCATCATTTCCTTCACCAAAACTCATCATTTGGGTAAAAACAGTGACCCATTTCTAAGAGAACTCAACAATAGGCAGCAGGTTCCTTGAAGGGACTTCGCTAAACAAGGAACTCTGGAAGCCTAAATTGAACAATTTATGAATTTATGATCCGAAGTAGTGTCCAACTACTGGGCCACCACTGTCCAAGATTAGGAACAAGTGTCCAACTACTGGGCCAAGGCAAGTTTTGACTTTGATAATTATTTCAAAATTCCACGCTTATCCAATCTACAAAACATTTATTATATTTTCACAGAGTCTTGGAAGATAAGAGAAAAAAACTTGAAAGATTTGATCAAAAGCTGATTTTATAGCGAGAATTTTAGTGGGAAAGCCACCTTATGTGTCCAACTATTGGGTCCGTTACCCTAAGTATTTTTATTAAATGAACCTACCTACCTATATTGGTTTATCTGTGAGGACGGACGAGTTGGGTTTTTGTTAACAGCACGTACCTATACGCACCGATTACCTAGCCAATAACGAAGTGTATTAATCATGGTGAGCGAATTGGAAAAAGGAGTTAAGAGACAAAATGAGTGGCATTACCTATAAGAGTTAAAATTACCCAATGAATTCACTGAACAAAGTTGTCAGATTATAAATACAACGGGTTATTTCCCGTAGTAGTTAGGTTATTCGATAATAATACGCAGCTGCTTATTGCTTATATGAAGCCACTTACAACAAATGCATTTAGCAACTTTTCAGTTGAAAATAAATTACTGCAATCGATCTATTTTGAACACAGTGGGTAAAGTAACTCCGGAGCTGTACTGGAAAATATCGGAGAAAAAATATGAGTACTAAGCGGGAAAATCCGAACAGCAGTTTGTGCAAGTGGCGCGAGATAGCGCCGCGGCCCGACAACACTTAGTTTCATAGGAGAGGCTGGCTCTCCCATGAAAGACTAATATTATGTACATAAATATACATCCAGCCCAGATTATCATTGCTAGGAGCTCCTGATTATACTTACGCAAGGCTGTATGAAATCGAGTTGGTTGCTCCGTGACTATATCCATAATTTGACGAATGATGGTTATTTTGGATTTTGTTTATAGGTACTTTTTAACTTGAACAAACGTTATGCTTCATGAATAACAATTAATCATTTAATTAATTATAGAATTCTTGAGTCCAACGCATATCTATGAAACTGTAACTGCCTAGATGGCTCCAGTATTCGATTTAGGGCTTTCCTGGGTAGGTATTGAGCACAGAAAACAGTGATCTGCGCAGGAGCATCTATACATACGGGTAAATAATAAACCGCTGTGTAATAATTTGTAGCTTTTTTTCCCATCTTCAGATTCTACGTTCCTAGACACGCAACCATTACATTTTAGGGGGATTACCGAAAACTGTCATGCTCGGCTCATAAGGTTCAATGTTGAAAATTAATAAACCAAAATCGCGTATTAGAAATCTGAAACATCGAAAATGAAGGATAATTTGACATCGACTCAATGCTGCAATACGACATTGGAGGAGGCTTTAAAATCAACAATTCTCGTGGTTCATTTAGTTCAAATAAGAATCATAATACACAGATAATTATGGTGAATAGAGGACGCACGAAACTGCAGCTCTCCTTAATGATGTGCGTTTAATTTGTGTGAGCACAGCCCAATCTTGATTATCTGACAAATATGGGACCGACAAGCTGATGGATTATCGGAAATTCCGAACTACCGAGGGTTCCATTTAAACAATGGAAATCGATAGGGAGGGGAAGTTTCATATTAATTTATAAATACAACAACATACCTATTTATTCTACATACGAATATCATTAATAGATGGCTCTGTTACATAACTGTGAAGTAAATACTATGACACTGTAAAGTACCTAAATATTTTACACTACCGTATTTCAAAATAAAACTATTCCTCTTGTTTGGGGGGCATCTCCTCAAATTCCGCGAGGGAGCTTGTCGGATTACCGAACTAGTCGGACTATCGAGAATCGACTGTACTGAGGGGATGAGGTTATGCAGTACCAAATTGTGCGCGAGCCTTGCACACCCGGCGTGTTCTTCGTAATTATCAGGTTTTCATCACACTGCGTGTTCATGGGTGTACCAACTTGTGTTTGTGATTTCGAATGGTAAATCACGTCGGTGAGTATTCCTACATCAGTTTGGTACCAAACAACAAGCGGTCATTGATCTACACGCAGGTGCTAGGCTGCGCAGTTTCGGCTGGTGATTATGAAGAGATTCCTCAAGACCCCTCCTTAGCGGACTACCCACCCTTACGGATAATACCAGTGGTCTGATGAGTTTAGGTTTACAGAAGGTATGGTATTCATAGGCAAAACCCCTTAGAGATAAAGCGTATTTTCAATTTACCTATCCAATTTAAAAAATTGAATTCCTTCGCTTTACAATGGTAAATCCAAACCCATTCAACGCCGGGATTCTTCTCCCATAAATCTAAACAATTTTCATAATCTCAACTATTCCAGTAGACTGGCAGAAAGTACTGTTCCACGGGGAGTTATTATTAAAGCAATAATGAACGAAAACTTCCAGTGCGAGTAATGAATGTCTAATAGAAAACTACTGTCTCGGATATTCGAAACTTTCACAAAATTAATGCTAAGCCGTACTGGAAGCCAAAGAAGTTTCGGTGTTCGAAAGAAGACGAATACGGGAGAGGATTCTTGATCCTTTAACCTCATCTCAGACCGGGCTCTTGGGATGCTGAGCTTCACCTCTCCGTGGAGTGTTCCGAAAGTAATTCAGATAAAAGGAAAAGGGTCTCCTGCTACTAAACCATCTCGTACCACCGTCTTGGCCCTCCCATATCCCTGGCCGCCGGTTCATCCTCTTTCCTCACTTCACTCGCTTCGAACCAGTCGTTCATAAAATTTCATTCTCACACCCCCAACACCGTGCGAATACCTTTCGCCAATGCGTATATTCATCGGATATTCGCATCAGAAGGGAAACTAAGGTTGAAGGCGATTGGGGAGTAGCGAACTGAAAATGCGAGTTAATCTTATTCACCACTTTGCTGTAATCTCACTTTTCGTCAGTTATCATTTCTATCATAACAACCGTTTTTTCTTCTCCAAATTCCCTGCCCGAAAATCATCGCTATGGAACTGTAACTGAAACACTCCAGGAGGATATGAAGAAGAGGCTATGGTAATTTAATTATTCGGGGTCAGCCTTCAGCCATGCTTTCTTCGTCCATTTATTCGGCTTCGCAAAATGTTTTGAAGTCGGAGATACCCAGTCATTTTCCATCATGTAACAGAAATATCAAATTCACCACAATTGACGGGTAAGGTATGCAAGTTAGTAAGTTCTCTCGATCAACTGACTTAGATCTGAAGCTAATTTCATTACCACTCAATCTATAGTCACGAAACTTGTACGATTGCCCTGATTTTATCATATTACATATAGTGTTCCTCCAAACAAAGAACTTGTTTAGTAACATTTCTGGTACCTATTATGAATTTATAGTTTCGACATCCAAAATCTTAAACCCCATCCACCAGCTTTCCACAACTACACTACGAAGCTGAAAGTTGATCAGGAGACTCTTTTGGAGCGTTGGATAAGAATACCTAGTAGGGAGAGGATAAGAAGCCATAATCAGTGTATTGTACCTAAAGGTTTTTGAAATGTTCATGGAAACTCACGCTTCCTCTGAGATAATAAATTCCCAATAGCGGGATGCACTAGACCCATGGTTACTCACCTGCAACAAGAAAAATCAAAATTAATGAAGATTTATGCCAACTATTTACCAATTTATCGTAAGTAGGGACTGGATTATATGCACTCAAAATGGGCAAAATATGCACCCCAAGCAAAATTACGTTTAAAAAAGTTGAAATATTTCTAAAATGAACTAAATTTTGCTGTGAGACGTACAGGTATCTATACATTATGTTCCAGTTATTATCGCGTTCTTGAAAAAATTATAGAAAAGGATCAAGGAAGAAAATGGAGCGAAAATGTACACACCTCTTTTTCTCGACTATACAATATTTACATTTATTTTTAAAAAAGTCACTCGCTATCACAATTATTATAGCACTGGATCACAATTGATTTTTCCACATTGTCAATTGTGACGTATTTATAGCCTGAAAGTGAAAGGCAATCCCATTCAGGGATAAATGGTAAGGGCGCGCCTAAGCCCTACCAGGTACACGGATTAAACGGTGAATGGCCTAAGAATATCCGTGACCCCTTTTCAGAAACACATATCTCGGAGGATTTGGAAAAATAGAGAAATTCCCCCATTTCGATTAAAAATGCAGAAATATGCAGAAAACGGCCAAAATATGCAAAAATCTCCAAAATCGAACAAAATACGCTATTTAAATTTCAATTTAACACATGCTAAACGCTTCAGGTACCCTCAAAACGGAAAAGTAGAACGATATACACGATAAAAAACACGTATGCAAAATATGCAAATTCCAGGCCCTAATCATAAGTTATCAGTGAATTTTCATAATTTATTCACCGATACAAAACGGTTCAGTCGCCAACTATAATATATGACTCCGAGTTTACTCAGGGTTTCCTGAATCAAGTTTGTATGTAAATATATCGATAAATACATAATTTATATTAATTTAGATCTATAAATTACATCATAACTTTGACATTCCAATATTATTAGATCAATCATCTGAACATCTTGACTGTCAAAATCGGTTGGAAATGTTTTAATCTTTCTTAGTCAGTTTCGAACGATGAATATCAAATCAAGAATCTTCGAGAAATTGCACTAAATAATCCGTTGGTAATGGAATATTGTAATTGCCGGTGAGAACATCCCGATTCAGCCCAGCCAAACGGTTTAGCGGAGGGCCATGAATAATACAAGGGCTGGAACTGGACTGCAGGATGGGAGGCGGCCAACAGATAATTCGCTGGGTGGAAAGGGAGGTTAGTAATTCTCAGCAGGAGGGTGAACGTTTGTTGTGATGGAACGGGTAGTCGGTTGAGACCTAAATACAAGCGGCAGGAGGCAGCATTGGTTACCGCGCCGACAGAGTTGCCTATCATAGCTCAACAGTTGCCCAACACAGCCCCGGTAGCCTATCGCACCGTCGGCTTTATTACATCGACTCTTCTTCCAACTTCGATCCGTTGATGAAAGCTCTTCAGTTACTGAGTCTACAGAGTTGAGAGGAAATCTGTACCCAACCGGAACACCCAACTCAGAGCCTCTCTAACAATCCATGAAGGAGCTATAGTCAAATCATCTTTCACTGGGAGGTAGCAACATTTCATGGGGAATGGTTCCAGTGTATTCCCTCTCCAAACCGCAGTTAGGCTATACCCCAAACCTTCCCCATTCATCGTCTTCAAGGCCTGAACTTCCTACACCAAAGTTGCTACAATGGGATCATGAATCACTCTCACTTAGACTCCAATACTAGAAATGGAAATCAATCTTTCAACTTTCACCGTGATGTGGGGGTGTGTGGTCGCAGCAGTGAGGAGTCGGGGGCACATAGCTTCCTCGTATCCACGCTACGTGATCGCGATGACTTAGGAACACGGAGACAAACGAGATCTAGAAATACTAGGTATATAAATTTCTATATCACTTTGATAGTGACATGTATGGGAACGAAGCATGACCAACTAACTTTTCAAATGCGGAATGACACTTCACTCCACCCGTATTTAAATGTATAATATATTCTACGAAATTTCAATAAATAGCAGTTTTATAGTACCAACCGAAATTTGAAAGGACACATACGGGTTTAATGTCCGAGTAAATGCAGGCAAAAGTACATTAAACTGGTTAAATTTGAATCGGAACGACCTGTAATCAATTTTCACACTGGTAGTTCCCCAATATTGTTCGTCTGTATATTTAAAAAAAATCCATCTCATGCATAAAATTTATATTTTATGCTTAATAAAAAAACTTATATTTAATATAAGTAGGTATAAGTAATTGAAGCTCAATAATCTCCCCTTTATTTGTAACAGTTCCTAATGCATTAGCAGACAGAACTGTTACCCAGGAACGGTTGGCGGTTGGAGACCCACAGTGGAAAGGAGAACGACTCGCTCTGTTTCCTACTTCAAACACGGGAAGGTCGCGCCTCCAAATATTATTTATATCTTTTCGATATTATAATCATTCACCCCCCTTTCAATATCGTTGTTATCCCAATAGGTCACCACTTCATTTGTCACCCCTCTGAAGAGCTATAACCCCCCCTCAACCCCCCTAATAAACTTCCCCTTTATTTATCCTCCCGAATTAGTGCAGAAGTGAAATACAGTAATGCTGCCACATATTTCTATGAAAACCCTCCAGTCTATAAGCAATTTTAGAATTATTTTCTGAAATTACAGCCCTCTTGCGTTTGTAACCAGAGCAGGAGAAGTTCAGGAAGGGCAGGCTGAGCGCGACGTCACGAGCCATGTATTCACTTGAGTACTGAACCAGGTGAGTGGGATAAGAGATGTGATCTTCCCACATCCGCCTTGCACAAGGGGATAAAGCAACGGCTGCCATTAATATGTTACGACGCCAACTCCGATCGAACAAGTTGGGAAGGAGTTTTTTCTCAGGCCTCGCGTGATGGATGGCGTGCAATATTTTATTGAACCCTCTCGCCACGAAGGTATAGGTAGGCCTAACGCCGTCAGGAGATGTAAGGGTCCTTTTTGAAGCTTTCCACATATCAAATCTGTCACCCACTGTACGAGTTGTAGGAATCAAAGCTATACAAAATCTATCATTATTGATCATATTTACTCACTTCATTTGGATCATTTACATAGTAAAATAAAATATTGAAAACAGTTTTCATACTAAAGTGAGACACATGCGGGTTTACGTATCCATTCTGGGGCCTGTTTCACATAAGCTTGTAATATTAGTAAATTTTACAAACACAAGTCCTAATATTACTAGTTCTTGTAATATGTGGTGGTCTTCTAGTTATTCTTTGATTTGGATGCAACTAGGAAGTTATGCCAAAAATATATTACCCAAATATCCTTGTACAATACCATAAATCAATGAAACACATTCCCATGGAAAATTGGCATACGGTTCCACACGCATATAATGGTACAAGGTTTACCAGATCACCACATGAATGGTAAAATGGTACGCACGTGCATGCGTAACATAACAACACTCTTCTTAACTTTGATTATGTATGCGATTTCGTTGAAATTTGAGAATCTAGAGTTACGGGTGCTGAATGGTATGAATTTCATAGCGATTGAAGAAAATGATAGTTACACTATCTTGAACAATCAAGCAAACATTTTATTTGTGAATCAAGTAAATATGATAATTTTGGTGACCCAACAGACCCGAACAGGAGTTTACTTTTGGCAATTCACGCCAATATATCTGTAGTGATTGAGGAGGAGACAGACGAGTCGATCGCTTGATAGAGAATGGGGTCGGGGGGTCCCCACTCTGAGGTACAACATGTATGTACATTACATTGGTTGTGGAGGAGCAGCCGATCACAACACTGCTCCCCCCAGAATTTAAGTAACGCATTTAGTTAAATTTTGTTCTGTTGCGGTGGCGGTTGCCGGGCGTGGGAGGTGCGTGTGCTGGTTGCGGTGGTTCGCTGTGGCTGTCCGGGTCGGTGTCGTTGGGGGCGGTACGTTTGCGGCGTATGAAGAGCCGGGGTGTAGGTTGAGTGCGTGGGTACGGCCGCGGCGGCTGTTGTTGCGGGCGCCAGGTGCATGGGGTGCGGCGTTTTTGTGCTCGGGGGTCCCATGTGCGGCGGTAGAAACACGAGCCGTTCGTCGCGCTGCGTGTGGTCGGTCGTGGCTGCGTCGGCGGTCGCTGTTGTCGTCTGTTCGAATCACACGAACCTCTTCGGTGACGGTAGCCACTCGAGGAGGGGGAGCGAAGGGTATGAGGCGATCGGCGAGAATGAATGAATGAATGAATGAATGAATGAAAGAATTTTATTTCCATAAATAATAGACACGTTTCAAAACAATCTCATACACTTGGTGGAAACTACCCCCCTCATAGGTCTGGGACCTGTGTCGAGGGGGGGAGTTGCAAGTTGAATACGGCATCTTTGTTTTTAGATTGAGGGGGGAAAAAATGTATATATACAATTTCTATACCTATATAGCCAAGATATAGCTATCTTAGCTATATCTTAAATCAAGAGAGAGCGAAAGAAATGAAACTTATATGCCTAAAAAAGTCTGCATAAAAATAAATAAATGAAATTAGTAATTAATACTTATAAGTGCTGGCTGTCATGGCCTCGCATTCTGAGCTCTACGGCTCTACGGAGTCGGCGGGCGTGGACTGACGGATTATCGTGCTCGGAAGTCGGTTGGGGTCGTCGTAGAGGTCCGCTTGTCGGGGCTCGAGGACGAGGAAGGCGCGGGCGAATTTAGCATGCGGCGTCGTGAGGCCTTCGTGAGTCAATGTGATCTCGAGTTGGGCGAATCAGACGTGCGGGAATGCGGGGTCGTGCGGCCGGAGCTGGAGCGTTGATGTCGGTGGAGTCGTTTGTGCGGGTGTCGGTGGTTTCGGGTCCGTGTTCTCGTTGTAGGCGCCAGTCCCGGAGAGGTGTCAGCAGGAAGTGTCATCAGGAAGTCTCTGAGGCGCCGGCGTCCGTTTCCTTATATAGGACTCGGATGGTGGGGCGGAGTAGCGGGGGGCGCTGTGATAGCCGTCGAGGCGGGCGTCGGACTGGGGCGCCGCTGTGTGGCGTCGGTGGGGGCGGCGCTGTGGGGCGTCGGAGTGGGGCGCGTGTGCCGGGCGTAGTGGTGCGGAGGTGGGGCTCGTCGCAGACGGTCGGCGGGCGCTGAGCGGCGTTGTTCGTCGTCGGAAGTCGCTGTCGTCGCACCGCGGTCGCAGACGGCGGGCGGAGGCTGTGCGCTGCGTGTCACCACTCAGGGTCACCGGTGTAGTGATTGAGGAGGAGACAGACGAGTCGATCGCTTGATTGAGAATGGTTATGTATTTGTTGGCCCCTCGGCTCTTTATAGGCCCCTGACATGATCAGAGGGGGGTCGGGGGGTCCCCACTCTGAGGTACAACATGTATGTACATTACATTGGTTGTGGAGGAGCAGCCGATCACAACAATATCCAATATTGTTTTAAGGAAATCCTGGTATTACAAATCAATTAGTAACTAATTACTTATAACTTGGCGCTATATTTATAATTATTTATATAATTATATATTATAGATCGAAACACAGCAATGATTGTAACAAATGATGCCTGAACATGAGTGTTCGATTTTGTTGTATAATAACTAATGAATTAAACGAATAGCAAAAAATAATGCCTTGGAGTTTTAATTGTATAATATACATTTATTGATGAATATCTACCTCCTGTGCTTTTCCCCTGATCAGTTCTATTTACATACTGAATAATTAATGAACTAAGCAAAGTGATACACAAATAGGGAAGTGAACTGCTTCTGGGACCTGCCGTTAATTGAAAATAATGAATACGAATGGCTTCTTGGATCTAAATGAGCACTGAATGGCGAACGAAGAGAATGAGAAGCATGAAATGCCTGTCGCTCGAAGAACGGAAATAGATTTCAATTTCCCGACATGATCCTTTCAAACCAAGATGATGGAAAAAGAAAATCCACCCTGAATACCCGATGTTTCTCATTTTTATGCCAAATTATGTTCGATAACACCACGAGGGACATGAATATTCACCACATAGCTGAACTACCGTTGATATTAATTCAAGGGACGCGGGAGCGTGCTACTCGCCAAGAAAACCGCCTCCAGCCTGGCAGTTAGATACTATATTGATACCACTATCGTACAGACCTTGAAGAGAAACAGGAAATAATACGAGGCTTAACTACAACAGAGAATACTGTACGTGCCTGGATGAAGAACGGTAGCGCGAAAGCATGAGAGATAGACACGGACTAAAACTTTGGTAATGAAATTTGTGTTAGAGATCGTGAGAATTCATAACGGGGTTGTCAATCTACTAGGAAATGCACACGCGATGCAACAACTTAGGTAGTGCCTACTGACGTTTCGATGTGTCCATTCATCCGGCAGCTGCTCAGGCCTCACTTCAACGGTTGACTCCGTAACTTTCTTGACTGTAGGATTGAATAGAAATGAAATTAGCTTCACTACTCTGTCAACTGATCGATCCTTCAACATTTCAGCATATTAACCTATCTTCTGAAAAATTTCGAAAGCGTTTCTTACTAAAAATGCATCTAGATAGGTTGGTTACCTAGAGGGTTGAACCGCTGTGTATGAATTCCCGTATACCCACATGTGATGAATTTGAAATTGGCACATTCATCACGAGCTGTGTGAGGGGGGATGAGCCCGGTTTGGTTATGGGCGGACCACCACCATGGCCGGGATCTTTTTGGAGGTGTCAGTTGGTTATGGGCGTACCACCACCATTCACGGATTCTTTTAGGAGTGTTGCCTGGTTTGGTTATGGGCGGACCACCACCATTTCCAGGATCTTTTTGAATGTGTGCTCGGTTTGGTTATGGGCGGACCACCACCATGCCCGAGATCTTTTAGGAAGTATGTCCGTTGGTTATGGGCGTACCACCACCATTCACGGATTCTTTTGGGTTAGGGGAGAGATGAGGTAAGGAACAGAGAGAGTAGTCAGCGACTAGAGGAGAGCGTAGAATGGCTAGAAAGGCGCAGGAGGCGAGTTTTTATAGGCCCGGAAGCCGTCTCCCTCCATCCTCTAGCTAGTAGAGGATGGTGGGGACGCAGGTTGTGCCTCGACTCCCCTGTCTCTTCTGTCCCCACTTCTGCGAGTTTATTTGGCGAGAACTTATGTTTACAGTATACAAAGGGTGTGGTTGTGGGAGGAATCCACGACCACATACTGGTGATGCCTACCTAGTTACCTTGAGATACTTATTCTAAACCAGGATATCAAATGACGAGTATTTGGTTGGGACTTTTGGTTCACGAAGGTAGGTAGGAAAGCAGAATCCAAAATGTCCAACCAATTTTTCCAGCTAGCCCATATGTTTATTCTGCTGTGTTTTCATCATGATTTTGTATACTTTCTTCGTGTCTTCTGTTTATTTATCGACATAATTATACAAAATTAGATATTATGGATGATGTTTCATAACACAGTAATCAAGTGTCATTCAGGGCAACTTGTAACATAAATACTAATTTACACACTGAAATTATTAGCAAACAGGGTGTCGATGTAATCATTTAATCGATATACGTATGTACCATCGTAGCTGGGCAGCTGTATGCGATCTATTCTTACTGTTTCCGTAGCATTTCCCTGAGAGGGAGTGGCGTCAGCCAATGATAGCATAGCTGAGTCGGTCCTGGTTCCGTGTATTGTGTTATCACAGAACAGTCCGCGATGTTGGGGCTTCATCGACACTTCATAATATACGCATCATGGTAATTAGAGCGGCGGCGGCGCGGCCGCCTTTAGGACCTCTCCTAGACGTGTGTGCTTCGAAGGAAACTGTCCATCTTCCTCGTACGTCCATGGAGAGATTATAGACGTATATTATAGATATATGGGTGAGTGCGGCTTGCAGATATCCCGCCTTTAACTACATAAATGTGGGTTAGTTAGCAGCCATGAGGAAGCGTGACCAAACATGGAGCAAGGTGTTACCTCGTATGTGTATCTGCTTAATTTATGTTTGAAGCGGCCAACACAGTCTGAGTATGTCGAACCCGAGAATAACCTGTTTCTTGTCAGTACACACATCAGTTAGTACATTATATTACTAACTGACAGGAAACCCCGTTGTACTAAATACAACGAGCACTAGAGAGTTAGGCATCGAAGAGAATCCCCGAAAAATGCGCACTTGATAATGGCGGTTTCACAAATTTCTCATATATAAGAACCTGTGTCTGCCATATCTCCAATGGAAAAATGGTGAAAACTGTGTGTCCACGGTGAATCGCACTGCTAAACATGAAAAACAGGGTCGTGGAATCTAACTCCGCTTCCAACAAAACCAACCCAGCCACTCCATTCTCAAACTGGAGACACATTTTCCCAATCTCATTGTAAATCCCATGGGACAGTAAGAAACATGAGGGCAATCACCTATCAACTACGCGATTATTCTGAAGATGAGATCACAATCGCCATTTCAATGAATTTACCGTTTGGTTCATTTTAGCTGCTTTTTAAAATGAAATATACAAATTCGACAATTCCCTTTGAACATTTTCGATATTCAAATTGTTTACAAAATTGTTTGTTTTTTCCAATTTTCATTTTATTTTACGGAATTGACTCGGAGCACTTGTTTTGCTCACCATTTCCTACAGCTGACCATTTCGAATAAAAAAATTTTCTTGGTCCTTCCGTAAGTGAAGATAATAATAGTAATGAAAATAAGGGTGAACTGCTTTAGAACGTTGCGCGGCTGGGTAAATAGGTAGCAACACGTTGCTAAATATATTTATAATTATATACAGTCACTTCTAACACCAGCATCTGAGTGACGCTCTACTTGATTTACACCTTAGACCAAAGCCCCGTCATCGGCTTCGTTCCACTTTCCACAGATTGAAAGATCCAGAGGTAGGAAAAACCCGGGGAAAAGGAGGTTTCACGTTACCGCCACGTTTCTCTTCCCAAGATATCGGTGTCGCTCCTTATTTTCTCTTACAAATTTAATAAGGTGCCCTCTCGTGAACGTCGAGGGATTTTCACGGTGCGTAGATACACCATTCAGTTTGGCTTTGAAAAATATATTGTTCGACCAGCGTAACAACACATCCAACTCAACCATTGCCACCCTTTCATGCTTCTTGCCCACATCCGTAGCAGCTTATAAAAGCAAGAGCCACGAGTCGGCACATAGACACGGGGAAAAAAAACCTTTTGGATACCGTATGACACTGAAACAGTTGTTTGGGAGCGACAATGCAATTTAAATAACATAAAGCAGTCGTTCCCGCTGGTTAGCTCACCATAGCTGAGTAACATCGTTGCTTAGGGCGGTAGAAGAAAGCTTTGGACACAGAGGAAACTGGCCTCTCTCATTAAGTCAAATTAAGCTCAGCTGACCTGTTTCAACTCTCTGAAAACGGTTTACGTTCGTGCCACCGCGCGGTCTCGCGCGAAATCTCGCTTCGCCTTCTCCCTTGTCGAAGCGAATGGAAATAAGAAATATAGGTTTCCGGGTTTTTCCCAGCATTTTCTGAGGGGGTTTGCGGTTTGGCCACTGTGAGTTGAAGAGGGTTGGGTTCTAATGCGAGCGCTTCCAACCAAAGAAAACAGAACAATAACGCTGCAAACGGTTTATTATTTACCTGTATAGATGCCCCTTCTGCGTAGATCACTGTTTTCTGTGGTCAATACCTACCCTGGATCTCCCCCCAGGAATTCCCTAAATCGAGTACTGGAGCCAGCCCGGGAATTAAAGTGTCATAAAAACGCGCGGAAATCAATTATAAAATCATTAATTAATTGCTGTTATTCATGAAGCGTAAGGAAAATAATAAACCATTGTGTAATAAAACGTTGTATAAGAAACCGCTGTGTAATAATTTGCCTTTATGAATGCATGAAGCATAACGTTTGCTCAAGTTGGAAAAGTACCTATCAACAAAATCCAAACGAGCCATCATTTTTCAAATAGAATAATATCACAGAAAAACCAACTATAATCAGGTGCCCCCTAGGGATGATATCTGGGCCGGATTTATATCGTTTGATTTACGATCATGTTGACGAAGCTTTTCGGTGCAAACGAACGGCCGGTCGTACAATGCCCCGGGTGGTATAAAAACTTTTTAGTTCAAGATCAATTTAAAAATGTTTAAAAAAAACCATACCCTTCTATTGAAAGTTTTCGAGCTACGGCGTTCTGAAAATTTCATCACCTATTTTTCACCATTTACAGATGACTGTGACAGTAACGCCGAGCTTCGGGGACCAACTAGACCCCAAATGGGACCCACGAACCAAATTTCATTAATTTTGGTTCATGGTAACTATGAAAAATGCTAAGTACGGCTTACGACGGACGGACAGAAATTTTTTTATTGCATTTTCGGACCTCGGATACCTTGAAACGAAAACTATCAATTTAGAGGCGGAGTTACAAATTTTATTTTCATACTCGATTGCAAAGTTCATTGCTGAAAATAATAAACAAAAAAAATAAGTTCGTTCACAGTTATGCCCAGAAGTTTGCATCGACAGGCATTTTCAACAGCAGGGTGAATAAAATTGTATACATTCAGCCCAAATGTCATCACTAGGGACGCGCTAACAACCGTGAATAATTGGCCCGAGATAAAATCATTGCTAGGGATCACCTGATTATAATCACGGAATGAAGTCGAGTTGGTTGTTCTGTGATATTATTGAATTTGAAAAATGATGGCTCTTCTGGAGTTTGTTGATAGGTATTGAAACTTGGTCAAACGTTGAAGTATTATTGATGGGTAAATTATTACACAATGGTAAATTATTACACAACGGTAAATTATTACACAACGGTAAATCATTATTACACGACGGTTCGTTATACCATCTACGTAGAAGGGGCTGGAGTTTGTTGGTAGGTACTTTTGCAACTTTTTTCACTCCACACCAACAATTTTCCTGCAGAACTTCATTATTTGCGTTTATTTTTGCCATTTTAGCTATTGTTTGTCATCGACAGAATTATTTTAGCTACATTCAACACGTGATTTAGGTAGGTACCTAGCAACGAGTACTGGGTTAGGTACTAACCTACGGAGGGCCTGATGCGATCTACATAATACGTATAGAATAATACATATTATATTATATAGTCACTATATATACAGAGAGCTGTGCAATTTTTCACCTGGAATTCTGATTATTTATTTCCTAAAATTAGAAAACAAATTTTTCCTTACGATACATCCCCCTTCATTGACTAAAAGAAGCTACAATAAATGAGCAAATAGCAAACTGGTTGAAATTTTAAAACCTGAGAAAGGAGATACTTTTGAGGTAGAATCTCACATTAGGCATCATAGCCTCACTATAGAGGCCCGTACACATTGACCTTAATAATCAACGACTAGGGCTTTTGCTGCCCACCACCCCCACCACCGCCCCCACCAGTTCATTTGGTACCATTTAATTAAAGTATTGATACACTTGTTTGTGTGGCGCTCATCAATTTCTTGTTTATCTATTCCTTTTCCTTTTAACAAAGTACCTATTTGTCTCAGCGACTAGAAAAGTTGCAAGAATCAAGAAAATGTCATTTTCTCGATAGGGCATAAAGTAGAACCTTATAAAGCTCACAAGATAACCAAAGACTTAAAAAAAACTAATTTAGGTTCACCTAGATACTTAACGCTCTGCGATGAACAATATCTATTCAAGCTTTCTACCAAGCGATGAAAAATTGCGAAGTTTTCCTGACTCATTAATCATCTCTCATCCCGAAAATGATTACGTTCGTCAAAGAGAATAGCCCAGATTTAACCCTAAAGGGTGTATGGGGAATATGAAAAAGACGGATGACATTGTTTGCAATGAAAATACGCTGCACCTCGAGCTATTCAACCGAAGATTAAGGTTATCAATTGAAGTAGGAACGTCGAGAAAAACTGGATTAGTTCAGTTGAAAATTCAGTCTCAGGAAATCATATGGGGGCATGAGGTTCGCTGAAGGTCATCATTGATTTTCTTGGCAACGCGGCGTACCAGGTATATCTTTGTCATTTTCAGGAGTACAATCCCAAACTTTGGTCGTTACAGAATATGGGACAGGCGACAGATAATATGCTTGTAGGAGCTTCAGTGGGGTTTGTAAAAAACCAAAAGCAAAGGCGCATCACTGGACCGTTTTCGCGATTTATGGATTTCTAAACAGGGTTATATACGTTGATTTCAGTCACCCGATGTCATCGTTGTTTACACTCACTGTGGGCCCGATAGATCAATATCACCATAAGAGTGAGAGATGGTGGGAAGGGGTTGATAGAATATTATCAAATACACACGCTAGCTGAATCGACACTGAATCTGGATAAAAGAACCTGCTATCCAAACAATCCGCTCATAGGTAAATAAGTTATCGCTTACAAAACGATGAGCAGGAACTGATTCCGAAGAGAAACTCCAAAACTATTGTAGGGAAATGTGGATATTGTAGAAAGAACTGTAAATTAAATCATTTTCCCAAGAAGTCAAATAATTCACCTTGCAAACAATCTGCTCCTGATTTCAGGAAGCTGTTCGGATGGTGTTTTCGAGCTTCACCATCTATCGTGAAGAAGTTCCATTTTGACCGCAACCTGGGTAAACATCCGATAGCGGCCACAAACTAATTTCATTAGTTTCAAAATTCGGCGACCTTGGCAGAACATCAGTCGATTAGCAAGAACTTCGTTAATGAGCCCCTCCTCAATCCCATGAACCTCTGATTTCACTATTATACATTTTCCTTTGATATTTCTCACATGTTTACCTGCAAACTGAGATCGAACAAGAACGTCGAGCAACAGGGTCTTTTTAATCGGAGAGAGACGAATAACTTTCGGAGTCCACATCCCTCTCCATTCCCATCACTTTGAGTAAGAACGTCTAATAGTTCCGCATCTGAAAACTCTCCTAGATATGACATATTCGTAAAACGGTTTAACAAAGTAAACAACTGATAAAACAAAAACGCCAGTGATAACAAACCAATGATGAATTATTATAACTGTAGTGAATGTATAGTTGACGCACGTCCACTACGAGAGGCGTTGAGGTAGGTTGTGCCCGGTTTGGTTATAGTGAAGTGCTACCACCATGCCCGGGATCTTTTTGGGTGTGCGTCTGGTTTGGTTATAGGCTAGAGCTACCACCATGCCCAGAATCTTTTCGGGAGCGTTGCCTGGTTTGGTTATAGTGCAGAGCTACCACCATGCCCAGGATCTTTTTGGATGTGTGCTTGGTTTGGATATAGACAGAGCTACCACCCTGCCCAAGATCTTTTAGGTGTTGCCTAGTTTGGTTATCGTGCTAGACGACCACCATGCCCAGAATCTTTTCGGGAGCGTTGCCTGGTTTGGTTATAGTGCAGAGCTACCACCATGCCCAGGATCTTTTTGGATGTGTGCTTGGTTTGGTTATAGACAGAGCTACCACCATGCCCAAGATCTTTTAGGAGGCGTTACCTGGTTTGGTTATCGTGCTAGACGACCACCATGCCCAGGATCTTTTAGGTTTAAGGAGAGAGATGAGGAGTGAGGAGAGAGAGTAGTCAGCGACTAGAGGAGAGCGTAGAATGGTTGGAAAGGCGAAGGAGGCGAGTATTTATAGCCCTTAGGGCTATCTCCCTCCATCCTCCAGCTAGTGGAGGATGGTGGGGATCCCCACTGGGTTTCTCCTTTCCCCTGCGTCTTCCGTCCCCACTACTATGTTTATTTGGTGAGATCTTAATATCACAGGAGATGGTTCTGGGAGGATACCACCAACACCACAGACACGACAATAACCCACCCTGTGACCAACGTCACATTATAAAACAATCCACCAATTGGATTCTGATAGAACCTAGGAGGCAGTGCGGGACGTGCTACACGGTAAAGTCAGACATCGGAAAAATCCCACGTTGATTCAGTTTGAACGAAAAACGAAATATTTGCATGGAGGCCCCGGAGCACTGACCCTCAATAACGAAACTATTGCCTGGAGGCCCACGCTACGGTTACGCTCGAACGAGTAGTTTGCCTGGCGTCCTCACAGGGTTAACCGTCGTCCGGAATTTCTGCTGAAATGATTTGTAACGCAACAAATACTGTCAGCAAAAGCTAAATGCTGTCTGAAATACTCATTTATCATAATGCCAGCAGTAACGTGAGCGTAGATACAGAGAGCAGGCAGCCTGCTTTACACTACTTGTTGAACCAGTGAAGAGAGGTAGGTTCATTTTGAGCCCACCCATTTGGAAATGCATGTATCAAAAGTTGTTTCGAAAAAATCTACGTCACGGTTTCAGCAAATCTTGGAAAAACGTCTGCCAATTCGAGTACGTAGTATAGCTCCCGACTTGAACGTATTGAATGGTGGGGTAGGTTCATTCAGTGAACAGGTGGAGTATCCACGCACGATTTTGATATGGGACCATCTACGATCTAACCCGCGTGTACCCTCAAAATTTCAGCTCTCTACGACTATTTTTCGCGTAGTTAGAAGCGTTACAAGGAAATAGGCAACATTTCACGTTCGCGCATGCGCAGACGAATCTGACAGTACGATTCCAATGTTAATCATATGGAACTATCAAAGTATTATTCCTGATCAACCCACCAAGTTTGAACTCATTTCAACGATATTTAAAGGCTCGATGACACTGAGCGAGTTAACAATCTCTACTAGCCAGCGAGTTTACAAACGAGCGAATCGGCGTTTGCGATAGTGATGACGACACACAAAACTTCCGCTTGCTCAGTAACCAACTAGCTAGCTAACTAATTCCGTCGACATTTTGTAGACAAATGAGATATTTGCAGCTATTTCACTGGCAACTATGATGACACACGGTTAGCCCACATGCCAGCTAGTATCGAGCAAAGTAGCCCGGCTTTCAAATTTTCTCTGCAGATTGTTAAATAATCTGCTAGTAACAGTGAACATGATTACACTGGGCGAGTTTACTAGCAGGTAGTGAATTCGCTGGCTAGTAGATAGTAAACTCGCTCAATGTCATCGAGGCTTAAGGTAATTATAGTCGTTCAAGTACTTCACTTTTGCGCATGCGCAGACGAAAGTTGCAGAACTTTTTCATGTTTTGGTATGAAACCATCTGTGACCCAATCCGCAACCATACTCCAAATGTCAGCCCATTTCGACCATTATTTCGGGTACTTATGGGCGTTACAAGGAATTGACCACAGACACACATCAGACAGACGGACACGGAACCAAAAATGTTCCTTGATGTCTGAAACGCAAAATGGTAGTGGAAATTTTCTTTTCACGTGTGGTCACGTCACCACCATTCAGGACTGCGACCATTTTCAATGAGTGCGTCGTGTTTTCGTGAAATTTGAGAGTGAGTTGGGATCTCGTACATGAGTGTTGCTCGTTTATCGTCTGTGGCAACCCATACCTAATGGCACTTGGTCGCGCTTGAGTGAGACATGTGTGATTTCAGTATTGACAGAGAATAAGTATACCTCTTTTATTGCCAAGCATAATTTAATTTTACAACCGACAAATAATAATAATGATAATAATAATAATATTATTATTATTATTATTACTTATTACCATATTATATCGCTCGCCATAACCGCGTTCCCTGCCTCATTGACAGGGGATAGGTACCAATTTTGTTGTCACATTCAGCATAATTTACTTTTGTAACCGGCAAATAATTATTAATTACTTAATTAATTATTAAGAATAATAATAATATTACTAATTATCAATAATTGTTAATATTATATCGTACACCACAATTTTAAAAAGCATTCCGCATGTTGCTTCACCACAAATAAATTGCAATGGGACTTGAAAACATAAAACCGTGATGGGAACTACCTCATTAAAACAACCTACGACACCACCGAAATGAATGAGAAATAGCGTGGATCGCGATTGGGATATATAATTAAGTCAGATTGGGCAATTTTTCGAGACCGTCAATACTGTGTCAATGATGAAGATGTATTGATGTTTGGGTGACCTTAGAGACGACAGTGAGCATCTCTAGCTATCGATTCCTCTGGGTCATTTGCTTTGTTGAGCGTGAGAGGTCGAGTTGCTGGCCCCGCCTATTGTACATAGCCCTCCTCATGACATTCTTCCCTTCTCCTCATCAAATACCCTTAATATATACTTAATCCCAAAAATTATTCACTTTCAAAAATTCTGCAAATTATTACACGAAGGTTTATTATTTACCTGTATAGATGCCCCTCTGCGTAGATCACTGTTTTCGTGCTTCCCACAAAAGAGCCCTAAATCGAGTACTGGAACCAGCCGGGCAATTACAGTTTCATAAATTAATATGCGGTGGGTTCAAGAGTTCTACCATTAAACTAATATTAGTTGTTATTCATGAAGCATAGTAATTGTTCGAGTTAAGTACACAAGTACCTACCTATCAACAAAATCCAAAATCACCATCATTCTTCAGATGAAATAATAATGTCACGGAACAACCACCTCGATTTCATGAAGCCATGCGTGATTATAATCAGGTGTTCCCTAGCAGTGACATCTGGGCTGGATTTGTACCTTTTCATTCACGACCAGGTTGACGAAGCTTTTCGATCAATTCGGATCAATTTAAAAATGTTACAAAACTATATTACCTATACCCTTCTGCTGAGTTTTCGAGCTACGGCGTTCGGGAAACGTCAACCCCTATTTTTCAACACTTAGAGATGACTGACAGTAACGCCGAGCTTTGTGGACCTACATGAAAAAAAAAATGTCTGTACATCAAAGTACATCAAAATTCCTGTCATTTTAAAAATATTAGGTATCTACTACAGATGTTTCCTAGATCTATACTGTGCAATAGAAAAACCCGGGTCAGCACAACTAAACACAATATGAAGCTCATATCACAATTACAAGTCAAGCCCCTTCCATTGCCTGAAACGAATAATCCGAAATTCCACCTAATCAATAAACAAAAAGGTCGATGAAAATTTGTGTTATTCGTAATGGAACGCTTTCGGCAACCCGTGGTACGGGTAGGTGACCTCTAAATGTCGGTCACTGAGGCACAAAGGTCAAAAATCAACCTTAGTCGATATCGCATACCTTCGCTCCCACCCCACAAGGGACATAGCCATAACTAGGTACGTATCTACCAATAAATTAGATTCAAATTATATTTTGCCAAGTCCCGATGCATATAAATTGTTACATAATTCAACATGTAAATAATTAAGGAATCAGAATATTGAATATCTGAATGCCTATGTAGTATTCGGACTCTCCGTACCTTGAAACGGAAACCAACCAAAAACAATTGGGTTGGGGGGGGGGGGGGGGGGTTAAAAACCTTACACGCTCGATTCCGAAGGTTCATTATTGAAAATAATAAACCAAAGTGGAACTTGTCAGACACAAAATATGTTTTGATTCTGATCAATATAATATGTAGATTTACTTGTAATGACCAGTTTATCGACTCAAATATCAGACTTCCGCATCAGTATCAAAGAATGGATTTTTCTTATACAGAAATATTTTCTGAACTAGGCCTCTCTTTGAAGAGCGATTTATGCCTGACATGGAGGTCAGACCATTCAAAAGGCCGTACCGGGTTATGCACGCCCAAGTGCCCCCATTTGTTGTAGCAGACCTCTTCCCCTCACAAGAAGGTTATCTTTGCCGACGACCACATATTCAGCTATTTATGGCCCGTCACACACTACTTCCTCACTTATCGACCGCAATACATTATATGGGCCAGTTTCTCCTTGTGAGATATTTATATCCGTGTTCCTAAATAACTTTCCACTAAAATAAATACCTACCTGTACAAATTAAATAAATGAACAGGAACCAAGCAAATGGAGGGATATTGTACATAACGGCAAACAAAGCGAGGATGGGGGAAGGAGCCAGCTTGAGCCGGACAGAATATTGCAATAGATAAGTACATACAGGCGGAGTTCCGACAATTCAAGGGCTAATAAAAGGTTGTATGTTCACCGTTGCTCCTACCACAAACATAGATCAATTGCAACCAAGATAAATAATTTGTTGGAACCGTTGAATTCCACGGTTGAATATTTAGAGCTTGGTGCTTTTGCTAAAATGTAGAGATGAAGTAAAGTTTGCCTCGCTGGGCTTGAATTTGCTCTGCCTGTACCTCGTCAAGATGTCTGGTTCTATAGATATTGACTTCGACTATGGTTCCGTCCGTCGTGCTTTGCACTTTTCTTCGTTACCATAGTATCTAATTAAGTTACTTTTCTCAGTGAAAAAAATAAATTAATGAAATTTGGTTTGTAGGCCTCACTTGGGGTCGAGTTGGTCCGTGAAACTCGGTGAGAGGGAGAAAAATCACGTTACGACGGAGACAGTTTTGCCCAAACTGTGGAAAAACAACGAATTTCCCTGTAACTTTGGGGTTAATTGAATAATCGCTTCTACGTGGTAACCCAACCCATCTCGAATTTGTAAAGCACTTGAGGGTTGGTTACCTTGAAATCGAATGTAACCTTATAGTTACCATAGCCACGGTAACCCATTTCTGTCGAAGTTACGTCAACAAGATGACACAATAGAATATACCTACAGATACATGAACGTAAAATAATCATTTTGAGGTGGTTCGGTCACTGAGGTTTCGGTTAAATATTTATATTTTCCCATAAAACATTGCGTGTGCCATTCGAAACATGGTCTGGATTTATCGCATTTTACTTGAGTTGATGGCTGCTAGAAAATGGTCCCCAAACGCGCTACCCCTACAATAGGATCCACTCAGCTCCCGAAGTTATTCATGGCGTCAACAAGCCCAATATACCTCCCGTAGGAAGTACTCCTTTGTTGACGAAGTCTCTTTGTCCCGTTTCCATAGGTATGCGTGTGCCGCCCTGTAGGCTCCCGCTGTTATGGAACAGGTCTTTCGAATGTATGTAATTCGCATTTAGCTCCCATAGCTCCCTCTACAGGGATGCACGATGCCTGCCACTTTCAGCTGTTTTATCTCATTTTCTTTCGTTGCGGATTATTCACTTCAGGGCCTTAATGTGAACGAACGGTTGGACCGAACGTTCCGGGTGGTTTCAAAAAAGTCTGCCAAGTCGGGTAGACAGCGTAGCTTCCTCACCTATGTAACATAGACGTTCATAATTAGCTGGTGGGTCCATTCGGTGGATAGTTGGAGAATTGACGCGTATGGATTTGAAATTGTGAGGTTAAAAAATGACAAAATAGTAGGATGGAATAGGAGTTGTAAAAAAGATTAATGATGAGCGCAATAGGATTATTATAGGCATTCATATGTTTTGAATATTTGTGGTCCCATACCACTTGAAGTATAAGTATTTCAAAAATGTCGAAGCAACTTACAATACATTACAAGACTTTATACTGAAACAGATGAGGAAAACTATTAAAATTGAGACAGAAATCTAAATACATGTCGTTTTAAGTTTAAACCCAAATAAATGTCATTTTCTACGGAAGTAATGGCCTCTACTAAGATTTCTTGTTTGCGCATGCTTAGACGAAAGTTACTGTACTTTATCAATGACTTTAATGCGGGACTATCTGTGGCCAAACCCCCGCCTACGCTCCAAACCTCATCGCTTCAAGACGATTTCTAGGGCAATTGTGGGCTCTAGAAGAATTTCACGTTGGCGCATGCGCGGACGAAAAGCTACAGTACGTTTTCAATTAATTTCAATGAATTCGATGTGGGACCACCTACGCTCCAACCCACTCCTACCCACCAAATTTCAACTCACTACGACTATTTTTTCAGGCAGTTATGGGAGTTACGAGGAGCTGGCAAACCTTTCGTGTTTGCGCATGCGCATCCGAATGTTACAGTCCGAATCTGATGAAATCGGGGAACCACCGGCGTACCATTCTGCATCTACCCTCCAAATTTCAGCTCTTTTCGGCAATTTCTACAGAGTAGTTAATGAGCTTTACAAGGATTTCACTTTGCACATGCGCAGACCGAAGTTACAGCACGTATTTTTTTGCACGTGATGCGGGACCATCTGTGTCCAATCCCGTACCTACCCTCTGAATTTCAACTCATTACGACCATTATTTCGCACAGTTTTGCCCGGACACAGGCAAAACTGTGCGAACCACGCAGACAGACATGGAACCAAATTATGTTCCTTGATGTCTGACACGTAAAATGCGAGTGGAAATTTCATTTTTGGAGGGCATACATTTTTTCAACTATTGCACGAATACGAAGCTTCTACCTTCGGCCGTGAAGAAGCAAAATCCTCCAGCTCTGGAGCAATATTAAAAACTATATCTTCTGATGAAAGCTACGGCGCGCGGCGTTCTAAAATTGCAACCCCTACTTTTCACCCGTGAGATGACTGACAGTTAACACCAAGCTTCGTGAACGAACTTAACTGAATTGAACTCGAATTTATTTCCAAAAACTTGACGAAACATACAATAAACATAGTAAATATTGGACGGACAAATCATGTAACTATAGGCTGGAAATTATCCTTCCACTTTAAAGCTTAAGGGCTTCGCGTTGTTGAAGCGAAGTCTTATTCCTAAGTACTTGCCATTATAAAAGCAAACTCAGGAGGAACGGAAATTAATATTGGGTGGCAAACCATGGTCAGAAAGGGGACAGCTCGTATAGGAAGCGGCGCTCATCCATTACTTCGAGTAGCCGGTCGGGAGAAAGGATGTTCCAACCATCCATAGCCCCGACCGGCCCGAGCCCACCCACCATGGCGGCTCCGGGTGCCACTAGCCCATTTCTGAAGCATCCCATAGATGTCATAACAAACATTCAAGAAGACAACGCCAGTGGGCCCGCCCCCGGACCGGCCGGAACGCCCAACCCACCCTCGACCACAAGCGCACACACACACACACACACACACACACTCACAAACAATGAATTACGTACAGTATGTACTTTCACAGTTCCCACAAGAGTGAACATAACAATTACTAATAATATACAAATAATAATAGATAAATAAGCAACTAGACCCCAAATGAGACCTACAAACCAAATGTCACAAATCTTTCTTATTCCTGGTAACTAAGAAAGTGCAAATTACCTAAGGCGTCGGCGGACGTACAGACCATTTCATTCCGTTCCACTTTCCATTTCCGGATTCTAGGTACGCGAACGAAACGCAAACCATCAAATTTTGAGACGGGGTTAACATGTGCTTTCAAGCTGGATTCAAAAGGTTGTGACGATGTGCCTGTGGTCGAGTTGTTTTTTCTTCCGGTGGAGACGGGGTCGTTTGGTTGATCGATATCCCTTCTTAACCGGTGATAATCTCGCTGGTCTAGAAGGGGGACTCTCGAAGGTCCACCGTCACTCTCCTCACTCTGTCACATGGTAGCACAGCGTGGTTTGGTAGTATGTGTTGAGTAACTCACCATACTCCATCCACCTTTTGTGGGCTTTCCAGAAGGACAAGCCCAAAGGTTTGAAGAAGGATTCCGTTACAAACACCCTGTCCCTTTGATAGTACATACATATATTGGCTTCCCCATCCCTTTCACCCATTTAGAGTGTAAATATAATTAAAATATATTGAGCTCATTTGACGGCGAGTAATGCCGTGTCCCAATTTGCAAGTCCGAATGGTTGTTCCACCCTAAAAGATGGAGGTTGCACAGATGAGCACAATTACTGGACAACAACCTCTGACAACATTTTTTCTCCGCCATTACTCATATGTAGGAGCTTTGTGCTTCACCAGTAAAATACTAATGAGGTAGTACCATTACGATGGAGGCTGAAGCTGTTCCAGAACTTCATACTATTTTTCATTCCCCCTCTTCCCTCTCATACTTATGCTACACAGAAGTACGTCATGTGTGGATGAGTGTGACGATGTGGCTGTGGTCGAGTTGTTTTTTTCTTCCGGTGGAGACAGGGTCGTTTGGGGAAGCCGAATCCATATCCCTTCTTAACCGGTAATAATCTCGCTGGTCTAGGAGGGGGACTCTTGAGGTTCCACCGTCACTCTCCTCACTCTATCACAAGGTTCATTATTGAAAATAATAAACCAAAAGCAATGACGGAGGATGTCAGAAGAGTCAAAACCCGTGGTTAACCTTCGAGGTTTTCTGCGAAAATCGTAGCAAGAATCGAGCGTGAGATCCGTAGTATGAATAATTTTTAGAACGACAATCTCAAAGACACCTGCATTGAACAAATGCACCCGGATATGACATCCTATTGTACTTTTCAACAAACTACGTAGGTATTTCAGGAACCGGTAAAACGAAATAGTTCAGGGAGCCAATGCAGATGAGGTAGATGCGAGCTATGGAAATACCGCCCCTCACAGCTCGGTGCTAAGTCACGCGCATTTTATTTCCTTACTCCACAGAGGAAGTGGTAAAATAGAAGTACTTATAAGACCCAGGAAACAGGAAGCATAGGCCAGAGAAGAACATGAAGTGTAATGGTGAAAAGGGAATAGGATAAGGGCCAGGTTGCGAGGTCACTACTGATCGGGCGAGGGGTTAAAGCTCGAAAGCCCTTTATAAACGTTCTGAAGGAAATTCGAAACGCTCCAACATCACCTCCACGGCCCTTCGACATCTTTCATTCTGCTTGACCAGATCCCATTAGCGAGAATTCCTCATGACAAAGGATCGAGAGAACTGAAAATCGCCGCCTTCACGACTGAAACAGAATTATTGTGTCTGAACGCTCACCCACAAAACCTTCAAGTTAAGCCTCCAAATCCACGACGAGCCGGTTGTGAATTCTATGCGAATGAAGTTGCTACAGACAAATTATATATTTCATGGGCACCTGAGCGGTCTGTCCTGTGTCGGTCAATGGACCACTCTGATGGAACATTCCGTTACAATAACATCCTCTAGGTGCCATAAAATTCAAATATGAAATGGACCACTCAGTCTTGCACTCCAGGAACATATTCGAACCCGTTACATCTGTTTCTCAAACGCAATTCTAATTTGAAGAGCTGTCAACACCGACTGAGAATGCGAGAAACCCACCGCCCTGTGAGATCACTCATTGAGAGTCGGTAATTTGTGATTTGTTAGAAACGCTTTTTGTTTGTTAAACTTTATGAGCGTCTACTGGTTTATTATTTTCAATAATGGACCTTTGGAATCGAGCATGAAAAAAAAAGATGTTAAATCAAAATTTGACGGTTTCCGCTTCATGATAGGTACTTACCTACCTCCGTAGAATCCGAAAATGGAAATGAAACATTTCTGTATTTTTCCGAATTTGAGCATTTTTTGAGACTAACCGGAGCACTGTACGTCCAGCCGTTAATTCACAGTAAGGCGCTCCGCATGCGTAAATGGGAACCCACGGTTCACAAACAAATGGCCCGATTATGCTCTAATTCGTTGGGTCGTTAGGGTAATACGCAAATGCAAAATCCATGGTAATCAATTTATAACAAACCATTGGTTTGATGTTGCTTAAATTTGGTGGCTGATTGGGGTGTATAGCATCTAGGTGGTTCCCCATGAATTACAGAACAACTGTATCATTTGTACGGCCACCACGCGCGCGCAAAGACGAATCCGAGGTAATCAATCGGAGGGTCAATTTCTCACGAATAAATGGCCCGACTATGCTCCAACAGAAAACAATGATCTACGCAGAAGGGGTAGGCATCTATACAGAAAACTAATAGACAGTTTTGTAACAATTTTCCGCGTTTCGGTTTATAATTTTGTCCATCTATTTGAAGTATTAATGAGGAATCTTAACATATATGCTTACTGGTTTCGTATCTTGAAACGCTTGATAATAATTGCACAATGTTTTCTCTAGTAACACTGTATAGGTACGATTAAGGTGAAGTTTATCAACAAAAGCGCTGCTAATTATTACACAACGCTCATTGTTTACCTGTATAGATGCCCTTTCAGCATTGATCACTGTTTTCTGTGGTCAATACCTACCCTCGTGCTTCCCCCAGAAAAGCCCTAAATCGAGTGCTGGAGCCAGCCGGGCAATCAAATTTCATAGAAGCGGTAAATCTCCACACCCCCCCACTCGCACTCCATTCCCTTCTGTTACAGATCACAGCTCTCTGTACAGAACACCGTTCTGCAACAGATCACAGCTCTCTGTATACCTAACCCTTCTGTATAGATCACAGCCCCTCGGTAGTTTAGTACCTATTCGCCAGTACACATTAATATAATGCGCTGAATGTTCAAGCAGTAGCTACAATCGCAAAAAGAAACATAAATGTAGCTCTGAAGGGAAATTGTTGATGAGAAATTAAAATCAGAACCAGGATTCAAACCTCTGATATTAAGTGCAAACCAAAATGAATAAGCGAATTTGAAACAGGAATTCAAAAATATTAGGGTAATGAACACGAAAATATACGTATATGGAATGGTGTTCACCTAACCATCTGGCACTGCTAAATGCATTATCTCATCTGTCTCCAGATTGCAAGAGCTAGTTGAGCACCCGTGTGTAGTCGACGGGGCTCCTCTTGATAGGCGGGAGCAGACGTGCGATCTTGGTGTACTTCTTGACCAGAAGCTCACGTTCAACAACCATGTGGAGGTTGTCACGTCGAGAGCTCTGAGAGCCCTGGGTTTCCTTAAGAGATGTACCAGAGATTTCACATCGACAGAGGCCATTGCGCTCCAATATATAAACCCCTGGTCCGACCGGTCATGGAGTATGCCAGTCCTGAATGGTCTCCGTACTACGATGTACATAAGGATTGCTTGGAGAGGGTCCAAAGAAAGATCCTACGACATCTTGCCTACAAGTTGAGGATGTCAGTTGATGGGATTGATTACTCGGCTCTCGCAAATGAGTATGGACTTCCCAGATTAGAGGTTCGTAGGTTGATGGCGAACATAATTGTATATTACAAGCTGGTTCATGTATTGCCCCTTTCTCCTATCCAGGGTAAACCTCAATGTGCCAAATTATGGTACGCGCCTTGGCTCTCTCTTCAATGTGCCTTTCGCCGCTCATAATTACCTTATGCTTGCCCTACCTACCGTTTGCCACTAAGACTAACGCATTCATCCAAGCCACCGACTTCGACTTCTTTTTTTAACCTCTCACCAGCCTTAAACGCCAGCTCATACTTTACCTGAGACGGTGATATATTTTCGTCATCTTCGTACTGACTTTCGTTTTTCCTATTTCAAGTGTAACTTCTTTTTTTGTTTATTATTCTCAACTAGCTGTGTACCCGCGCTTCGCAACGGTAGAACAGACACCCCCTTTAGGACAGGCCCCACTCATAACAGATACCACCTTCTACGTTCAGCCGTTCTCATTTATCGATGCCGAGACAAACAAACAGACTGACACTGTTTTACGATATGTTATACTATTTGAAACGACGCGTGTTGCTGCGATTTAAATAAATGGAGCCAACGGTCATGTATTTTAATATGCCTGTATCCCCCCCTCCTCAACTGATCAGAAACCTTCCCCAATGCCAACCCTAACTGCCTTTAACCCCCCCCCCCCCGTATCCTATGAACCCTCCCTACCTGGTTAGAAACATTCCTCAATGTTCACACAACAAATTCCCAAAGTTGCACTCCAATTGGTCAAGTAGTTTTGAAATTTCTGTAGACCCCCCCCCCCCCTCTCATAACCTGTACCCCCCTCCCACTAACATCCTGATTGAAGTACCACTTGAATGTACTCGTCGAGCTGAATCCAGAATCTAATTACAATCGGATTTACGTCCAACCGTTCAAAGTTATTATAAGCATAAACGTCCTCATAGAAGTGATTATAACACGTTTTTTAGTAGTATTTCATTCATAGTGTTTCAACGGATGGACAGATTCAAATGCGGATTTTTCATAAACCTTCCCAGATAAATTCTGCGTCAAATGGTACCAGCCGCAACTTTCTACGTTCAGCCGTTCTCAATTGATGCCGAGACAAACAAACAAATTCCCAAAGTTGCACTCCAATTGGTCAAGTAGTTTTGAAATTTCTGTGCCCCCCCCCCACTCTCATAACCTGTACCCCCCTCCCACTAACATCCTGATTGAAGTACCACTTGAATGTACTCGTCGAGCTGAATCCAGAATCTAATTACAATCGGATTTACGTCCAACCGTTCAAAGTTATTATAAGCATAAACGTCCTCATAGAAGTGATTATAACACGTTTTTTGGTAGTATTTCATTCATAGCGTTTCAACGGATGGACAGATTCAAATGCGGATTTTTCATAAACCTTCCCAGATAAATTCTGCGTCAAATGGTACCAGCCGCAACTTTCTACGTTCAGCCGTTCTCAATTGATGCCGAGACAAACAAACAAACAGACAGACACTGTTTTATTGTATAGATAGATAATGATGAACCATTGGAATCGAGCGAGAAAAAAAATTCTAACCCCCCCCCCCCCCCCCCCTCAAAATTTGATGGTTTACGTTTCAAGGTATGCAGAATCCGAAAATGCAATAAAAAAATTTCTGTCTGTCCGCCGTACGCCGTTGGCCACTTTTCTTAGTTACCATGAAACAAAATTGATGAAATTCGGGTTATAGGTTCCGTTCGGGGTTGGTCCTCGAAGCTCGGCGTTACTGTCAGTCATCTCTAAGGGGTTAAAAATAGGGGTTGAAATTATCAGAACGCCGTAGCTCGAAAACTTTCGATAGAAGGGTATGGTTTTTTTACGTTATTAAATTTGTCTTGAGCTAAACAATTTTTTGAGACCACCCGGAGCATTGCACGTCCAACCGTTCGTGTGCACCAAAAAGCTTCATCAACACGATCGTGAATCAAACGGTATAAATCCGGCCCAGGTATGATCACTACGGAGCACCTGATTATAATCAAGGATGGCTGTATGATGAAGTCGAGTTGGTTGCTGTGCGATATTATTTCATTTGATAAGTGATGGACTATTGGATTTTGTTGGTAGGTACTTGTGAAACGTGAACAAACGTTGAAGTATTATTGATGGGTAAATTATTACACAATGGTAAATTATTACACAACGGTAAATTATTACACAACGGATCATGTACCAAGAAGGGGCTGGATTTGGTTGATCGGTACTTTTGCAACTTGAACAACGTTGAAGTATTATTGATGGGCAAGTTATTACACAACTGTTCATTATACTTGACCGTGAGGGTAGGTATTGACCACAGAAACCAGTGATCTACGCAGAAGGGGCATCTATTTCACTCCACATCAACAATTTTCCTTCAGAACTTCATTATTTGCGTTTCTTTTTGCCGTTTTAGTTTGTCATCGACAGAATTATTTTAGCACCATTTAACTCGTGATTTAGGTAGGTACCTAGTAACGAGTACGGGGTTAGGTACTAACCTACGGAGGGTCTGCGATCTACATAATATGTATAGAATAGTACATATTATATTATACATATAGACGGGTTATCTATACAGAGAGCTGTGATCTGTAACAGAAGGGTATTCTGTACAAAATAATAAACCTATGTGCAGGGATTTGCAGCGTTTTTTTCTGTTTGTGCACACGTGAGTTTACAACTCTAAATTTTTAAACATTTGTAAACTGGATCAGCCGTACTATCGAATAAATAAATAAATAAATAAATGTAATACAATCTAATGAACGCACAACGTACTGATATGATAACCTGTGGTGTTTTAAATCGAAGTGTGGCACCTACGGGGACCAACAGAGATTACAGCTACTTTTCTTTATTATTAATTATTATTGATTTATTATTTTCAATAATAAACCTTTGGAATCGGCCATAAACCCCCCCCCACCCTTCTCCCACAAAATTTTATGGTTTGCGATACGAATATCGATTAAAAATGTTTCCGTCCGTCCGCCGTCCACCGTACCCGGCTTTTTCCTTAGTTCCCATGAAGCAAAATTCACGACATTTGGTATATGGGTCCCGTTTGGGCTCTAGTTGTTCCTCGAAGCTCGGCGATACTGTCACTCAACTCCAAGGGATGAAAAACAGGAGTTGAAATACCCGGAGTATCCCTATCTCGGAAAATTTTATTTTGAGGTCTGGGTTTTTCCGCATTTTTAAATAATTATTTTATTTTGCATTTTTGATACTATCTGGAACATTCTACGATGTCGCCATAAAATATGCTATAAAATTTGCCCTAAAGAGCAGTGTGTATGCAGGCATCAAGCTGGGTTGAGAGCGTACATCACTTGTCTCTCAGCCAGGTGGCCGTCGTAGCTGAATGGTCTAGGCGATGGGCTCTTACACTTAAAATCAGAGGTTCGAATCCCGGTTCCGGGACTGAATATTTTTCACTTCACATCAACTATTTCCCTTCAGAAGTACAATTGTGTTTCTTTTTGCCATTTTAGCTACTGCTTGAACATTCAACGCATGATATTAATATGTAGTGGCGAATAGGTAGGTACCTACTAAACTACGGAGAGGTTGTGGTCTATACAGAAGGGTTATCTATACACATACAGACAGCTGTGATCTGTAACAGAAGGGTTTTCCACACAGAGAGCTGTGATCTGTTACAGAAGTGTGTTCTATACAAAATAATAAACAGTTGTGTGGGGATGTGCAGCGTTTATGAAACGTGATTGCCCGGCTGGCTCCATTAGTCGATTTAGGGCTTTCCTGGGGGAAGCGCGAGGGTAGTATTGACCCCAGAAAACAGCGATCAACGCAGAAAGGACATCTGAACAGATAAATAATAACCCGTTGTGTAGTAATCTGCAGCGTTTTTTACTGTTACTGGTTAGTTGGAACACAGTAATTTTTTAGCATTTACCTGTGCGCTAAATGGCAGGATACCTCTGTGGGTATTGATCGAGAGAGTTCAAACCCCCTCTAGGTACATCTACGGGAACGGACTCTGGTTATACGGACACCGGTCGATTCAGTCGACATCCGTCTATAAATAATAATCCTGATTACTTACATCTGTACTCAGTCATACTGACGGCCCTGCTAGCCAGCCAGCCTATCAAAATCCCGATGACTCGCCCCGAAAACAAAGAGGACGCGGTTTTGTAATTACTCAAGTCCCTGATATGAATTTATTGTTCGTAGAAATCAATACTAGTTATAGAACTCATTTAAAAAGACCATCATAGCCCATAGCTCATGCGAATGACATGTAGTATTCGCAATGTAGTTGTGTCTGTTCGTGAATAAAGTCGTAGTTTCTAATTTATTTTTACTTCAGACCTAAGTAGGTACTTGATAATTTCCTACTGAACTACTGGGAAATAGTACGCATGCTATTTTAGCTTCCTCATTACCGAAGGTAGGGATGCTTTGCGTTCGTGCAAGAGTCGGAAAAAACTCATGTCCTCCAAAATGAAAAGTTCCACTCGCATTTTACGTTTCAGACATCAAAGAACATTTTGGTTCCGTGCCTGTCTGAGGTCAATTGCTTGTCCCGGACAAAACTACATGAAATAATGGTCGTAATGAGTTGAAATTCGGAGCGATGAGGTTTGGAGGGTAGTTGAGAGTTGGGCTACAGTTAGTCCCATATTGATGTCAATGATAATGTACAATAACTTTCGTCTGCGCACGCGCAAACGTAAAATCCTAGTAGAGCCCATAACTACCCTAGAAACTGTCGTAATGCGCTGAGATTTGGAGGGTAGGTGGGGGTTAGATGTCGGATGGTCCCATACGAATTCCATCAAGATTGGACCGTTATCACCGTTCACCGTTCGTATTCGCGAATGCAGGAACAGTGACATCTTACATAGGTGAGGAAGCTATTCTGCCTACCCGACTTGGCAGACGTCTTTTATTTCTGACACTAATGATAAAAATTGAAATTTCATTACCCAAGTAGATGGAATTTTGAGCTCAAGTGGACAATCATAGTGGGTGGGTATTCAGAACCTATAAACCCACTTTCCCATTATACATATATAATGGGGTATGCGCATGGATCACAAAAGCAGTTTATATTACTTTTTAATGAAACTAGATTACATTCTGAGAACTTTGACACCACCCGCACTGTCCTAATGTAAGTAGTTCTTTTTCTACGATTATTCAAAGTTTTCAGAATTTCTGACGTCATAGTGGACAGGGAGGTCCCGCCCAGGCGAGAGGGGTGCATCACGACATAACTTCCGAAATTTTTGAAAAATCATAGAAAAAACTACTTACCGTAGGAAAGTACGGTTGGTGTCAAAATTTTCAGGATCAAATCTACATTCATCTAAAAAAAAAAAAAAAAAAAAAAAAAAATGGCGCATCCGCCATTCAGAGCCCCGGCACATGCAAGTCCTTCAAAATCATAAATAAAATTGCAATCCATGGATTCAGGAGTGAAAACTGTTGAATTCATTGAACATTAATGAAACCATAATCTTTACTTAGCATCAGTAAAATATTTTGGGATCGTACTGCATGTTGTAAATTAATATAATATTATATGTAACATTTGTAATTGAATACCATTTTGTCCTAATACAGCATGGTCAGCCTTGGTTTATTTATTTATTTAATTTATTTATTTTTATGAAAGAAACGCAGGTATTAATGTTTGGAAGGCATTTATCCGAGGTAAAGGATTACTCACAGCATCGAGGAATTGCCTGAATTAAAGAAGTCCCAGATGTACGAATTTGGGGAGCGGTAATTCACTGTGGAACACGCGGTGCCGGAGTATTGGGTCCATGGTAAACGTTGGCATACAGTGCCAAATTCACGTTTCACAAAACCGAAACTTTATTCATTCTTGACACCACAGTTGGGTCGGAGGTTTTATCCAATTCGTATGCAACTTTCACAAACAGCCGCAAGCAGCTTCCATTTCCAAAAAGTAGAAACTGGGGGCAAACCCGGGTGGCAATGAGGTCACTAACTTTACAGGCCACAAGGTTTGTAAGCTATGGAGCGGTTAATCATTCAAAATATTGAGCAAAGAGGAAAACACATTTCCACACTCTCAGAAAAAGTTCAGCGATTTCGAGGAAATAGAAATGGAACAGAAAGGATTCATAATCCGTAAAGGATCAAATATTTGTTTACTCAACCTTATCCTACCAGGTACAAAACTTTGCAAATGGATTATCAAATATCCATAAATACATTTAGGTAACTCTACAAAAACTCATTAGCGAAATGAAAGTTGGAGTTTAAAAATCGAGTATTTTCAGGGAAATAATATGGTTAAAACTGAACGAACATATACCTAAAATACGGATGTAATTATTGATTTCTCGATGCCAAAGATCGATTTCCCTCATTACAATCTCTGCCCTTCCCTAGTGCCAGAATCTGTTTTATAGGGAGGGATAGAGATTGTACACAAATGAGGGTAAAAAGAAAGCGTTTCTACTTCAGCTTAATCTTTTTCATCTATGTCTCTCTTCCGTTTGGTCACAGTCCTAACATTGTAAATTTCAACGATTATTGTTATAATAATTGTTCCTCGAAATTAACCATAACAGGACGATACAGCAATGAGCTAAAATATCGAAAGGTCAATATAGATGACGACGTATGGATTCCGTCGAAATCCTACAGCTACATTGACCGCGACTTGCCCAAAAGCAAAAGTCGTTCTCTTGAAAAACTATTATTATATTATGTCTAGACTGAGTATAGTACCTAAGGTACTAAATAACAGATGATCTTTGGAAAATTGAGAAATTATTCTCTAACTTAATTTCGAACCTACTCATTAACAGAATTTATTAACTACACTAGATCAAATGTTTATCTTGTTACTGACCATCACGTACCTACCTCGTATATCTTAGACCTCTAAAATAACCCGAAATGGCAGTGGGCTCAAAAATTATCCAACGACAACTCGTTCCACGGAACTCCGACAATGATAACTGAGCAGGCACTTCGTAAACTGATTCGAGCATAAACACTCAACCGGATCCCATCTGAATATTTAAGCGATAACTTCCATTGTACGATACGGCTATGAAGACTTCCAGAGAAAATTACAGGAAGAACGCAAAGAAAACAGACTTCTTCCGAACACGTCAAAGTTAGTATTGAAGGCAAGGGAGTGAAGCTCGTTATTTTCGTTAAGAAGAGTAGATTTCTTCCCCTATATCCGAAATGACCCAGCGATGAGGGACAAAATAAACCTTCCTTGTTTTTATTACCCGACCAAGCCTTTCGATTCTCAATCGACCGACACGTGCGAGAATTTTCTCAGGTCGGAGCCAGAAAGCTGCAGATACTTATTTTCTAGTAGGTACCAACTTTATAGTTACCTAATTAATTTTGTTTTCGGCCGTTTAAATGCAAATTCGAGCTCAAGAATTCCATTTACAGTCCCCAATACTTCGTAAAAGGATTCTGATCGAAGTAGGTCTTTTCAATTTATACCTTTGTCGATTTATCCTTCAACTTAAATCCTCAAACTTAGAACGTTATATGAAATTGGAATTTAACGTGTTTGCCATTTCATAATGAAACCCAAGCACAGATCACTGTTTTCTGTGGCCAATAACCCCCCCCCCCCCCCCCCCCAAAGCACTAATCTAGCCTACTGGAACCGGCCGGTCAATTACAGTTTCATAAATATGCGGTGGATTCAACAATTCTATCATTAATTTATTTGTTATTATTCATGAAGCATAACCTTTGTTCAAGTTACTACCTACCGACTAAACAAACATCATTCTTCAAATAAAATAATATTCACCGAACAGCCAACACGATTTTATACAGTTTTGCGTGATTATAATCATCTGTTCCTAGCAATTATATCTATGGATCGTTTCATTTACAATCATTTTGACGAAGCTTTTCGGTGCAACTTCAGCCTCACCGTGAAAGAACGGCTGGACGTACAATGCTCCGGGTGACTCCAAAAATTCCCAAATTCGAAATCAATTAAAAACCTTTTCACACCCCTTAGAGATGACTGACAGTAACGCTAAGCTTACCGGACCAACTAGACCCTAAACAGGACCTATAAACCAAATTTCAATAAATTTTGGTTCACAGTAACTAAGAAAAAACAAAGTATGGCGGATGGACAAAAATGAGTTTATTCCATTTTTGGATTCTACGTACCTTTAAACTATTCGGAGAATCTACGTTCCGTAAACCATCAGAATTTTTTTTTTTTTCCACGTTCGCTCCATGTGTGGCTGGGAATCACATTTTTATGTGACTGACAACCGACAACGACTGCCTAACAACACGGGCCAAGCCTATCATATTAAGCAGCATCAGTCTGGCGACTTGTAAAATAACCTTGCAAATCTATGAAATGAATGGAAACAAAAATGAACTGAAACGAAATGAAATGAAACTAATGCATTCTTCCTTCTTTACAGTAGGCAGAATTCTTAAACTAAGTTAGATGAAATTTAATATAATAATAAACATTAAATTGATCAACTTCTCACATTTCGGAAGATAATGTACGCCTAAAAGCATAGCTTGTGTTGGCATACATGAGCCAATTTCTGCACTCCCATAATATGCAATATGCATATATACCTGAGTATGTGCCAGATTGTAATTGAATTATTTGTGAATAAACTTATTCTATTACGTTCCTCGTAAAACTTATGAGTCTCTTACGTGGTCGTGAGATCGAATGTACTCGATGGCATGGGTTCTTACCTGAAACAACATAAAAAATGTAGGCAGGGTATAAGTGGAAAAGTAAAAGTAAAGTAAGCAGCCATTACTGGGTAGATAGTATACAAAGAAAAACTTTCACCCTATTCGTTATTTACGAATTAGGACCCATTAAGAACTTTGGTTGTGTGTTTATCAAAACGACAACAACGAGTTGGTGAGTGGCGGCAGCAATATCACTGGAAGGGAGACATCGAGTGGGCATTCAACGTCCAGCATCTCACCGTGTGAATCTACGTTCAACTAACTTGAAAATTCGCACGCTTCTGGATCGCAGAATTCCATCATATCTCGATTTGTTCCACGTTCTTTGAGTTCACCCCCGGTAGGACTTCAGCCTACTTACCTAGATATTACAATAAAACCATAGTAATATTTTAACACATTTTTTGGACAGTAACATTTTGTCCAAAATGGATTCTTCTACCTCCAGACCAAACCACTCCACTCCCATTGCCATAGGATTTCTTCACGACCACAAGAAGCAGAAAAACGTTTTTCCGTTCGACTGCCAACAACATCTACTTCCGCCAAAATTTTTTCGGATTTCTGACTTCTTTTTTCCCCCTCGTCAGTTGGACCCCTCGTCTATGTCGGGATCCGCGCTTCGAATCCGGGTGAAATCCTTCCACATTTTATGGGGATTCTAGGATCTCCTAGGTAATTCGTTAAGAACGGTAATTTCGTTTCATTTTCATTTTCTATTGGATTAGATTTTCTTTTCTTTAATAAATCAACTTGCATGTAAGGAAACAAGACTTGGAAATTTCTCTCATTTTCTAGCCCGTTCCTACGAAGGGTATAAGTCAAGTTTTCCTATACAAGAACATTATCAACGTTCGGAGTTATCAGTTTCATACATACTGAACTCCTTCAATACTTGGCAAAACCTAAGACAAATATAGAGGCCATCGTCCAGAAATTGACGGTAAACTAATGTTAGACGCCCCAGTCTGCAGTATTGATTATGCCACTACATATTTGATTTTGGTACAAGTCAGTAAGTAGGTACTTGAGGCCATATCAGAACAGCTCAAGTTTCAACAACCTGGTAAAGTCAAGCCAATTACTGTAAGACGCTTCAGGCTGTAAGTACGTATGAAACACTTGATATTCAGTTTTTTTAGAAAGGTAATATACACATTTTCATGAGAGACTTCAAATTGCCTCCCCGAAGTTGTTTTTCCAACGGCGAACCCGGCAGAAAAATAACTCATTTTCGAAGGATTAAAGTAGCTGTATCTTATCAGCATTTCCAGCGGTGGGAGGACATTTTAATCGGGCCGTTTTCCACCGGAAATTAATTAATGGCGGAGTAGTGAGGTTTTTTGAAGAGTAAATTAAGGTCTCTCCAACCATCCACAACTTTCTGGTCAAAATCCAACCGCTACAGTGTGTCCGGAATATTAAATTCAAGGACTTACAAATATGTTGAAAGAACGCTATCATTTTCCAACAATCAACGCTACTTTTTACAATAAAGAAACTGGCTTTGGAGCTTCTTCATTTTTTACGGGTAGGTACTTAAAAATGAGTTGATTGTTTAGACGAAACTTGGTAGTAGGATACATTACTTCAAGTCAATACATACTGAATTAAGTAACGACACCACGTCACCACCATCAGGGTAATGATTTGGATGGTTATAAAAAAGGTCTACACACAAACAGAACCTCTTCAACATTGATTAAGTTTTCCAAAAACGCTTCGAACTCTTCAAATAGTTTATTATTTTCTGCGATACTACCCCTTCTGTCTAGGTATCTGCGCTGTACACAATACTCCTAGAAATTCATCAAAATCCGACAGTAAGATCGTCTGCGCGAGGTCCGAAGTTTCTCTGAAAAACTGAAGAGTAGACCGAACGTAGGGTAGTTTGAAATACTGTGATGGGTTCATGAATTCCCCAACGAGCCAGATCTTCCGTGATAATAACGTTCTTTTCTTGCTCAAAGATTACCTCATAAGAGGGAATAACTGGGTAGGAGTTATGATACTTGATTCACGCTCATGTCGACGCTGTTTTTCCGTTCATACTTCCTTATATGAACGAATTACTGTGAACGGACGGCTGAAGTACAATGCTCAGGGTGGTCTCAACTCTTCTATATATAAAACGTTCGAGCTAGGGTTTATGAGAAACGAGGTAGGTTCCGTCTACTCGACTGGGAACCTCGCGATATTACGGGGTACCCGGCTTCGCTCAGGGAGTCGATATGAGTATAACTTGAATCACTTGCGGCGGAGTAGTGGAAATCCATAGCAAAAAACTACAGGATAAAAATAGAATAGTATATTTCCACGTAAACTAACAAACTGTAGACCGGTTTCGGTTGTTAAACCATCAACTACCACAACCGAAACCGGTCTACAGTATGTTAGTTTACGTGGAAATATACTATTCTATTTTGATCCTGTAGTTAGGTGATATGAGATTGTGTTAGTTTGAGTAAAATGATAAACTTTCATAAACAAGTCATAAAAACAGACGCATCCCAGTCTCTTCAAAGAGGGACAGTTGAGCCAATTCATAAGTTATCTACTTCTTCAACTCTTTGTCAGATTTCTTCAAGAGAGCAATAGGGCGAAAAAGTGCTCCGCGATTAACAGGACCTATATCTCCTCGTTGCGAATCTTAATTCTGATTGGTGCCTCTCACGAGGTATCACTCGATTCTTCCTGGTAAAATTCCTTCATTGAAGTTTTGCTCATCACAGAAGCATTTCCAGTCGCAAACGCTTGGTCACAATTTATAACACCGTCTCCCACAATACCAGAGCTGAGGGACATAAAACCACGTGATAGAGGAAATGGGTCGTGAGAAGGAACCATTCCTTGAACTTCGCCTTGAAAACAGAAGAACACCCCTTCACTAAATGTTTTGACCTAACTACTAGCGCATGCCTCGGTGGAAGGGGGGGGGGGGGGGCTCAGGATATTCATATTTGGTCTAAAACAAAGTGATTAAAGAAGTTTCCACCTTTGTTTGGATTATGTCCGAATACAACTCTCTACCTACCGGCCTAAGAGAAAAGAAGAAAAAGAAAAAAAAGAAGAATTTAAGGGTGAAGTGAGAAGTAAAAACGCTGCAAGTTTTGTATAGAACACCCTTCTGTTACAGATCACAGCTCTTCGTATGGATAACCCTTCTACATAAATCATAGACCCTCCGTGGCTTAGTACCTAACCCCGTGTTTTTTATTAGGTACCATGTTACATGTTGCTAAAATAATTCTGTCAATGACAAACAGCAGATAAAATGGCAAAAAGAAACACAAATCAAGTTCCGAACGGAAACTGTTGATGTGGAGTGAAAAAATATTCATCATCACGTTACAGTCCGTCACGTCTAATAGCGTCACTGCGCTATAGTCAACCTGGCCGAGAAACCAGTGATCTGTGCTCTCAACTACTCAGCTTGATGCCTGCATACACCCTGCTCTTTACGGCCAGTTTTACAGAAAATTATATGGCAACATCATAGAATGCCCCGGATGGTCTCAAAAATTCAGAAAAAACCTATTTAAAAATGCGAAAAACCCACACCTCAGAATAAAATTTTCCGAGATAGGGATACTCTGGATATTTAAGCCCTTATTTTTCACCCTTCAGAGTTGAGTGACAGTAACGTCGAGCTTCGAGGACCAACCAGAGCCCCACCGGGACCCATATACCAAATTTCGTGAATTTTGGTTCATGGGAACTAAGGAAAAAGCTGCGAACGGCGTTCGGTGGACGGCGGATGGACGGAAATATTTGTATTCGATTTTCGTATTCTGCATCCCCTGAAACGTAAGCCAGGAAATTTTGGGTGGTGGGGAGGGGGGGGGTAAACATTTTTTTTTTCATGGTCGATTCCGAAGGTTCATTATTGAAAATAATAAACCAAAATCACCCTGTACTCATTCGATGTGGGCCGGTCGACACAAATCCAAACTAATAGTTGGATGACAAGTTACATCAAAATTGCGATTGTAATACTGATAAAACCACATTTATATAGCCTGCCTCTCAGCGTGAAATGGTTCTTTGTGGTGTTCAGATAATAATGACGAAATGTGGTTCCGCGTCGACTTGGAAGACAAGTGAACCCTTATTGCCGGGTATGGAGATCAAAGGCAGTCGAAAGACCCTCACTGGTGCAGACACAATAGAACCTTTTCGACTGAGAAAGTAAAGCGTCGCGTTAGAAGAGGCTTGTGTAAGGGTAAAGTGTCGATCCCTCCAGTCAGTCATGAGGATCCGTCGATTTTCTCCTCTACTCCCAATATCCGCTGTTAAATTCACTGCCTCCCTAGGGAACTCCCTTTCTTATAGCTTGGAGATTTTATTGAGTCCTCGTCTGATTAGTATTAGTTGTGGGCGGAGGCGAACCCCGCATGGCGCTACTCATTCGTCGCTATTGAACAAAGAAGGCTCCCACCCGACCTCTTCGAATAACCTACCCTCTCTGGCAAGCAACAAATAAATTGTCCGAGACTGATTCCCTCAATCCGAAACTTTATTTGTCCACATACGAGACGATATCTTCCAGTATCCCCATTGTATGTAAGGGTGGACATAGAAGGAGGGAATGTGTTTCTCCTTGGGATGGAACAATGTGAAAGAGGATGGATAAATTTTTTGTGAGAAACATTCTTAGCGACTTACGTAGCGAAGGTCAGGCTACGCAAAATCTGAACCGCAGAATAGCGGTTTTGAGTCATACAGGGATACGTATTACGATTAATTGTAATCTACTCCTAATATTTAACAGTCCGATTGTTCGGGCGGAGATTGAATGATGTACTTGTATTGAGATACGCCTTGCTTTCCTCCGGAGTCGTGAGTTACGGCCTACTCGGCGCCTATAAGCAATGTCTGTAATTCCTTTGGCCCATTCCAAACTGGTGGCGCTGGTTGGGACAGGGTATGAATCAACTGTTCGGAAGGTGCAGTTCTTACCACTGCGTGGGTTGTGTCGAAATTCTAATCATGCATCAACCACAAAAGACTGTCGCCAGGTGAAGTGCCTTGTGATGGATGGATACGAGCGCACATCCACCACGAGAGGTGTAGGGAGGATGTGCCCGGTTTGGTTATGAGCGAATCACCACCATGCCCGGGATCTTTTTGGAGTGTTTTGTCCGCTTTGGTTATGAGCCAATCACCACCATGCCCGGAGTCTTTTCGGGTTCGTTGCCTGGTTTGGTTATGGGCGGACCACCACCATGACCAGGATATTTTTGGAAGATTTGCTCGGTTTGGTTATGAGCGGATCACCACCATGCCCGGAGTCTTTTCGGGTTCGTTGCCTGGTTTGGTTATGGGCGGACCACCACCATGACCAGGATATTTTTGGAAGATTTGCTCGGTTTGGTTATGAGCGGATCACCACCATGCCCGGAGTCTTTTCGGGTTCGTTGCCTGGTTTGGTTATGGGCGGACCACCACCAATGCCCAGGATATTTTTGGAAGATTTGCTCGGTTTGGTTATGAGCGGATCACCACCATGCCCGAGATCTTTTAGGATGAATTTGCTTGGTTTGATTATGAGCGAATCACCACCATGCCCATGATCTTTTAGGAAAGGAGAGAGACGAGGTAAGAAGGAGAGAGAGTAGTCAGCGACTAGAGGAGAGCGTAGAATGGCTAGAAAGGCGAAGGAGGCGAGTTTTTATAGGCTTAGGAGCCGACTCCCTCCATCCTCCAGCTAGTGGAGGATGGTGGGGATCCCCAGGCTGTCCCTCGGGTCTCCTGCGTCTTCCTTCCCCACTTCTGAGTTTATTTGGCGAGATCTTAATTTCACATGATAAAGTTGTGGTTCTGGGAGCATACCACGACATGCCTCATAAACGCCGTCACGTCACCCTGTGAACCAATAGTTGCTCCAATATTTCGGTATTCGTTTCTCAGAAACTCACGTCACGTCGACTAACTGCGTCCCAACTTTCACCATGTCTAAAATATTTGTAGAGGAGATTTTGATGGAGATTCGCCAGCTACTTCAAGAAAATCTTTCTTGTACGCTTGCCTCAATTTCAAAAATTAAATACTTACAACGCACTCTTCTCAATACATAATGTACCACATTCATCAAAAATCGAGCAAATATCTTGACTGGGTTAATTCGCTTACGACACGTTGATTAGGTTAATTCAGCTTCTAATTCGAAAATATATCTTCTTTTCTCTGGACCAGAAAAATTGTAAAGGTAGTTACTGGAGTTTTGTTAGATTCCAGTCGAGATCTGGGGATGGAAGAAGCTAAAAGGTAAAAGAAAGGGCCATAAGCAGCTTATCCTAATCTTAGTCACGCTGGTGATATATTTCGGGCATCAGAAGCGTTTGTTGTTACACCGTTAGCGGAGGCAGTTTCCATGTCTTCTTTTTCGCTTCCTTACTACCTAAAGTTGGATGGCGTACCGGAGGGGGGAGGAGGAGGAGCTTAGACTTGTATTTATAACAATACCAAAAACAGTCTGTTCTTGAGGGTAAAAAACTTCAACTTAAGAGCGTCTGTCGCTACCCAAGTTTGCGTAAACGCCTCCCATAACAGTCTCCGCGAAGTGGCTAAAATTCTGAGGATGTATGCGAATTCTGAGACTGAACCACAGATGGCTCCAAATGCTCTAAATTAATTTCGTGCTCCCCCAGCGATCACCCTGAAAGAAGTTCGTTTTCAGCCGGGAGTCGAACCCAAGCTCCCAGAACTCTAGCCGGGGCCAGTTGTTGCCTTGGGTAAGTATATCCCACCAATCATAGAGTCAGCACCATCAAATTCTGGTTGGATACAAACTATTCCCCATACTTATTATTAATTTATTGACTACCCGATTACCCATCCAAAGCGCGGTCCCCCATAATTATTCTATCACTATGTATGCATAGCCTTGGATGGGTGGTAGTCATAAGCGCTAATCTCCAGGAATAGCGCGACATTCTTTCATCGACGTTCATAGTTTCGGTTAAAAGCTCTCTCTAGGACGATCCTGTTGACACACATATTGTTTAAATCTCACTCTGCCAGTCAGTTGTCACATGGTTCAACCTCGATAATAATGGCGATTACGCCCGTAGCCTGGATCCATTGTCTATCATTCAGTAGTCCGCAACTGTTGAACATGTCCGATGTAGTTCAGTGAGCGAGAAATAAAGGTGTTCCTTGCCTAATATCGGGGAGTTCAAATACCGTAAAGTTCGCCGAAAACTATGTAGGTCCGTCAAGTCGTTTCCCTCCAGAATTGCGGGCTTCAGCTCCTACCGCCTGTCTACGAAGAACGACTAATGGTCCGGAGACTTGCCACAGGCATGTGAAGGCGCAATTCAGTGCCCCTAATCCTTCGATTCACGTCACAACAGAAATGTTGAAAGAAGTACGGGCAGAATATTATGAACTGCTCAACACCCTATCCAGTAGTACTTCTAAAAAAACTCGGGCTAGAAAAAAACGGAGGAATATGTGAAGACCTGCTAGGATGAGTACCAAATTGGAGCACTTACACCCGTGGAGTACTTACACAAGCTCACCATGCGGCCACCTCGAAAAAAAAAAAGTTCAAACTGTTGACTTGTTCACGAATAAATAAAAACGTCTGCCAATTCGAGCAGGCAGTATAGCTTCCTATCTTGAATCAAATGAACGTACAGAATAGTTGGTAAGGTTCATTCGGTATACAGATCAAGTATCCATGCATGGGTTACATCACGGCCAGCTTCAGAGAACATGGTTACATGCATCTGAGACCACCCAACAACCACATATCTGCGAAATTTCACCGTTTTACGATGATTTGCAGAGTAGTTATGGGCGCTACGAGGATCTGACACTTGCGCATGCGCAGATGGGGCCATCTGCGATCTAACCCGCGTGTATCCTAAAAATTTCAGCTCTCTACGAATATTTTTCGCGTAGTTAAAGCGTTACAAGAAAATGGTCAAATTTCATGATCGCGCATGCGCAGACGAAAGTGACATACGATTCTAATGAAATTCATATTATGAAACTGTCAAATACTATTCCTGACGACCCTCCAAGTTTGAACATATTTCAACGATATTTAAAGTAGTTATGGGTTTTTCAAGTATTTCACGTTCGCGCATGCGCAGAAGAAAGCTGCCGCACTTTTTCAATTATTACGGTGTGGGATCATCTGTGACACAATCCGCACTTACCCTCCGAATTTCAGCCCATTTCGACCCGGAACCAAAAATGTTCCTTGATGTCTGAAACGTAAAATACGACGTATTATTCGGGGTCTAGTTGGTCCTCGAAGCTCGGCGTTACTGTCAGCCATCTATAAGGGGTTCAAAATAGGGGATGGCATTTTCAGAACGCCGCATCTCGAAAACTTTCGATAGAAGGGCATGGTTTTTTTTTTCGTTATTAAATTTGTCTTGAGCTAAACAATTTTATGAGACCACCCGGAGCACTGTACGTCCAGCCGTTCGTGTGCACCAAAAAGCTTCGTCAACACGATCGTGAATCAAACGGTATAAATCCGGCCGGGATATTATCATCTCTAGGGAGCACCTGATTATAATCAAGGATGGCTGTATGAAGTCGAGTTGGTTGTTCTGCGATATTATTTCATTTGATAAGTTATGGACTATTGGATTTTGTTGGTAGGTACTTGTGAAACTTGAACAAAGGTTGAAGTATTATTGATGGGTAAATTATTACACAGTGGCGAATTATTAAACAACGGTAAATTATTACATAACGGTAAAATATTACACAACGGTAAATTATTACACAACGGTAAATTATTACACAACGGTAAATATTAAACACCGGTAAATTATTACACAACGGTTCATCTACCAGGAAGGGACTGGATTTGGTGATAGGTACTTTCGCAACTTGAACAGCCGTTGAAGTATTATTGATGGGCAAGTTATTACACAACGGTTCATTATACTTGACCACTAGGGTAGGTATTGCACACAGAAAACAGTGATCTAGGCAGAAGAGTCATCTATTTCACTCCACATCAACAATTTTCCTTCAGAACTTCATTATTTGCGTTTCTTTTTTCCATTTTAGTTATTGTTTGTCATCGACAGAATTATTTTAGCAACATTCAACTCGTGATTTACGTAGGTACATAGCAACGAGTATTTCAAAAGCAGGGTGTTTGAATTGTATACATTTAGCCCAAATGTCATCACAATGGACGCGCTAACAATGGGGAATTGGCCCGAGATAAAATCATTGCTAGCGATCACCTGATTATATTCACAGAGTATGAAGTCGAGTTGGTTGTTCTGTGATATTACTTCATTTGGAAAATGATGGATCTTTTGGAGTTTGTTGGTAGTTAGAGAAACTAGAACCAACGTTGAAGTATTATTGATGGGTAAATTATTACATAACGGTTTATTATTACACAACGATAAATTATTACACAACGGTTCATTATACCATCTACGTAGAAGGGGCTGGAGTTTGTTGGTAGGTACGTTTGCAACTTTTTTCACTCCACAATTTCACTTCAGAACTTCATTATTTGAACTTCATCGGCTGTATTATTTTAGCAACATTTAACTCGTGATTTAGGTAGGCACCTAGTAAGGAGTACGGGGTTAGGTACTAACCTACGGAGGTTCTGCGATCTAGATAATATGTATAGAGTAGTACATATTATATAATATAAAGGGTTATCTATACGGAGAGCTGTGATCTGTAACAGAAGGGTATTCTGTACAAAATAATAAACCGTTCTGGAGGGATTTGCAGCGTTTATAATTGGACTAATACTTATCTACTGATTTTTCAATAAATTTTGAAGTACTGGTTGACGGAAGAAACGTATATAAAGAGTTGAGGAAGCAGCAATACTGAAAGCGGCTCCTATCGTTAAATGAAGCTTTGGAGAGAATTTAAAAGATATTAAGAAAAGCAAACCGGGAAAATACATCTTCAGGGAACTCATCAACATTAATTTTAATTTTTTTGTTTGCTCCATTTTTCTAATCAGGGCTGTTTCCGTCTACTGAGACCCCCGCTTTCCCATCTGATATTCCCTCCGATTTCCCTTTTGGGACAATTGTTGAAAAAGTTTACTCCCGTCAGTAATAGAGAACTAATTGCCCCTGTGTAATACTTCGTTCATTAGGAGCACGAAGGGGGAATCTGGAAGAAAATAAGCCACCGGGCTACTCACCTTGAGATTGCACAAACTTAGAGGAACCATTTAGAGTAGGTAATGATGTTATTCAAGGGAAGCTTGGTGTAAAAATGAAATTTTTTCGAACGAGGCTTTATTAAGTTCTTTTTTCTTTCAAAAGTATATAGGTAGAGAAGATGAGGAGTAGGTGATTAAAATAAGCTGGAGGTTCTTCAAAGTACAATCATCTCTAGCCTTCAAGGCACTGAATGTTTACCAGCGTAATGAACCGCTATATTACAGTGTGGAGGCCCGATCAATGCCAGAATCAAGATTACGGTGTTTTCGAAACGAATAATTGAGGTTGGTTTGTTTGTCAAAGGTGAGACTGATGATCCACCGAGCTGCGCCGTTCTGATAGGGCACCGGAGAGAATTATACCAAGAAAACGCCACAAACATTATTACACAAGGTATATTATTTACCTGTATAGACCACTGCGTAGATCACTCACTGTTTTCTGTGGTCAAAATCTACCCTCATGTCCCACCAGGAAAGCCCTAAATCGAGTACAGCAGCCAGCCCGGGAACTACGGTTTCATAAAACTGCGCGGGATTCAAGAATTCAATAATTAATTATTTGTTGTTATTCATGAAGCATAGCGTTTGTTCAAGTTGTAGAAGTACCTATCAACAAAATCCAGAACAGCAATCACTGTTCAAACGAAATATCACCGAACAACCAACTCGATTTCATACAGCCAGGCGTGATTATAATCAGGTGTTTCCTAGCAATGATAATATCTCCCCTTATACCCTTTCGTTCACGATCATGTTGACGAATCTTTGCGGTGCAAACGAACTGCTGGACGTACAATGCTCTGGGTGGTCTCAAACAATTCTTTAGTTTGAGATCAATTTAAAAACGTTAAAAAAAACCATAAACTTCTGTTGAAAGTTTTCGAGATACGGCGTTTTGAAAACTTCACCCCCTATTTTTCACTCCTTAAAGATGAGTGACAGTAAAGTCGAGCTTCGCGGACCAACTAGACCCCAAATGCGAAGTGCGGCGTAAGGGTAGAAATCATCTTCGGATTCTACGTACCTTGAAACGGAAACCATCAAATTTTGAGGGAAACAAACCAGAAATATATTAATTTGTACAATGAAACGTCCAGAACCATCTTCCCCAGAATCGGATACAAATTGGATGTAACAATATTATATTTTCGGTGCTGCACTTCACTGGTGTGAGGATTGGACTCTACAGATCTACAGACCCAGGAGTATAAAGGAACTTTGAATCGTTCGATAGGTACCTATCTGTCACCACATCTTGACATTACCTGGATTAAAAAAGTAACAGATGAAGAAGTTGGTAACAATGGGAAAGTTCGAACTCCTGACTGGAATGGCAAATTCGATACAATGGTCAGTGCAGGGAGAGGTACAAACTTCTGACACTTACAACTGAAGGCAAAATCCAGGGTCATTTGACCGTGAAAGATCAAAAATTACCCTGATTGTTTTTCTACTGAAAGGTGAAATGAATTCTTCGCGGTTGAATGACTTGAGATACATTTTGGTTGCCCATCGGTAGATGTACCTGACAAAGACGAGTTGGCAACTTACTGACACAGAGACAAGATTGCAAGAAAACATGGTTTTATCTTCGAGATTAAGCATATGAACTACTGAAGTTTGGAATGCTTTTCCCGAGAAAGTTTCTAAAACACGAGGTCCTCTCGATAAACTCTTACTATTCTACAGCACTACATTCAACAGTTAATTGTGGAGGGATTTTCTACCCGGAACGACAGCGTAACCCTCTCTAAAAGGGTTTGTCCATGAGAGGAAGCTCGAGAATGGGACATGAATATTAACGGAGTAGGGAGAGGTCGGACCTGAACTTCACCCTGACCAGAGGTTTCCCATGCTGGGCGGAAATGTCGGCGAGTGAAAGGGATAGTACGGACAGAACTCGGAAACGGTCAGCAACGGTTGCAAAAGGGTTGGAAATTCGGTGGTTACGTCGAGTGGTTGGGAATCGAATTTAGAATGCAAATCGTGTAAGTCACACTACTGATGATTGTGGCTAAGGTGGTTTACCAGCTGTGTGCGATGGTGTACCTACCTATCACTCCAGTGTTGATAGTGCCATCGTTTTAGGCCAAAATATCATTCAGCAGTCGTTAATTCGTCAACGGTATTTCATCAAAATGCCATCTTGAGAAAAGCCCGAAATGTTTCCCGAAACGCTAAATTTTTGTGGAAAAACTATTATCCGTTGTGACCCAAACGTCGTGATTGATCAACTCGTGGTTACTGGTGTAAGGAGCCTACTAGGCTATGGTAATGTGCAAGGCATTCTTAGGTAATTTTTCATTCCAATATGACATATACGTGAGTTATGTTTAAGACAGGTGGGTACAGGAATAAACTAACTCGCCAGTTGGGGGGTAAGGTAGAGGTTGGTGAGGGCAAGGATCAATTTAATTCCATACCTTAAGGTTGGAAGGTTGGTAAATATAGAACGCCAACATACACAGGCATAATATTATAGTCAATTATAGGAATTCAAAATCACAGTTTGGATTATGGGTGCTGTCGAAAACATTCCCATGGTTTGTGGAAACGGCTAAGCTGTGTGATATTTATTAAAAAATATACTGTTGGGAACATAGAATGGAAACGCGGAACCCAGAAGCAACTTATGGAACTTAAGAGAGATTGCTGTTTCTTATATTCAGACAATTCCCTCATCGAAATGACCCTCTCATTAAACCCTAATCACTCTAAACTATACCGTAAACTGTGTCGTCAAGTAATGCCTAAATATTTCCAAAACTGAAGAACAACATGTTCTCTGTAGCAGGAGTCTCCAGTGGTAGTAACATCCACAGTCTTTGGTTCCATCAGCCTCAATTTTAATTACCGTAAATAGCCGATTTGAAGGCGGTACAACATACCGTTTCAGCCCTCTGTAGAGTACAAGTGGAGGAAGAAACTCGCTATGCTGGCCAAACTGGGTTGGGTAAATTACACACTCAAACAAGAATAGAATAGTCGTTATCTTCAAGGAGGGTTACTTTAACAGTTCCAAAGCGTTTAAATGGAAAACGATTCGAACATCAACCGGGCGATTCTTTTAGAAGGAACCTCCTGCCAAGTCAATCAGCAATCGATTCCACCTGATGTTCTTCGGAGTAGGTTTGCCAATAACAGCTGACTACGGGCAAGCTCAAACCAGCGGCCCAAGATATTCTGGTCCAGTGAGCAAGGGAAACGCCGCTATGGAAGCTTATCGGCGCGGGAGCAGGAGACCCTCCTTATTTCCTTCCTTCGCAGTTTTCGGGTCATCTTTCATCCTTAAAACGTCTCTACCACGTAATACTACACTCAGCGTCTCAAGAGTATTCCAATAAATGAGGAGTACATTACTTAACCATTTTTAAATGAAAGCAGGTTCCATTCTAAGAATTGTGACACCAACCGCACTCTCCTACGATGGACAGTTCTTTTTCTACGAGCTTTCGAAGTTTTGACCACAATTGACGTCATTGCACCTCTCCCGCCTGGGCGGGACCCCCTTGCCCAGTGTGATGTTCTATCGCAATTGGTCCAATAACGAAACAACATCACTTCAGCACGGAGGTGCATTAAGTGAAGCGGCACAGATTCAGTCATGATTTTTTATACTTAAATTTAACTGGATGGATTAGTCGGTAAGATATTGCGTTACTTTTCGCAAACAAAACAATATTCCGGTTAGACCGGTTGTGATGCAATAAATGCTCCGATCTTTAGTAGAGCCTATGCTTTCAGCAGTCTCTCGCTTTCATTCCTTTTCATTGCGCCCTGGAAAATGCGCTAGAAGGCTTGGAGCGATGCATTTGCTCAATGGAGATCAAAAACGCCCGGTAGGGGAGTTCAGAAATTTTGAAATATCTTTATGTATACTTGGGTTATTTCTGACCACAATAGCATGTATTACGAGCTGCAACTGACGTCCGATAATCAAAAAGTACAGAATGATCTACGAATAATTTATTCTCCAACACAACACAACAGAAGTTCTAACCAGAAATGCTGATCATCGTCCATAATCTCTAGACTCTATTTAAATATATTACCACGCTACAAAGACATCATCCTGCAATGAATTTATCTACTGGTTCCCATTCGATAGTACACAAATCCGTTGACACATCTTTTTCGCGGATACTACCGTACCAAGCGGTGCGACAGGCACAGTGCGAGCCACTCGTTTGGGGCCATTGATTGGATTGCGTCAATCTGTCGGGGGAAGCAGAAGATTACCAACGCAATTCAAACACGGTGATTTTCGGTTAGCAGAGGCAGATATACCGGCGGCACGTTGCGAAATGGAATCGCGGTCAATACAAATAATATTCACCTGCATCTGTTGCACAATCTGCTTTGTGATCATTTTTCCACGGCCTTTAACACTGTCCACCATAGTAGTTACAAAACTATTCACACAACAATCTGTTCAATAGGTATCCCACTTCTGACACCACTGTTGAAATGAGTAGAGGAAGGTGCACAGTGAACAACCTACACTTAAATTGTATTAAGTCAAACTACATCATCACCCAACCGCTCACAATACGAACCCTTCACTTTTTCACTTCACTTTTTATTTCGCTTCAGCTAAGCAACCGCTTCATACTAGGATCCCACGACTGGGATGGGCTTCATACACTGAGGAGACTGGGATGGGATTACAAACTAGGAATGGCAAGATGCACTCGACCTTAAACCCTTTTCTTGACAAGAATTGACATAGCTGAAGAAAAGAAGCATGCTTCCCAGCAAGAAAATTCTACTCTCCGGTTTTTTCGGGTTCTAATACGAAGAATATCTCAAGTTATAAGTTTTCCGTGATTAAGATGTCCGCATTATGTGGTCTAAGATGTCCAGATTAAGTTAGTGTTACTCGGTGATTGTTACGTACATACATGAAACGTTAGACTCGTACACACTTAACCGATCTGCTATTACCCTTTCCCTAAATCGCACTCCACTGCTTCTTTACCACAAATAATTTCTCATGGAAAGAGAGCTCCGACCAAACTCCTGTTAGCAGAAGTACCTCAAGTTTCTTCAAGGGGTAGAGAGCTTTGCTCGTTTCCAACGAAGACAGCGAAGGGAATGGGTGCTTCGTAAACTGTTAGCACGCATACTTTTTGTGCTTTCCGTTCGTCTGCTTCTAGAGGAGTCTTAAGACCAACTTATTTATACGAGTTGTGAATCTTTCAGCTGTTCTACTTAGCAAGGTGCTTAGTGGTCGTAGTATGCGCACGTAAGGATAAGTTGAAACCGTAGGAATCTCTCATTCCGAACCTACCCATGAATTTCGAGGTTGCAAACAGATGTACGTCATCAGCCAAGGAGTTGGTATGGGAAATTCCACAGTTTTCGTACAAGCGGTAAGAGGTTTACTGTTTTCCACGGTAATATACGTAAGGCACATGAGTATATAAACAGTGGGCACTTGAACACACATGAACATACGAAAGGTGCAGATTCTTCAACAACTGGTTATAATTTTCTGTCACACAGAATCAGCTGAAATTTGAATAGATCCGCAACTCAACATTCACGACTCATAAGCGCGGTTTCATTGAAAAATAATAAACCAAAATGGACTGACGGCTTTTAATTGTATAGCTACACAGGCTCCACAAATGGTACCAACACATCATTTTCAGCGCAGTCCAATTCTCAAGTTGAGAGATGTCCAAACAAACAAAACACACAGGCAAAATCAACATTTATACGGCGAGTTGACAGTCTCAGGAGTTAAATCTGAGAGCTGTATGAAAACTGTTTAGTGCATGTTTAGGACTTAGGAACTAGCGAAGTATACAAAAGTAAACTTTAAAAAACACTCGAAGTAACGTAGTACAATTACAAGTAGGTACATTCATACATACAAAGGTTTTTCATCATTTATCGCATTCACCTTGTTGGTAGAATGGTTGTGAAGTTTGATGCAGGAGCCAATAAAACGTTCTAAAACGCTGCTAATTATTACAAAAACGTTTATTATTTTCATTTAAAGATACCACTTCTGCGTAGATCACTGGACTCCTAATAAGTAAGACACTGATATTTAGCAGGGTTCTGTTTTGCGGTGGATACCTACCTACCACCCACCCACCCACCCACCCACACACACACACACGCACGCGCGCGCGCAAATGTCGCAAGATTCAAAGTTCTCAAACTTTGGGCAATTACAGTTGGCTAAATAAGCATTTTCCCACCGCAGCTATCTCCCGTCACGCGACATTACGGCCCCGCAATCCCCCTCCCCACCCCACCATATTATGAAATGATGATAGTCGCTGTACCCAAGGAGCTACAAAGGTTGCCCAAGGTTGCTAGGCCGCAACAAACTTGTTCCTATAGAAGTTTTGGTGAAAAAGCTGCAAATTATTACACAACGTTTATTATTTACTGTATCCGTGTAGATAACTGTTTTCTGCGGTATGTACCTATCCTCGCGCTTCCCCAAGGAAAGCCCTAAATTGAGTACTGGAGCCAACTGGACCGTACAGTTACACAGTTATACAGCGGATTCAAGAATTCTATCATCAATAGTTATTTGCTGTCATCATGAAGCATAACGTTTGTTCAAGCTCTAAAGTGGGTACCTATCAATAAAAACCAAAATAACCATCATTCTTCAATACACGGAACAACCAACTCGATTGCATACAGCCATGCGTGATTATTAGGGGATGACAGAATTCCTGAATCCGCAGCAAATTTACGAAACTGTAATTCCCCGGCCGGCTCCAGTACTCGATTTAGGGCTTCCCTAGGGGAGCACCAGGGTAGGTATTGACCAAAGAAAACGGTGATCTACAGAGAAGGGGAATTTATTTGTACAGGTTAATAATAAACCGTTGTGAATTAATTTGTAGCTTTTTTATTCCATTTCTCGATTATAAGTACCTTGAATCGGAAATATCAAATTTTGAGGGGGAGGGGGTTAAAAAAAATGTTTCAATCCGACTCCAAAGGTTTATTATTGACTAGAATAAACCACAAGTACCTACCTTTCAACGAAATCCATGATAACTGTCTTTCTTCTATTAGATAATATCACGGAACAACAAACTCGATTTCATACAGCCATGCGTTACTTTAATCAGCTGCTTCCTACCAATGATTTATGTGGGCTGGTGTTATGTACCTATACTGTCTACCGTATGATTACATTCATGTTGACGAAGCTTTTCGGTACAAACCCGCCCTGTACAGGCCCTTTATACAGCGAACGAATGGTTGTACGTACAAAGCTCCGGGTGGTCTCAACAAATCCTGAAGTTCAGGATCAATTTAAGAACATAATAAAAACTATACCCTTCTACTGAAAATGACCTCGAGCTACAGCGTTTTGATAATATCGACCTCTATTTTTCACTCTGGGCACATCATTGAGAGAAACGCCGAGCTTCGCGGACCAACTAGACCCCATACGGGGCCTACAAAACAAATTTCATTACTTATGGTTTAATCGAGGTTTACTGGTTCACGGTAACGAGGGAAGTGCCGCGGAGACGTACAGTTTGAGTAGGTATGTAAAAAGGTTTCGTTCATGTAGAAATGGGCATTTTGATGAATGGGGTTTAGATAAAATAAGAAAATCTACAGGAATATCGGATGAATTTTCTACCAACTTTATAACTGAGAAGAAATAAAGAGCGAGGCGCTTATGGTGGAGTGAGAAGGAAGGTTTTATTGGAGGGGTACTTAGCTTGAAGGGCACTTTGCTCGTCCATGAGGGGGAAGAAAGTTTAATGGCTACAAAATCTCCGTCCCAGTTGGTTGAGCTATCTTTCTGGAAAATAATTGAAGCGATTTAATCGTGTCATCTGCATCGTGGCTCCTAATCATATGCCTTTACACCAACTATGAGGATAAGATGAGGAAGGAACTGCGTCGATACTTCTGTCATTAGGTTCTGGCTATTTTTTATTCAACGTAGGATTATCAATCATGTGCCGTGACCCCTCGCGGGTTGTTGAGCCATGAAAGAAGAAGAAGAAGAGAAGAACGATAGTTAAGGAAGGGAGAGAATGCACCGTCAATTCTGAAACATATCACTTATCTATATGACTGCTACTCTCCTCTATAAACTGCTACTCTATAAACCTCTAGCTCAGTCCACGGTAAGAGATCAATGATCATTTCGTCATCAAATCGGTTCAACAAAATAAAATGCATTCCAGCGATAGCTACACAAGCTGCTCGCGTGTATTATTCAGTCATAGGTGACCATTATATTATATAAACATTGAAGAAACTCCAAGAAAATCAATGGTCATGTCAGAACTGGGCGGTCAAAGACGAAATTATTTGGTTTTTATTTGGTTTATTATTTTCTATAATGAACCTAAGGAATCGAGCATTTAAAAAAACCTCCAAACCTCCATAGAATCCGAAAATGGAATTAAAAAAAATGCTGTCCGTCTGCCGTAACTAACTAGTTTTTTCTGAGTTAACATGAACGAAAATTAATTAAATTTGGTTTGTAGGACCCTTTTGGGGGTCCTGTTGGTCCGCGAAGCACAGGATGGCATTAATCTCCAAGGGCTGAAAAATAAGAGTTGAAATTTCAAGAGCGGCGTCGTTATCTCGATTTTTTTACGTTTTTCAATTGATCTCGAATTTGGGAATTTTTTGAGACCAACCGGAGCATTTTACGTTCAGCCGTTCGTTCAAAGTAAGGCCCTGAAATTTACACCGAACAAATTCGTCACACATGAGTGTGAATGAAACGGTATACATCCAGAAATCATTGCTAGGGAAAAATTGATTACAACCACGCATGGCTGTATGAAATTGAGTTGGTTATACCGTGATATTATTTCATTATTTGAAGAATTGTAGTTATTCTGGATTTTGTTGAAGGTTCTTTCGTAATTTGAACTAATGTTATATGCTTCATGGGTAACAACAAATAATTTATTAATTATGGAATTTCTTATTTCTTATTTCTTTATTTCACGGGACAAGCCCAATTACATTCTTGTGGAATTCTTGAATCCACAGCATATTTACGAAACTGCAATTGCCAGGCCGAGTCAATTACCAATTTAGCGCTTTCCTAGGAGCAGCTTTCCTAGAGTAGGTATTGACCATAGAAAACAGTGATCTATGCAGAAGGGGCATCTATACAGGTAAATAATAAACCGCTGTGTGATAATCTGCAGCGTTTTAGAACGTTATCATTACTATGGTCAGGAAAGGCTAAAAAGCATCAGCTACAATGTTGTCGACACGAACATTTGAACAGCTCTTGCGAACAAAAAAGTCTGGACTTCATTAGTTTTTTTGTGTTTCATATATCGCTAACAAATCCTCGTAATATGGGGTAGTAGGTATATCTCTGAAATCACATTATTGTTTTGAGAGTAATTTCACTAAGGCAGAGCTAGAGGAGGCAAAAGAGTATAAAAAGAAGCATATCTACGAGTATGAAATCTCTATTAACGCTATCTCTCTGTTCACTAACCACTTTAAAGATTCACTGAGAAAGAGTCATTTGTGTTGTTCCGTGAATTTATGCGGGTTCTTGTTCTACTCTTCCGAGAGTTCGAATTAGGGTCATGTGGCACTTGCAAACCCGGAGAAGTTGATGGAATTGTTTCAGGTCCGTTTCACACAACTGCAAGCGGTCATCGATCTTCTCTGCAGAGGTCGCTGGGGAATGGCCTATGAACCGTAAACTACAGCGGCGGGGGTCTCTTAGCCAGCATTATGGCTTGGACAACACTATTGAAAATATAGGCATTTCAAATAAATACGTCCCAATTCCATGCAAAAAGAGCTACTTATTGACGTGTTGGCTAGATCAATACTATTGTGATCTGCTGTTACACGACAGGTTACTTTTTTGATCAAATCTATAAAGTACCACTGGGATTAAAATCGTTGAACATCTGCCAAATTAAGAAAGTATGTGAAGCACTGGTAGGTATTAAAAATATTCTAGATAGTAAATTCCCCGAAAATCACTCAGATTAAGTAGTAGTAGCCCTATAGGACTATATATATATTTATATATTATATCAACTAAAAGTGAAGGTAAAATTATCTACCAGACCTTCCGAAGGAAGCTGATATTCTCTCCACGGCCTGATGATGATGTCCTTACAGTGCTTCGCTCCAGTACTCGACCAAGGTGAATACGTAGATTCTCTACTTACTTTGGTACTCGACCCACTAGTGACGACGGATTCAACTGCTATCGAACTCCGAGTTATGGATGTGATCCGCACGCCAGAGAAAATAATCATTCAATAAATCTATCAGCAGCCCAGTTGGATTATGAACCACCTACCTCTCATCTTATACAAGTTGAAGTCCTCCAAAGAGAGGATCTGAATTCTACCTGATCATTTCGCTTTTGGCTACTCATTGCCTCGCCCCCTTGAGTGAAGGGTTCGCCCAAAAGCTACATGGGTCATATTTGGACGGCAGTCACCCATCAAAGCAGGTACCTACCACGATCGAGGTATCCTAACCGAGGTATCTCACGGGAACCGGTTTATTCCACCTGATAAGGTCATTGGGCACATGAATTGATCGTTCAACTTAAATCTCCAATGCTTTTAATGAGTAGGTATATAATAAGTCCTTCATAATACCCCTAAGCCGATCTATAACCGTAATCTAGTGGCATTCATGGTTTGAATCATCTCGGCTGGATTTATCACAAAATATTCAAAACCTACCTACTGTTAAATCGTTTAAATACGGGTTCGAAGAACGTAGGCTGTGCTATGATCAATATAAGTAGGCACATGATGCTAAAGAGCGCAGTTCTTTTGAACTACGAAATCATCCAACCAGCTCACGATCTCCCTACGTGTCACGATGGAATCTGTAGAGAAATCGGTAAATACGAAAACCATGCGGGGATTTTGTAACAAGAACGTGGAGTTAATGATTTATTTTCGAACAATGTTTACGCTCCTTCACCTGCTACATCTACTCGTATATTCTGTTGTAAGATTAATCGCATACAGATCCACATCAACCAAAATAAACTTTGTGCCGTTAGGAAGCCTCTTCCGTTCGCAAAACTTTCCATTGTTCTTTCTCCGCTGGTAATAATTTGAACAAATTACTGCTGAACACCTCGTTACTCTCAAATAGTTGGTTGAAATTCACTTCTACCAATATGAAAGTAAGATGAAGGAGTACTCAAAACGTAAGTACTATACCTACCACGTTATTACTCTTGGATTCAAAGATCAGTGCAGTACATCAGGGTGATCTAATCAGGAAACTGAGAATCAGTGTAAATTTAAAAAAAACACAGTCATGCAGCATGGCTATAAGAGCGAATTTTCGAAGTTTTCGGCATCTTCCTCCTCCGCCTAAAATTTTCTGAAAATTAATTTTCGGCCAATGTTTTCCCAACTTGATACAAAATTAAAACAGGAGTAGTTTTACGCAAAGTAAAATTTGGGGTGGAAGGAGGGGAGGGGGAAATCAAAAATGTTTTGAATACCAGAAGAGTAGGTATTGGGTACGTAACAAATTTTTTGTTCCATTTTTTGCCGAGTAACACCTCGGTTTGTAGATTTTCCAACGCTGAACACGATGGTGTTGCGTTATCACATTAGAGCAGACGAACCAGGAAGAACATCTCAAGAAATAACCACGTTCCTTCATCTTCAAAGTGCTCCAGTTTGAGAATGGAATGAGATATCGAAATTCTGATTTCACCATCGTGTTCAGCGTACAAAAAACTTTAAAATGAGGTGTCACTTGTCAGACTTTTTCATTTTGGGAATTTATGGGTAATTTTCCCCCCCTAAAACTCCCCAAAACTCCCCCTTAGGGTGACCCGATTCTGCCCATCTTCGAACTTAGCCTGTCAATTGCCAAGACAGATTTTTCGTGCAAATTTGAACTTTTTATCTCAATTCTTTCGAGAGTTATCGTCTGGAATGACACATACATATTATATAAATATATATATAAATATATAAATATATATATAAATATATAAATATATATATAAATATATATATATATATATATATATATATATATATATATATATATATATATATATATATATATAAATATATATATAAATATATATACTCGGCGCTCCGCGCCTCGCCAGGACCCCCCCCCCCCCCCCTGGACCCCCATTCTCTTATCTTCTCTTATCTTCTATACTTTGTATAGAACGAGGAATTTGCAACGCAATTCGAGTCCGAAATACCAAATTACAGCTTCATAGCGTGAATACACTATTTTTTTTGCTATTTCGGACTCGAATTGGATACCATTGACAAACACTCTTTTTTTTGCTATTCCGAAATCCCTAACAACGGTATCGCGGGACAAAAAAGTGTGACAAAACAACTAGTTGGGGGTCGGGCTAAGAATTGCGTTGCAATTAATAAATATATATATATATATATATATATATATATATATATATATACATATAATTTTTGGTGTCTTTCGGCAGGGAATTCAGGATAGTCTGAAACGGATTTTGGTATAAAAATCTTTCGGAAATTCGAGTTTTAAAAATTTTGGACCGAGAAAAATAGCTTCCTTTTCTTCGAAAATTCGCTAAAAAAAAAGCAAAAAAAGAAAGGAGACGGAACTTGCGCCACCCTTGCTTGTTCCACCCATTGATAGGTACTTCTGCGTCCGTACATGAGAAGTATAATGATGTACCTATGTATTATGTAAACAACGTCAATTAATTCACTATGATAGATACCAACTGGCACTGGCAGACCTGCCGACTATTATATAACATTATCACCTTTCTATTAAAAAGTCTGTATGATACTTAGGAACAACATGAAACAATTATTGGAGGTTGAAGTTACTTCAGACATGGTTATCTTTTTTATCTATCCGACTGAAGTTTGAACTGAAGGTGACGTTACTCGAGCATCGTCAAGAAGGTTTCGTGTAGGATACAAAATGAGGGCTAATTAGAGTATTCTGAATTTGATTATGTTGAAATGTGAAAATTTAAACGCACATGTGGTGAGAAATTAAACAAACCCTGAACAATTATTTTCTATCGCACTCTTGCTTTTATAATCAAAACTCCAGTAGCAGTAGAGCTAAAGTAATATTATTTGTATCAAGCCCTTAAAGTAACATTTACATAAGAAAGCGAATTCAATTACCTACTTTGGTTGGTGAAATCCTTTTCTCCAAAACTTCCCTCGACATTTGGCGCGCACGTTTAGATATTCTTGAGTTACGGGGTGAGAGGTAACTGAGAGTGACTTGAAAAGAGAAATAACGCTGGGCGGGCACGTCTAACAGTGGAAGTTGTACTTGAGGGAGGAGAGGAGGGTGGATGACTCAGGTGGAGCCCTTTAATCGGATAAAACAATGTTTCAAGCTTCCAAAAGGGACAATAAGGAGAGAAGAGTTTTAGCCGAAGGGTGACGTAACTCGTTATGTATTCAAACAAGTTGTGGCCTACACATTCCAGTGGTGCGAACAAAAACGTATGCAACAAAAAATAGAACAGAAGTTAGCAGTTTGTTCAGTCATAATATTCATAGGGGCATAGATTGATAGAGATTGTTACATTCAACTTCATTTTATTTGTTTTGCCCACGACCAGCTATCATTCGATCCTCTAACATTGGATTTACACGAAAAAAATTTAAACGACAGTTAAAAACCTCAGTTATGATATTAGAAAACAACAAAGTTTTTATTCTGACATATCGCGTTTTGCATTCCACCTAGAAGGTGGTTTTCTATTACACCTAGGTATTCTATTATGCTGAAAAGTTACCGATACCAAGAACAGGTATTCTATTGTGGGGAGAAGTTAATTACCAAGCTTCTCAGTTCCATCGTCCAGTCCGGCTTGACAATCGGAAATCCGACCATAGTGAAAGAACCTAAACAGAACAGACATATTCTTTCGCCTCTCGATCACTGGCACACTTAATGAGAAGCAAGCCTCACTTGAAACTGCCGTAACTGAAGTTGAATTAGAGTGAGGCCTCGAAGTTAAAATATGGGTATTTATTGGCTCTGTCTCATAGCGTTTCGACTCGAGTTTTAGCGGATAAATATGTAGGTACTTTTGAAAAATCGTGACCACGTTTCAACTTCACGGTCAATCAAGCACAATCGCCAACTAGCTTTTGCTATGGGGATTGGTTTCAAAAAATTTAACAGCTAGGCACCTACACACTCCTTTATACTAACAATAATTGCTGCATAATAATAATGAGATTTTTCCCCCTGAATTATTATTTTTTGCTAAATAAGATATACCTACATAATGTTCTTTATCACTTTTCTTTTGTGTTTTGTATCCGAGCTGAGTGGCGTTCTATTTTTTCATTCTTGTATTGTTTACAGAAATAAAATAAACATTTATCTATCTATCTATCTATAAATGTATTGTGAAGTGAAGTCAGCAACTCCGGTGCACAAGTTGTATCCCCAACAAAGCCACTAACCATAAAGAATTACCAGGGCATATCATCGAGGCGTGGGATCATAAACCCACAGTCCATATCCATATTCCGCCTTCCGCCTTAGTTGGTGGCGAACAGTTTACTAGGTATTCAGAAAACAGTATCTAGAGAGTATTGACGACCCACTCTCCTGAAGATGCTGATATGATTGTCTTTGGAATTATGCACCCTATGAGGATGAGGATTAATTCCACACAACGCCAAACCTGTCGAATTTTAAAATGTTTTGAAACGAGCATGCTGGCAAACTATACAACAAGAAGTCCTCTTCGCCTACATGTAAAAGCTACGACTTGCGCACTTACCGTACATGGAAAGGCTTGCGCAAACTATATATTCTAACTGAATGTTCAGATCATACATACTTACTCAACACTTTATGATCAGGTGAAGCTACATTAACAGAATGTACGATCAGGCGACGCTACATCAACACTCAACACACCAATGACCTTATCGAACCACCTTCGGCGAAGAAGTAAATCATAAGCAAATGAAAAAATGGTCCCTCGTACACTGAACGTGCTTGGGTTACGAACAGATAAATCATGGAGAGGGTGGAAGGAGGAAATATGACTTGAAGGTTCCTTATCTTATTCAGATTAAATTAACTTGCTCTCGATCTTTTGTTTCTCCATCGCTTAATGTAATGTTTCTGAAGACAAAACTCGAAAGGTAATTAAATTTCCCTTTGAATTCTAACTAAAAAGATTCGGCTGATCTCTCAAAAGGTAACATTGATGAATGGTGCTAAAACACTGAATATGAAATTTGAACATCCAATCTCAGGTTTCGGATCAAATAAACGCAAGAAACGAAGAATCACAGCTAAGCTATTTTTTACCACCTATTATTTCTTCCTTTCCGGAAGAGAACGGAGCTGGTTCTCCAATTTCTATCCAACAAAGCATCCAATGAATAATGTAAGCCGCCGGAACGCAATTATTCACCCCCTTGACATCGGTCTTCATTCTGTTTTCGTTCTCGGCTTCCCCATACCGCCACCGCTAATGAAATTTCTACTCGTCTTTACCGCTTTACTCAGTGTTGACGTAATTTGCCGGAGTCTCGGTTGTATTGAAAAACCTCCCGGCTAACCGGCCTTAGGTCATAATAATGGTTTTCCCTCCAGTGCTTAGTTTTGCCTAAAGTGGAAAAATCTGGTTAAATCGTATTACGGTCTTATTGCCACTTACCTCGAGTTCATTTCGGAGAACGGTCGTATGAAGTTGATAAAGCTGTTTAATATGACATGAAGAGAAAATGTGCAGTCTCGGACATTTTTTCTTATGTGGCGATAAAATATAATGGTTATGTCGGAGCGTATGAAAAATGAACCATCTGGGCTGTCATGGATTCGAAATATTATAGGCACTAAAATATCGTTTATACCCGTATTTCATATTTTCCTTCACATTCTATACTCCCTCAAAGTGCAGGAAAAGGCATCTTGGCTGCCTTGTACTGCGCATTGTACTTGTAATGCATTCTAATTGTAATAGGTATGTAGATCCTGTATCAACACTCAGGGTATCAATAGAAAAACCTCATTAATATTCTCAACTCAAGCTAGAATGATGATGGACTGCGAAACCGTAAACAATGCGGTTATCGTTCCACCAAAGAAATTTGCCAAAAATGCTTCTGTACCAATTAAAGGAAACCATCGCAATATTCGCACGAACCGGTAATGGTTTTTGGATCCTAATAGTTGCCGATCAGCGGGAACAAGTTAGCGAAGCTTCATGATCGAAGGTGGCTCTCTGAGGCCGAGGACCAGGTGTGCCAAGAGTGTAATGAAGACACAATACCTTTTATCTCCCTAAAACCACCTAAGCTGGAGCCGTGCTGAGATGTTTGCACCATCGCAATCTCCACCAGCCCCTTCCTCACTAGGCGACCTGGCAAACAAACGGCGCTTTTTCAAGAGGTTGAGCTGATTTGATAACCCATACGCCCGGAGTCATTGCTAATTACCTACAACTTACGTTGTCAAAAAAAGTTTCAAAACAGATAGAAGTTGCAGACAACTATAATATATTCTTATTCTGCGTTGATTCAAGTTTCAGGCTGGCTGAAGACGCAAAACTGAACTATTAAAAACAATTCCGGTCATGCAGCATGACCACATGATTGATACATTTTCGAAGTAACCTAACCCTTCAGCACCCTACGCATTTTTTTATCCGTCTTCTTTTAGCGAATTTTCAAAGAAAATGAAGCTATTGCAATGGCTTCGAAATTTAAATAATATAAATTTTTGGAAATTTTCTTCATAGAAATCCGTTTCAGACCATTCTAAAACGATTCCTGAAATTTAACACTTTTAGCGAATTTTCAAAGAAAATGAAGCTATTGCAATGGCTTCGAAATTTAAATAATATAAATTTTTGGAAATTTTCTTCATAGAAATCCGTTTCAGACCATTCTAAAACGATTCCTGAAATTTAACACTTTTTTATATGTATATATATATATATATATATATATATTTATTTATATATGTGTCACTCCAGACGATAACTCTCGATAGAATTGAGATAAACAGCTCAAATTTGCACAAAAAATCTATCTTGGCAATCGAAAGGCTAAGTTCGAAGATGGGCGAAATTGGCCTACTCTAAGGAGGGTTTTGGCGCATTTAAAGTGCGCAAAAATTACCCAAAAATCCCCAAAATGTTATTTTCCAACAAGTGACCCCTCATTTTAAAGGTTTTTGCACGCTGAACACGATGGTGGAATCGGATTTTAGATATCTTGATCCGTTCTCAAATTAGAGCATTTAAAGTGCGCAAAAATTACCTAAAAATCCCCAAAATGTTATTTTCTAACAAGTGACCCCTCATTTTAAAGGTTTTTGCACGCTGAACACGATGGTGGAATCGGATTTTAGATATCTTGATCCGTTCTCAAATTAGAGCATTTAAAGTGCGCAAAAATTACCCAAAAATCCCCAAAATGTTATTTTCCAACAAGTGACCCCTCATTTTAAAGGTTTTTGCACGCTGAACACGATGGTGGAATCGGATTTTAGATATCTTGATCCGTTCTCAAATTAGAGCATTTAAAGTGCGCAAAAATTACCCAAAAATCCCCAAAATGTTATTTTCTAACAAGTGACCCCTCATTTTAAAGGTTTTTGCACGCTGAACACGATAGTGAAATCGGATTTTAGATATCTAAATCCGTTCTTAAATTAGAGCATTTAAAGTGCGCAAAAATTACCCAAAACTAGGATAATCTTTAAACTCTTACCCCCACCCCCTTAGAGTGGTCAGATTGAAAAATGTGAGAAGTATTAATTGAAGACGAGAGTTCGAAGCAAAAAAGGGGGAGGCAAACGATTAGTACAACTCCTTGAATTTACCCACAGCGATCAAATAAATAAGCACTTAGTACAATTACGTAATAAACAAACGGTAGAATCAGGATGGACAAAACGTACAAATTAAAATAAATACGAAGAGAATATACATAGAAAACCAAATTTTAGACCGAAGTTTTCCTTTATTCAAAACCATAGCCATTAATTCGAATATTTCTTTGAAAATTCGCTCATTAAGTCATGCTGCATGACTGATTTTTTTTTTATATGTATATATATATTTATATATGTGTCACTCCAGACGATAACTCTCGATAGAATTGAGATAAACAGCTCAAATTTGCACAAAAAATCTATCTTGGCAATCGAAAGGCTAAGTTCGAAGATGGGCGAAATTGGCCTACTCTAAGGAGGGTTTTGGCGCATTTAAAGTGCGCGAAAATTACCCAAAAATCCCCAAAATGTTATTTTCCAACAAGTGACCCCTCATTTTAAAGGTTTTTGCACGCTGAACACGATGGTGGAATCGGATTTTAGATATCTTGATCCGTTCTCAAATTAGAGCATTTAAAGTGCGCAAAAATTACCCAAAAATCCCCAAAATGTTATTTTCTAACAAGTGACCCCTCATTTTAAAGGTTTTTGCACGCTGAACACGATGGTGAAATCGGATTTTAGATATCTAAATCCGTTCTTAAATTAGAGCATTTAAAGTGCGCAAAAATTACCCAAAACTAGGATAATCTTTAAACTCTTACCCCCCCCCCCCCCCCTTAGAGTGGTCAGATTGAAAAATGTGAGAAGTATTAATTGAAGACGAGAGTTCGAAGCAAAAAAGGGGGAGGCAAACGATTAGTACAACTCCTTGAATTTCCCATTTGACATATAATTGTTATGATACCTTCATAGATAGACAAGTACCGGCCCACGTATTACTAGAAGGAAGACGAAAGAAAAAATCTATTTCAAATTATTCAATTTAGGTACTAACAGTAGGAGGAAGAAGTTTTCCTTTATTCAAAACCATAGCCATTAATTCGAATATTTCTTTGAAAATTCGCTCATTAAGTCATGCTGCATGACTGGTTTTTTTAAGAATATTTGTCACTTGAATTCGTACGATCGACCAGTTGGGCCTCAAGTCCATTTCGGTTGGTATATTCTGTAGTCAAACGATGAATCTTGATAAAAATCACGAGTTCGCATTGTGATTTTCAGTTTTGGTTTATTATTTTCAATAATGAACCATTGGAATCGAGCATGAAAAAAAAAATTCTTACCCCCCCTCAAAATTTGATGGTTTACGTTTCAAGGTATGTAGAATCCAAAACTGCAATAAAAATATTTCTGTCTGTCCGCCGTACGCCGTACGGGCCACTTTTCTTAGTTACCATGAAAAAAAATTGATGAAATTGGGGTTATAGGTTCCGTTCGGCGTCTAGTTGGTCCTCGAAGCTCGACGTTACTGTGAGTCATCTCTAAGGGGTTCAAAATAGGGGTTGAAATTTTCAAAACGCCTATACCATTTTTTTACGTAAATATTTTTACGGTTTTAAATAGTTCTTGAACTTGCGAGTTTTTTAAGACCATCCGGAGCATCCTACGTCCAGCCGTTCGTTCACAGTAAGGCCCCGAAGTTTGCACCGACAGGCATTTTCGACTCCAGTGTGAATGAAATTGTATACAATTCAAACCAAATCTCGTAACCAGAGACGCGCCCACAATAGGAATTTGTGAATACGGCCAATCATTGGTAGGGATCACCTGATTATATTGGCGGAGATGAAGTCGAGTTGGTTGTTCTGTGATATTATTTAATTTGAAAAATGATGGCTCTTTTGGAGTTTGTTGGTAGGTAGTGAAACTTGGACAAACGTTGAAGTATTATTGATGGGTAAATTATTACTACGGTAAATTATTACTACGGTAAATTATTACTCAACGGTAAATTATTACACAACGGTTCATTATACCATCTCCGTAGAAGGGGCTGGAGTTTGTTGGTAGGTACTTTTGCAACTTTTTTCACTCTTCATCAACAATTTCTTTTCAGAACTTCATTATGTGTGTTTCTTTTTGTTAGGTACTGTTTGTCATCGGCAGAATTATTTTAGCAACATTTAACTCGTGATTTAGGTAGGTACCTAGTAACGAGTACGGGGTTAGGTACTAACCTACGGAGGGTCTGCGATCTACATAATATGTATATAATAGAATAGTACATATCATATTATATAGACGGGTTATCTATACATAGAGCTGTGATCTGTAACAGAAGGGTATTCTATACAAAATAATAAACCGTTGTGCAGGGATTTGCAGCGTTTCTTATTAGAATCTACATAAGGTCAGAATTTCGCCCTCACCTACTGCATGTTGACGACAGGTAGGTGAGTTCGCGGCGTCAGTGATAGCGTTTGTGGTTGGGTCTCTTCGATTCAATAAGCCTGCAAAGACGTGAAGCGGTTTACCAATACCTACTATTATACACCACCTCGCCTCCCCCGACGTTGTTCAATTCCCAATCATTCGATCAATCTGAATGCATCCCTCTCTCCTCATCTGCTGCTTTCCTTCGTATATGGGTCTCAACATGCCCAAATACCTAATTTAACCAATAATTTTTGTCTAAATACATCCGCGAGTATTATTGAACCATCATAATTTCCAACGAAAATCAATGCTAGTCGCACTGGTCAAGCGTGAAGATGTTTATTCGAACATTTGTTTCAACTATTACAGAGATCCAGAACAGAGAAGGCAGCCCTTTCTATTCAGTTCAAAAATCACCGACACTACATGGAAAGCTAAAACAATAGTAGCCGCCTACTGTATACCTAGTAGAGCTGTGAGCCGATCGTTATTCATCGTTATTGCTGGGAGAAATCGGCAAAGCAGGATTCTTACTTGAAGGCGCTAAACCACCGTTGGTGATGAGTTCGATACCGGGTCAGGTCAATATAATTTTTGGCCCCCTAAATCACCAGGTACCTATTTATCGTGTTGTCAATGTTTATTGTTCGTTTCACGACTCAAGAAGAACGAAAAATTTGAATGAACTCTCTCAGTCCTGCAGCATGACCTTATGAGCAAATTGTTGAACGGTAAACGGTTTTTAGTTACTTTTCAAGTGATTTATAAGTTCGAATTAGAAGACTCTTTTGAAGGGCCTATATTTTTCACTTCAAATTAATAACAATAATCAAATTTTCGGTGCACAAATAGTGCTCTCTTTCGCAAGCAAGTTTCAAGCAAGTTCAAGCAAGTTGAACCCGCAACACTCTCCAGTAGATTGCTGAGGCTCTATTTTCGTGACGGCTACTATAGAAGCTTTTAACACCCATTTCCGCTTACCACAGACACTGAAATTTTCGGTGTGGAGAAAAAAACGCTGCAAATTATTACACAACGGTTTATTATTTACCTATACAGATGCCCTTCTGCGTAGATCACTGTTTTCAGTGGTCAATACCCTCCAGCTCCCCCCAGGAAAGCCCTAAATCGAGTACTGGTCCGGCCACGGAATTAAAGTTTCATACAAATGCGCGGGATTCAATAAATCCTATCATTAATTATCTGTACTTATTCATGAAGCATAAGGCAAGTAATAAACTGATGTTTAATAATTTACCTGTATAGGTGCCACTTCTATGTAGACAGTATAATAAACCGCTGTGTAATAATTTACCCAATAACACTAACGCGTTGTTGAAGTTGCAAAAGTACCTTTCAACAAAATCCAAAAGATCCATAATTTTGGTTTACTATTTTCAATAATGAACCATTGGAATCGAGCATGAAAAAAAAATTTAACCCCCCCTCAAAATTTGATGGTTTACGTTTCAAGGTATGCAGAACCCGAAAATGCAATACAAATATTTCAGTCTGTCCGCCGTACGCCGTACGGGCCACTTTTCTTAGTTACCATGAAAAAGAATTGATGAAATTCGGGTTAAAGGTCCCATTTGGGGTCTAGTTGGTCCTCGAAGCTCGACGTTACTGTCAGTCATCTCTGAGGGGTTCAAAATAGGAATTAAAATTTTCAGAACGCCTATACCTTTGTTTTACGTGAATCTTTTTACGGTTTTAAATAGTTCTTGAACTTAAGAGTTTTTTGAGACCACCCGGAGCATTTTACGTCTCTCCGTTCCTTCACAGTAAAGCCCAGAAGTTTGCACCGACAGGCTTTTTGAACAGCAGGGTGAAGGAAATTGTATACATTTAGCCCAAATGTCGTCACCAGCGACGCGCTAAAAATCGGCGATTGGCCCTAGATAAAATTGTGATGATCCAGCGGAAGCTGAGGTAGAAATAAAGTACACGAGACGCTTGTAGGTCAGTTTGTGACTTGAGTGGTTTTATTAGTAAATTTACAGCTCTTTTATACCCCTGGTACAGGACCCAGAGGGGGGTCGGGGGTCCCCACTCTGGGAAGCCGATTAGACGGGGCTTGTTTATATAATTATAGTGTAACAGGGGAGCAGCCGATCACCACAAAAATCATTGCTAGGAATCACCTGATTTGCAGTATGATGAAGTCGAGTTGGTTGTTCTGTGATATTACTTCATTTGAAAAATGATGGCTCTTTTGGAATTTGTTGATAGGTAGTGAAACTTGAACAAACGTTGAAGTATTACTGATGGGAAAATTATTATTACACAATGGTAAATAATTACTCAACGGTAAATTATTACACAACGGTTCATTAAACCATCTACGTAGAAGGGGCTGGAGTTTGTTGGTAGGTACGTTTGCAACTTTTTTCACTCCACATCAACAATTTCCCTTCAGAACTTCATTATGTGCGTTTCTTTTTGCCATTTTAGGTACTGTTTGTCATCGACAGAATTATGTTAGCAACATTATCTCGTGATTTAGGTAGGTACCTAGTAACCAGTACGGGGTTAGGTACTAACCTACGGAGGGTCTGCGATCTATATAATATGTATTAATAGTACATATTGTACCTATTATATAGAAGGGTTATCTATACGGAGACCTGTGATCTGTAACAGAAGGGTTTTCTGTACAAAATAATAAACCGTTGTGCACGGATTTGCAGCGTTTTCAAATGAAATACCATCACAGAACAACCAACTCGACTTCATACAGCCATCCGTGATTATATCCCCTGATGCTCCCTAGTGATGATATCTGGACCAGATTTATACCGTTTGATTGACGATCATGTTGACGATGCTTTTCGGTGCAAACGAACGGCTGGTCGTACAATGCTCCGGGTGGTCTCAAAAAATTCTTTAGTTCAAGATCAATTTAAAAACGTTTAAAAAAGCATACCCTTCTATTGAAAGTTTTCGACCAACGGCGTTCTGAAAATTTCAACCCCAATTTTTCACCCCTTAGAGATGATTGACAGTAACGCCGAGCTTCGAGGACCAACTATACCCCAAACGGGACCAACAAACCAAATTTCATTAATTCTGGTTCATGGTAACATAAAAAAAAGCTATGTACGGCGTACGGTGGACAGACAAATTTTGAGGTGTATTAACTTTTTCTCATGCTCGATTCCAAAAGGTTCATTATTGAGAATAATAAACCAATAATTAGCATTATTCATTACCACGAGGAACGATGAACACACCAGTGGAAGGTGATGAGACGCACTGAGGAACCGGCGAAATACATATCGAAAGTAAGCCTCATCACTAGAAGTCACTCCTATCATAGTTATGCCCCACAGTAAATTGCAGAATTGGTCCCTTTGATTCTAAATCTAGTAATAATCATAGGCATAGAGGATGAAGCAGAATAGGTAATACCAACAGGGTCGGTACCTAGGGTGTAGGTACCGCCAGGTATTTTTGTGACATATCGACTTCCTTCGAAAATAAATTTATACGGCCTCAAACACAGAGAAGAGCCCTCGGAAAAGGTTCTATGGAAGCATCTGCACTACAATACCATATCCCAAACAAACCAAATAATGTAGAGTAGGAAGTTAACAATTATTTCAGCAACGATACCGAAGGTTTCCACACGGTAACAATGAGGAGTATCCATGACTTTGGTTTATATTTTTAAACGAAAGTAGGTTTCATTCTAAGAATTTTGAGACCACCCACACTCTCCTACGATGAATAGTTCTTTTTGTATGACTTTTCAAAGATTCCGGTTGTTTAATACAGTTTCCACAAATGTATCAGTATGGCAAAGGTAGATAGCAGGTAGGTAGTGGCAGACATTTAAGTGGCAGTGGCAGCCTGATGGAGATTTTATACGTTGAGGCTGAGTTGGCAAAGTAACTCAGCTCATCCAATGCCCTAGGTATTTGCCTGGCATTTGGCTGGTGCTCAATTATAAGGAGGACGATATTTAGGGTGTAGTAGGGGCACTAAGCCACGGAGAGACTGCTACCAGAAGATTATGTTGATAGGTACCTACTACAGCCAGTAGCTACTTGCAAGGGCAAGAGGGGGAAAAAAATATGGAGTGCAAGACAATGTGCAACAACACTCTATATAAGAAGCACCTGTTGACCGTCTGGTGGTGATGAAGTGCCTGGCCAGGACTTCCAATGCTGGTACCTATCTAGTGACTTGATGTAGTTGTTGTTGTTTTTTGGGATGCTTTTCGCGTATCAAGGTTAATTCACGAAGTACGGCACTAGTACTCGCGTGATATGCCAAAATACTTTCGGGATACCGGTGGATTGCAGTGAATTAACGGATATTGTTGAACTTGAAAGGGGTCCTCAATGGCTGCTCACACGTCCGACTCAGATAAAGAAGTAATAAAAGCTCCTGCCAGAGATCAGTAGCAGATGTGATAGGATATCAACAGTATAAGGACACTGCTGATTTAACGTCGTTTTATCCAGCCATGCAAATTTTCCAATTAAATATACCGGATTAGAGATGCTAATTACGCAAATCTGCAACTCCATAATTATGAGAAAATGAATTTAATGTAGACCACCCAAGGCGAAGCATTTACGTGGGTTTTAATCAAGTAAATTTTTGTAAGTTGTTGGCAACGGAAAGATGATGATAAGGAACGGGGATCTTGCAGGCGTGTGCAGTAGAGATGGGACGTCCTACTTGGCTGATAAGGTTATTGTAAAATTAAGAAAATGCATTCAATAGGTGATGAGATGCCGGTATTAAGTCAAGTTTTGAGAACATTAGTGAGCTGAGCTCGCTGAACCCTTGGAAATAACGAATAAATAGTGATAACTACATGCAAGTTGTGGGGACTTCGTTGTCAACTTGAAGAATGCAAGGTAAAATTTTCAAATGTTAACAACGAAAAGTGGCAATAAGTTAGGGAGGTTAGGATGAATAGGTATAGTTGTAAACCTGCGGATGCTCAACCACCAGCACTATACCTACGTCACGATGGGTGCAATGACGTCAGTCGTTGCCGAAATTTTTAAAGCCAATAGAAAAAGAACTATTCATTGTTGGAGAGTGCGGTTAGTACCAAAATTCTTAGATTTTCATTTTAAAATAGGAATGTAACATAAACGGAAGTCATGAGTACTCCTCATTATTAGGGCAGAAGACGCCTAACTATTGATAGAAGGTTCTGGAAACTGCGGAGGTTGGTAACAGCACTTTTGACATCAGAAACCCCTACAAAGAGAAAAAATAAAAAGCTGATTAAAGCCGCCATTCCCCCATTCCTATGAAAGAAGGGGGATTTAAATTGGAAGTCAATAGAGACAAAGCGGGCAGGCTGTGGAACCAATAAAACTGCTGTTCTAATTTATTCCGTTGTCGGAAAACCCATTTTGATGCGACCAGCCAGCAGAACAAGGAACATTGCGTTCAAGAGTTGGTGATTAAACACTCGCAGTAAGTGTTTTTCCACGGTATATATTCTATCGAATACCCCCCCCCCCCCCCCCTCCACCAACCTGGTTCTTGAGATTTGTGACAACCAGTTTTCCCCGCTTATGCTTGCCTTCGGGCTGAAGCTCCAGTGCCATCTGAACGCCTTTCGGCCATCTTTGAAAGCGTATGGATGACTAGGACGGGCTGCTTCAACGCATTCATACTTCACGTGAACCAGGCTGATAGTATGGATTTTGAATGTTTCATGTTTATTGGTATGGGAGGACGCCGGAGGGAGGGGGGGGGGGGGGTATCTATTTAGGATTGGACCTCCAGCCAACGACATATTGCCACATATGATTGATGATGGTTCAGAACCGGTAACGATTCGATAATAAAACTTTTACAACTGATGAATTCTACAAACTAATTTTTGGTTTATTATTTCCAATAATGAACCATTGGAATCGGGCTTGAAAAAAAAATTCTACCCCCCCCCCCCCCCCCTCAATATTTTTATGGTTTACTTTCAAGGTATGTAGAATCCGAAAATGCAATACAAAATTTCTGTCTGTCCGCCGCACGCCGTTCGCGCCACTTTTCTTAGTTACCATGAAACAAAATTGATGAAATTCGTGTTATAGGTCCCATTTGGGGTCTAATTGGTCCTCGAAACTCGACGTTACTGTCAGTCATCTCTAAGGGGTTCAAAATATTGGTTAGGTTGAAATATTCAGAACGCCTATACCTTTGTTTTACGTGAATCTTTTTACGGTTTTAAATAGTTCTTGAACTTACGAGTTTTTTGAGACCACCCGGAGCATTTTACGTCCCTCCTTTCCTTCACAGGTATGCCCAGAAGTTTGCACCGACAGGCTTTTTGAACAGCATCAAAATTGATGAAATTCGGGTAATAGGTTCCGTTCGGGGTCTAGTTGGTCCTCGAAGCTCGGCGTTACTGTCAGTCTTCTCTAAGGGGTTCAAAACAGGGGTTGAAATTTCAGAACGCAGAAGCTCGAAAACTTTCGATTGAAGGGTATGGTTTTTTTTAACGATATTAAATTTGTCTTGAGCTAAACGATTTTTTGAGACCACCCGGAGCACTGTACGTCCAGCCGTTCATGTGCACCAAAAAGCTTCTTCAACATGATCGTGAATCAAACGGTATAAATCCGGCCCGGATAACATCACTAGGGATCACCTGATTATAATCAAGGATGGCTGTATGAAGTCGAGTTGGTTGTTATGCGATATTATTTCATTTGATAAGTGATGGACTATTGGATTTTGTTGGTAGGCACTTGTGAAACTTGAACAAACTTTAAAGTATTATTGATGGACAAATAATTACACAACGGCAAATTATTACCCAACGGTAAATTATTACATAACGGTAAATTATTACACAACGGTAAATTATTAAACAACGGTAAATTATTACACAACGGTTCATCTACCAAGAAGGGGCTGGATTTTTTGATCGGTACTTTTGCAACTTGACCAACCGTTGAAGTATTATTGATGGGCAAGTTATTACACAACGGTTCATTATACTTGACCGTGAGGGTACGTACTGACCACAGAAAACAGTGATCTACGCAGAAGGGGCATCTATTTCACTCAACATCAACAATTTTCCTTCAGAACTTCATTATTTGCGTTTCTTTTCGCCATTTTAGTTACTGTTTACCATCGACAGAATTATTTTAGCAGCATTTAACTCGTGATTTAGGTAGGTACCTAGTAACGAGTACGGGGTTAGGTACTGACCTACGGAGGATCTGCGATCTACATAATATGCAAAGAATAGTACATATTATATAGACGGGTTATCTATACAGGGAGCTGTGATCTGTAAAAGAAGGGTATTCTGTACAAAATAATAAACCGTTGTGCAGGGATTTGCAGCGTTTTTAATATACTTACGCCTTTTGAGAGCAATAACTGGACTACCAGATTGTTAGAATAACTCGTTAGGCATTCTTTCAGATCGAATTTCCAATACCATAAGTGGGAGGTAAACAAGAAATACAATCTAATCTCGAATTTTCAAAGCCAGAAGCTCGACTTCACAGATCATTTTTGTTCGGATTTTTGTTCTTTATTTCACAAATAAACTTCGAAGATTGGTTTTAGGAAGAGTTTTGAAAGGACGAGACGGAATATCGCCGGCTCCATCCTATCTAAAACTTCGGCTAATTGGTTTAAACTAACTCCATTTACGAAAGTTAGAGGGTATTCGAAGTGATGCCAGGTTCCAACAACCCAAGTATTCCTAAAACTGTATTTTCGATGGTCGAGGCCAACCAAATGCACTTTGTAGGAGTGGCAGGAGAGGTTTTGTGGGGAGTGATTGTACTAGATTCTTTCGGACAGACAGTCCTGAACCGTTCCGGACCGTTCTATCCAGGCCAAGTATCTTTTTGTGCGTTCGGACACGGCCAGAACTGGTCCAGGATCGAGAGTTGGCTGTTCGGACGGACAGTCCAGGACCGTTCGGGACTAGTTCTATCAGTCCTGGAATTTGTCGAGGACTGATGATCCTGCACATGCGCACTTGATGCTTCAACCTTCAGCTTACGTGGAAGGTTAAAATGGTTCAGGTCATCCATTCGGAATCATCAGCGCGTGTTCGGACAGACACAGTTCTGGAATCAATCCTGGACGGTTCTTCCCCCTCTTTTTCAGAACGCAGTTCCATCCTGGACTGTTCCAGGGCTGTCTGTCCGAACAAACCAACTGAAAAGATTCTTTCACCACCATCCTCTTACTGGGCTTATGACGTATTGGACAACTTGTCGTGAACCAAAATTCATATAATAAAGAGGTGCCTCCTTCTTGATAACAGAATAGGTATGCATTTCCAAAGAAATTTTGAATCTTGGCGAATCATTAACATTTTCACGGTCATCGATTTTATGGCGTCGAAATGTTATTTCATCTCTTTAGGGACCAAACTACCATTTAACAGACTAACACGATTCAAGAACTAGCCAACGAAATGTAATACTATTGTAACGGGATGATAATGGGATGAAATTTTGAATGCGTAAGAGTAGTTTCAGAGTATTGCAAACACCAAGTGTGGGGAGGAATGAATTTATTGGGAAGATATATAGTAACACGATCTACACTAACAATAAGACTTCCGAGCTCCCAGTGGACACAGACTTCTACCTCACATCCCACTGGTTTAGTTGTGCCACTGGTATACAAGGTGGTTGTGTGAGATGAGGCCTACAGGAAGTATTATACCCACCACAGTCAAACATATTGTAGCAACATAAAAAAGTTCACGAACTCGTTATTGAGGCAATTGTAAACTGAATTGCTCCCTACTCCAGGCCACAAGTACCAACAGAATTCAACGAAACTAATTATAATATGATTAACGTTCTCGACCACTCAGTATTAATATTGTTGGTAGGATTCTTGAGGGTTGGTCACTTAATAAAATATCCACTATGCCGACGTTTCGATTTATTTATATATCCTCTTCTGCAGTGCGATTCTGCAACTCGGTATGGCATCGTAACGACGATGAAATATCGTTAGCATAACAAAAAATATCGATGCCACTAAATACCGACGATTGGTATTCTGCAAGGGCTCAATAGCGTCAGCTATCGCTTAATCGTCGATAAATTGTCGTTGCGGGGTCGTTTGCATTTCGACGGCTCTAGACCCCCCCGTTATCCGTACCGAAAGCTTGTTATACCCAAAAAACTTGGCTTACGTTGCTTTCGGCGGTAGAAAGTTTTACGGTAAGTGCGTACCTACTTTTCTTTTGGCATGTTTTTTCAATTTTATTTGATGTAATAAGCCCATTGTAGGTACTTACCGTGGGTAACTAGGTAGGTAAATTAGTGACTTGATATATTATGGCAGTGATGTCATAAAAACATCGTAATAAATAACTTAAACGTTAAAATTACTTGATAGGTAGGTAGTTAGGAAGTTAGTGATATAGAAGACTTCTATAAGTGGTATAGTCTATTTCACTTTGGGTAGTTATCTAATTTTTAGAATCGCATTTCACCACATATGTAGTTGTTACCTACCTACCTACCGTATTTTTTCGTGCGCTTATGAAATTTGGATAACAATGTCAGGCATTATGACGCTCGAATTCCTTGCTTGGGAATTGAAATTCTGGAAGAATGGGAACAGAGGTATCGCCCTCGGTTTGAAAGAAGAGTGCTACGAGATGGGCAAAATCCTTATTCCCGTGATCCCTGCATGTTCAGAAAAACCTTTAGAATAAGTCGACACTTGGCCATGAACAGAAATTCGACCATTGCTCCAATGCTCCAGATTGAATGGATTATCCCCTGAAATCCAGGTACGTGCGTACCTAATTTTGCTGTAGATACCGATCCCCTACGTTTTCTTTAATAAATGCAAGTGACCTTAATAGGTTGTTAATTAATTAGAAAATATAGGATTTTGAAAATAACGTAAACGTAGGCAGGTACTCATTCACTTGCATAGTTATCAGAATTTCCGAGTAGGTACCAATTATAAAACATAAATTTCAACAAAATCATACATGAATTTATACAAATAAATTTGGCATAATAGGCACATATTAAATTTAAGCTAAAAACGGTAAAAACTTTATTAATACCACAAGACGACACAACAAATTGAAATCAAAACCTATCCCAAGTGTCAAGTGATCCCAAACTGCAATTTTTGACTTCCAAGGTATGAGCCTTTATTTCGGCCACCGAGCGAATTCGGGGGATTCAAAACACAATCACTGACTCCGGCGCACACACACACTCTTCAATTCACTTCACCACTGCTTATCACCATGGAAACGGAATGAGTTCCCGTCGATTGCTCGCCCTAGACTCAGATTTCGTGAGACAAGCTAACGACGTCGGTATCTCATTCTGCAACGACAATTTGTTATTCAAGTTCGGTATCACAAGTTCCTGAATACCAATTTTGCTATCCGGGTGTCGTTACACGAGAGGGATAGCGACACCCACTCCGTACCGACAATAAGGTAGCGAGTTGCAGAATCGCGCTACAGGGCTGTAATGATAGGAACTATTTACTCAGAAAACATTGATTCAAACAAGTGTAGGATGGACTTATAAGTAAATGCTAAAAATTACCAGTTAATAAGTCTTGGCATTAGCAGGAACACACAGGCAGAACTACAGCAATATAAACACCTTTTCTGCCTTGTGTTCCTGCTACTGCCAAGACTTATCAACTAAGGTAATTCTTAGCATTTACTTATAAGTCCATCCTACACTTGTTTGAGTCAATGTTTTCTGAGTAAAAAGTTCCTATAATTACAGCCCTGAAGAGGATTTATAAATAAATCGAAACGTCGGCATAGTGGATATTTTATTAAGTGACCAACCCTCAAAAATCCTACCAACAATACTAATTATAATAATTAAATGGAAAAATTAAAATAAATAAATTAAAAAAATAAGCAGCGTTTTAAAGATAGAAACCGATTTGAATGAATATAGACACATAGACGTACTTAACTGGATTTATAAAAGGACTGCGTCTTCTCAAGGGTGGTGCGTACGAGTAGGTATATAGGTAGTAGGTAGTAGGTATATAGGTAGGTAGGGGTAGTAGGTATATTGCCAACTTTCAGTACACGGATTGAGCACATGATGAATGGAAATTCAGAAAAGAATCCCGCTTAATGTTATTTGGGCATCGATTTAGAATAGAAAAGAAAGGATGGAAAAAAAATCGTTCAACCTCAAAATCCATTCCGATTTTATTGAATCACCCACATATGGCGGAGGTCTCCAATATTGGTATGCAGCGCACGTCCGTGAGACTCTGCACCGCTCGCACGTCTCCCGAGTGTATGAGAATATCGTGGGTACCGTCAACAGGAGGAGACTCATTCGTAGTCGACGCGAAAGACCGCTTCAGAGCCTTTTTACAAATCCGGAAAGTATTGAGGCAGTCCTAAATAACGCTTCGAGGACACTCGGACGAGGCTGTCGGGGAAACGATTATTTATTATTTCCTCAGAACCGGAAAAAGCGACGAGGTTTATAAGCGGAGCCCTTCGGAGTCGAATGATCCGTAACCTGGAGAAACCAGGTTATCTGGAACAATCACATTATGCACTTCATTTTACTAATTTTCCAAATCCCCGAAGTCCGCTCTGATTCTACCCTACCATGTAAAGTACAACTCGGGTCAGCCCTTCGTCTTAAATGAATATTCCAAATACTCGTAGATGAATCGATCGAGTAATTGATGGAAACATTGATATCTGTTTCAGAAACCAACAATATCACAAACGTTCCATGAATCTTCCTTTGGCTGCAGGCAACAGTTAAGCTATCTTGAGCTTGCCTATAAAAAAATTACGTTTTACGGTTCCTTCACGAAGGCTGTTTGGCTCCTTCTATCGTTTAAGGTTGTCTCAGCTGAACTTACGCTATTTTCAGCCATCCTTTTCCTGCTACCTACGTGGGCATATTTTAACAAGATGCCTTAGACCGGCATCTTTGTTTGCCCCCTTTTGCTCTGAAGAAGCCGACAGTAAGTAAGCAAATAAGTAGCGAGGGGAAGCAGTAGTAAATAGCCGGCGAAGAAGTCAGTAGCAAGGGGCGAGAGGAATCTTGCACACCCAGGAAAAAAAGTAGGTAGCATTTTCCAACAGGGAATTCTTTTCAGGCCAATTCTAGACTTTCTGATTTCAAATTTGGACGTTATCATCACAATGGATTTTTCTCTAAATTAAACTAATTTGGAAATTAAACTTTCAACCCATTTCATTTTCAGTTTAAGTCCGATTCGGAATTAGAAAAGTTTAATTTGAAGTTAGAAAAACCAACTGGTGGTGGTGGTTCATCACTTGTGGGTTAGTGGTTTTCACGTTGATGGCATTGTTCCCTCTATAACAGATACAAAACATGACACGTCCACTTCCATGGAATTCCCTGTCCTCAAATAGTTTAGAGGTCGTCGTGGACGCTGAAAAGGGGGAAACCGAATTGCTGAGAACTTGGTGTGGAATTTATTTTGAACGAGACTGCTAAAATGTGGTGGATGTCTCGGGTTAAATGTACTTATTAGATCTATTTATTTATTTAAGTATATTTAATTTATTTGCTAGACGACTTATAGGATTAATTAGATAAAGGGCCAGTGGAAGATAATATATAGAAAATATTGTTCCAAGACGAGGGTTCCGGGCCGCAAGCATCTAATAAATTATTTACTGTTACTGAGCTAACTGTATCTTGTATTACTTGTAGAAGATAACCTCTCGAGAACCAGCACAAGGCTGGCATACCATCGTAGTGGCTGAGGGCGAGCTCGCCAAGATGGAACGACTATTCATCCGTGAGATTCCAGAGGGAGGGCCTGATCTGAAACGCCTCCCGTCCATCGAACTATGAAGACCCTCATCACAAGGTACATCCACCCACCAATCTCAGTAATATCACAGTCAGCAAATTGTACTGTGTTTTAAAGATAGCTGCAACATTATTATTTAAGAAGACAACAAATTATTAACCCTTCTGCGTATATCACTGAATTCCTATTAGCGTATCATGAATTAGTAGGTCGATTTTCGGTAAAAAAAAATTCAAACCCTGTTGTTCACGCCTTACAGATGACTGACGGTAACTTCGAGCTTCGTGGGCCAACTTTTTTCCGCAAAATAGTCAGGATCATGAGATCAAACCCACTGACTCGCGGAAAATATTAAGTAATGAAACGACGGACCTTCCATGAATATTCTTTTCTACAAGAGCTGATCGTGAATAACTAGGAACAAGTATTAAGCTTTGTCGACAATTCTCAGTCTCATCCATGGCAACCCAATATAAGTTTAAAAAAAAAAAAAAAAAAAAAAACCACAGTCATGCAGCATGGCTATAAGAGCGAATTTTCGAAGAAATAACCACGTTCCTTAATCTTCAAAGTGCTCCAGTTTGAGAACGGAATGAGATATAGCAATTCTGATTTCACCATCGTGTTCAGCGTACAAAAACCTTTAAAATGAGGTGTCACTTGTCAGACTGTTTCATTTTGGGAATTTATGGGTAATTTCCCCCCCCCCCCCTAAAACTCCCCAAAACTCCCCCTTAGAGTGATCCGATTCTGCCCATCTACGAACTTAGCCTGTCGATTGCCAAGACAGATTTTTTGTGCAAATTTAAACTTTTTATCTCAATTCTTTCGAGAGTTATCGTCTGGAATGACACATACATATATATATATATATATATAAATATATATAAATATATAAATATATAAATATATATACATATAATTTTTGGTGTCTTTCGGCAGTGAATTCAGGATGGTCTGAAACGGATTTTGGTATAAAAATCTTTCGGAAATTCGAGTTTTAAAAATTTTGGACCGAGAACAATAGCTTCCTTTTCTTCGAAAATTCGCTAAAAACGCTGCAAATCCCTGCACAACGGTTTATTATTTTGTACAGAATACCCTTCTGTTACAGATCACAGCTCTCTGTATAGATAATCCGTCTATATAATATAATATGTAATATTCTACACATATTATTTAGATCGCGGACTCTCCGTAGGATTGTACCTAACCCCGTACTCGTTACTAGGTACCTACCTAAACCGTTGTGTAATAATTTACCTGTATAGGTTCCCCTTCTACGGAGATAGAATAATGAACCGTTGTGTAATAGTTTGCCCATCAATAATACTTCAACGGTTGTTCAAGTTGCAAAAGTAACTATCAACAAAATCCAGCCCCTTCTTGGTAGATGAGCCGTTCTGTAATAATTTACCGTTGTGTAATAATTTACCGTGGTGTAATAATTTACCGTTGTGTAATAATTTACCGTTGTGTAATAATTTGCCGTTGTGTAATAATTTGTCGTTGTGTAATAATTTGTCATTGTGTAATAATTTGCCCATCAATAATACTTCAACGGTTGTTCAAGTTGCAAAAGTACCTATCCAGAAAATCCAGCCCCTTCTGCGTAGATGAGCCGTTGTGTAATAATTTACCGTTGTGTAATAATTTGCCATTGTGTATTAATTTACCCATCAATAATACTTCAACGGTTGTTCAAGTTGCAAAAGTACCTATCAACAAAATCCAGCCCCTTCTGGGTAGTTGAGCCGTTGTGTAATTATTTACCGTTGTGTAATAATTTGCCGTGGTGTCATAATTTACCGTTGTGTAATAATTCACCGTTGTGTAATAATTCGCCGGTGTGTAATAATTTGCCACTGTTTAATAATTTACCCATCAATAATACTTCAGCGTTTCCTCAAGTTTCACAAGTACCTACCAAAAAAATCCAATAGTCCATCACTTATCAAATGAAATAATATCGCAGAACAACCAACTCGACTTCATAGCGCCATCCTTGATTATAATCAGGTGCTCCCTAGCGATGACATCCGGGCCGGATCAATACCGTTCACCGATTCACGATCGTGTTGAAGAAGCTTTTTGGTGCACAAGGCTGGACGTACAGTGCTCCGGGTGGTCTTAAAAAATTGTTTAGCTCAAGACAAATTTAATAAAGTTAAAAAAACCATACCCTTCAATCTAAAGTTTTTGAGATACGGCGTTCTGAAAATTTCAACCCCTATTTTGAACCCCTTAGAGATGACTGACAGTAACGTCAAGCTTCGAGGACCAACTAGACCCGGAACGGAACCTATAACCCGAATTTCATCAATTTTCTTTCATGGTAACTAAGAAAAGTGGCCCGTACGGCGTACGGCGGACAGACAGAAATATTTTTATTGCAGTTTCGGATTCTACATACCTTGAAACGTAAACCATCAAATTTTGAGGGGGGTAAGAATTTTTTTTTCTTGCTCGATTCCAATGGTTCATTATTGAAAATAATAAACCAACATAATTACATACACTAACGTACTTATTACTTCAACATTGGTGGGGCCAGTTTGCCAGTGGTCCTAAACCGCTGGCATTCAATCAGTTCAGTTCGCTTTAGTCCAATCGAAATCGGCACCTTCATACCTAAAAGCACAGATTGTCGCTGTGTGACCTATCGGTGGTAGGACTGCTGCAATTTTGGAACTAGTAATATAAACGGTATGGTGTAGGTAATTGAGCATGTTAGAATGAAAATCTATATGCACAGAAACTTTAGAAATAGGTATCTATTAACAATAACTGTTACAAAAAAGCTGGCAAACATATTGAAAGGTGTTTCAATTCAAGAAAATTTCACAAAATCGCCTCAGTTATCATTCAAAAATCTGATTCAAAAGTGAAAAATGTTTAAAGTGACAAACAAGGAAGATATCATGGCGATGTCTTTTCAAATCACCATGGGGGAGAACTTTGATTTTATCCAAATGCTGAGACGTTTCAACGAATTAATTGTTTTCTTATGAAGGATCCCGTGGGGTTACCAGATTGAAAACTTTTCACTTTATCCTTTGTATAATTTCCTCCTGCTTACAAAATGGCAAATGATATATAAACGCGGGCAAGGAACATTCATACCGTTCCCTTACACCATTTCAATCGTCATTTTGAGAAATGATGAGATTTTTATTAAGACATAATGTCACATACCACCCGGTTTACGCCGAGTTTTCGAAGAATTTCAACTTGAACCATCAAGTCATCGATCCGACAGCAATATTTATGTCGAACTCGAAATGTAAATTAGGTGAAGGAGTCAAGAATACAGGAAGTTCTAAGAATATTCCAAGCACCAAGAAATCACAGCTACTTATGGAAATCTTCCAAAACCATATTTGGCTCGTAACAGGACATTCATTATTGGGTAATTTGGAACATTGTTGAAAACGGCAATATACTAAAGTAATTAAAATATAATAATTCTCGGATGAATAAATGAGAATTTGATATCATACTCTCAATAGGTAACATCTGTTACATAACAAACAGGTTCAATAATTTCAAAGTAGGCTACTACGGTACAATTATGTAGCAACTAACTAATGAAATAATTGCACAACTAACTAATGAAATTCGAGATCCTCCTGGGGTAGAAAAAAATTATGACGGGGCTAACTCGAATGGCACAATATATTTTTGCTCTCCCTTCTGATCAAATATTTGAACAAGCAAGCCTCCTTTATCTAGACCCTTTCATCGCTAAGTTATGTGTGACGTACCACAAATCGTTTGTTTGTTCATCGCGTGCCCAAGCCTGGATCGTGAGAACAGTTGTTTTTTCAAAAGTTAAAATAACACTAGGTAAGTGTACCAACCTATTATTGCTCAGTGGCTCGCAATTTTTCTAAAGATAGATAATTTGTCTTCCACCTCTTCATAAGTGGTAAGTAATATAAATTCGATTATCTTTCCAATTTTTCTAGAGAAAGAACAACCACTTTATTTATAAAAAAACGGCGAGCTGCCCATAGTCTGGGTTGCCATACGACACAGCATACCAAGTCAAACATAAATACAGTCACTAGTAAAACACGATAGATAATTCGTCTGTAACGCCTGTAACTTTCCGAAAAAATGTTCGAAATGGGCTGACATTTGGACAACAGGTGCGGGTTGGGTCAGAGATGGCCCCACGTAAAAATCATTGAAAAAGTACAGTAGCTTTCGTCTGCGCATGCGCAAACGTGAAATACATTTAACACCCACAGCTACCTTAAATATCGTTGAAATGACTTCGAACTCGGGGGACCGATCAGGAATAAAACTTTGATAATTCCATATGAATTTCATTGGAATCGTACGGTAACGTTCGTTTGCGCTTGCGCGAACATGAAACGTTTACCATTTCCTTTTAACGCGAAAAATAGTCGTGGAGAGCTGACATTTCGAAGGTACGCGCGGGTTGGATCGCAGATGGTCCCATATCAAAATCATTAAAATCGTACCGTATCTGTCGTCTACGCATGCGCAAACGTAAAATAATTGAAACTTCCATAATTACTTAAATATCGTTGAAATGAGTTCAAACTTGGAGGGTCGATCAGGAATAATACTTTGATAGGTCCATATGAAATGCTTGGTCCTATTACGCATATTAGGCAATTAATTACTACTTATTTATTGCTATTCAATCATTGTGACTCATCTTTTTTATCAACTGATTCTGTACGTCCATGTTACAATAAGTGAGGAAACTGCCCACCCAACTTGACTTTTTTTTTCTGAAAATATTATATTATCCTACCCACGGAACTGTTCTCAACATATATTTCACGAGAAAAATCCACAAGCCCTTCTTTAAGCGATTTTAGCGCCATTGGAAAATTCATGTATACCCTGGTTTTCAACCCTGGTTATTTTCAATAATGAATCTTTGGAATCGAGCATGAAAAAAAGTCTTCCTCACTTGAACCACATGAACGTATAGAATCGTTGGGTAGGTTCGTTTTGATAAGGGACCATCTACGATCCGACCCGCGTGTACCCTCAAAATTTCAGCTCTCTACGACTATTTTTCGCATAGTTAGAAGCGTTACAAGGAGACGGTCAACGTTTCATGTTCACGCATGCGCCGAAGAAAGTTACATTACGATTCCAACCAAATTCATTTGGAATTACCTATGAAAGCATTATTCCTGATCGATCCTCCAAGTTTGAACTCATTTCAACGATATTTAGGATTGTTATGGGCGTTTCAAGTATTTCACGTGCATGCGCAGACGGAAGTTACAGTACTTTTTCAATAATTTTTGTATGGGACAATCTGTGACTCAACCCGCACCTACCCTCCTAATTTCAGCCCATTTCGACCAATATTTCAGGTAGTTATGGGCGTTACAACGAATTACCACGGACAGACACGGAACCAAAAAATTAATGTAATTTGGTTCGTAGGTCCCGTTTGGGGTCTAGTTGGTCCGCGAAGCTCGGTGTTACTGTCAGTCATCTCTAAGGCCAGCCCATCTCTGGGTCAGCTTTAGCTACCTGCCTGTAAATATTGATACGCGATACTTATCGATATGTGTATAGTATCGATACTTTTCATTCGTTACCAAGAACCAAGTACTTTGGTATCGCTACTTTCCACTCGGTACGAGTACTGCTATCGGAAGAAATCATCGGTATCGGAAAAAGTATTGAATCAATAGGTAATTATAATACTCATTTATCAATTTGAAAGATCTTTTTAAAATGTATCATGTTTTAGCCCTGGGATACTAGCATTTTTTGCGAGTCGATTTTGCGAGTCAATTTCTGCGCGTCAATTTTGAGCGTCAACTTTTTCCGCGCACAATGCATAGTGGAGAGTCGCGTGGAAACGAGCCCTGGGATACTAGCATCGTTTGCGAGTCGATTTTGCGAGTCAATTTTGAGCGTCAATTCTTTTCGCGCACAATGCATAGTGGAGAGTCGCGTGGAAACATGATACATCGTTGCAATTTTTGGTTCTTAAACATAAATCTTTCTTTCATTATAAATGTATCAACTACTACTTCTTTCACTTTTGGTTTATTATTCTGTGAATAATACACCTATGTAATCGCTCAGCAAAAAATTTTTATAACACCCCCTCAAACTTTTTTCTTTTCCGTTTCAAGGTGTGTAGATTCAAAAAATGCAATGTCCGTCCGCCGTCCGCCGTATCACGTGTACAGGCTTCATTTTCGGTCTAAAAAAATCGTTCTTTCGCACACATGCTCCATTTGGGCCCTAGTTGTGTCCCGAAACTTTTCAGCCCGATCGGAATATACCCAGGGGTGTTATGAGTGAAAATGTGTGAGAAAATAGGTACTTTTTGCGTTTTAGCAACATGTTGGTAACATGAGCTTTTGAGGTATCGTTTTCCATGTTTTTGGGGACGAGAAGATCGAATATGAAGTCGATTTTGGCCAAGGAGTGGAAAATTGAGGTTGTACCAGATGTTCAGCTCCCAAAATTGATTTTTTATGAGTCAAATACCTGCGAAATCACCATCAATTTGTAGAATAACACTAGAAAAAGTGTCAACACGTGGATCAAGACGATGAAATGATGGCACTACCAATGATCAAAGATAATTTGAAAAAAAAAAAAAAGATCGTACCTACCTAATTTGTGTTTTGGGGGCCAAAATTGGTGGAAACCATCAGAAATAGCTATTTCAATTATTTCACATGATACAAACAATAAATGTACAGCCAACATTTCTGTAGAATAATAAACCCCATGTGACAAGGACTTTGCAGCGTTTTGGTTTATTATTTTCAATAATGAACCATTGGAATCGAGCATGAAAAAAAAAATTCTTACCCCCCCTCAAAATTTGATGGTTTACGTTTCAAGGTATGTAGAATCCAAAACTGCAATAAAAATATTTCTGTTTGTCCGCCGTACGGGCCACTTTGCTTAGTTACCATGAATAAAAATTGATGAAATTCGGGTTATAGGTTCCGTTCGGGGTCTAGTTGGTCCTCGAAGCTCGACGTTACTGTCAGTCATCTCTAAGGGGTTCAAAATAGGGGCTGAAATTTTCAGAAAGCCTATACCTTTGTTTTACGTGAATTTTTTTACGGTTTTAAATAGTTCTCGAACTTGGGAGTCGTTTAAGACCACCCGCAGCATCGTACGTCCAGCCGTTCGTTCACAGTAAGGCCCCGAAGTTTTCACCGACAGGCATTTTCGACACCAGGGTGAATGAAATTGTATACACTCTCGTCACCAGGGACGCGCTAGATTCAATCAATCAATCAATTTATTCAATCAATCGAACAATCAATCAATCAATTTTTCAATTGCAATTGGAATTCACTTAGAATTGTAAATATTGGTATACTGAATTGAACTTTAATTTGAATTGGAATTTTTTCGAATTGCCTAATTGGCATTGTGTTTTCAATTGCAATTGGAATTCACTTAGATTTTCAATTGCAATTGGCCACTGCTCACCAATCTACCTAACATCCCCATCTAAATTCCCGACACATTAATCCTATAAACATACACTCCACATTCGCCAAAATTGGCAAAGTTATGTTAATAAAAATAAATTTAATATTGAAATTGCAATTGGACCACTACTCACCACTCTACCTAACATCCCCATCTAAATTCCCGACACATTAATCATATAAACATAACTCCACATTCGCCAAAATTGGCAAAGTTTTTTCAATTGCAATAGGAGTTCACTTAGAATTGTCAATATTGGTATAATGAATTGGACTTTAATTTGAATTGGAATTTTTTTCGAATTGCCTAATTATTGGCATTGTGCGCTCGTCACCAGGGAAGCGCTCGATTCCATCAATCAATCAATTTATTCAATCGATTTCGAATTGGAATTCATTAATTGAATTGGAATTCATTAATTGAATTGGAATTCATTAATTGGATTGGAATTCATTAATTTGAATTCAAATTAATTTGGAATTCAAATTAATTTGAATTGGAATTCATTTCGAATTGTCTAATTGGTATGGTGCGCATTGGCATGGTCCGAAATGGTTCTGCAATTCTATTGGCCAACGCTGTCTGCGATTCACATAGCATGTATAGACTAGTACATATTATTATACAGACGGGTTATCTATACAGAGAGCTGTGATCTGTAACAGAAGGGTATTCTATACAAAATAATAAACCGTTGTGCAGGGATTTGCAGCGTTTTTTCCTTGCCATCCTGATACAGATCCCATCACACGGTTGAATAGCACCAAATACTTGCCAACCCATAAGAAGCTTCTCAAACCTCCCTGTTGGACATAATAAGACGGAAAGTGAAGAAGAACAAGTTTTTTCAGAAGTGTCTGGAACCCGCGTCCTGGGGACGGAGACTAGCGCGATCTACAGGTCACTGAGAGAGTCAGAACCGCCGTCAGTTTTGCCAATCTCACTGTTTTTCCGGATTCTGGTAGATCTACCGAGTTTTTCACCCATAAAATTCTACATACCTAACTGTTTTCTACATTTTTAAATTTTCTTCAGATTTCTTCTGTGTTGTACATTACACATTAGTACCTGTCTTTTTAGGACATACTGCCTTAGTAAGAGACCCAAACCCATCAAACCTATGGGTAACTACATACTTCATAAAGTTCATACCCACTTTTTTTACCGCTGCAAATTATTACACAACGGTTTATTATTTACCGGTAACCTACCACTTGAGTATGTGGGTGGACTATTTATCAACTCTGACAAAAATACAAAAATGACAACACAAGTCTAAAAAAATAACTACCTAAGCTAGTGACTAGAGATGAAGCCGTGAACTGACTGCGTCTACCGAATCTATTAGATAGTTACTGATAATCTGTCCGAATCCAAAACGCTGCAAATCCCTGCACAACGGTTTATTATTTTGTATAGAATACCCTTCTGTTACAGATCACAGCTCTATGTATAGATAACCCGTCTATATAATATAATATGTACTATTCTATGCATAATTATGTAGACCGCAGACCCTCCGTAGGTTAGTACCTAACCCCGTACTCGTTACTAGGTACCTACCTAAATCACGAGTTAAATGTTGCTAAAATAATTCTGCCGATGACAAACAGTACCTAACAAAAAGAAACACACATAATGAAGTTCTGAAAAGAAATTGTTGATGAGGAGTGAAAAAAGTTGCAAAAGTACCTACCAACAAACTCCAGCCCCTTCTACGTAGATGGTATAATGAACCGTTGTGTAATAATTTACCGTTGAGTAATGATTTACCGTAGTAATAATTTACCCATCAATAATACTTCAACGTTTGTTCAAGTTTCACTACCTACGAACAAACTCCAAAAGAGCCATCATTTTTCAAATTAAATAATATCACAGAACAACCAACTCGACTTCATACTCCGCCAATATAATCAGGTGATCCCTACCAATGATTGGCCGTATTCACAAATTCCTATTGTGGGCGCGTCTCTGGTTACGAGAATTGGTTTGAATTGTATACAATTTCATTCACACTGGAGTCGAAAATGCCTGTCGGTGCAAACTTCGGGGCCTTACTGTGAACGAACGGCTGGACGTACGATGCTCCGGATGGTCTTAAAAAACTCGCAAGTTCAAGAATTATTTAAAACCGTAAAAATATTTACGTAAAAAAATTGTATAGGCGTTTTGAAAATTTCAACCCCTATTTTGAACCCCTTAGAGATGACTCACAGTAACGTCGAGCTTCGAGGACCAACTAGACGCCGAACGGAACCTATAACCCGAATTTCATCAATTTTTTTTCATGGTAACTAAGAAAAGTGGCCCGTACGGCGTACGGCGTACGGCGTACGGCGTACGGCGGACAGACAGAAATATTTTTATTGCAGTTTTGGATTCTACATACCTTGAAACGTAAACCATCAAATTTTGAGGGGGGGTAAGAATTTTTTTTTTCATGCTCGATTCCAATGGTTCATTATTGAAAATAATAAACCAAAATCAGAGTCAAAAGCAGCAAGGGTTGGAACCAAAATGACAGACTAAAAAAACTAAACGTGACTAGAGAGAAAACCGTGAACTGTCCGTGTCTAAAAATCGAAAACGAACGCGAATTAAATCTAGATAAAATAATAAAAGAAGGCAAAACTAAGACAAAACTAGGACCGGGTAGGTGTGATATTGATTGTGGTTGGCGGGTTTATTTGTGATAACTGATAACGAAACAGGTCCTGACTCTCTCAGTGACATGTAGATCGCGCTAGTCTCCGTCCCCAGGACGCATGTTCCAGACACTTCTAATTTTTTCTGTAATCAGTTTTTACCCGTGTGTCGCATGGCTGTAAGCCGATGACAGACAATTGAGAAACACACATACGACATACGTAATAAATTTCCCTCCGAAAGGCTATTTTCAAAAAGTAGACAAATACTGACGTAAAACAGAAACCGACTTCCCCCAACAACTTGAACAAACTTTCGTTCCTTAGTGGGATCGATAAAAGTATTCGGGGATTTTTTAAGGTTTGAATTTCAGTAAACAACTATTCGTTTCTTAATTTGGTCGCCCTGCATATTCCTGAGGTGACTTCAGTTATTCAAAAGAGAATTGTGCGACATTCTCCTAATAATCGGTACAAGTATCACTTCCTATTAGCTAATTGAACATTCTCATCCATCGTACCAAACATCAACTGCAGCAGCAGACTTGGTACAGAAGGGGAGAGTCGCCGAATCTTAGTGGGTTTGATAGGGATTTGGAAGTCGGAACCTCGGAACGATTAGGATGGGACAGCGCGAACGCAGTCCCAACTAACAAAAATTATGTGCCCGAGATATCCACATTTGGGATATTCGCAGGGGTCAACCCATCCGAAGTGCAATGGACAGGCCTCGCCCTGGGGTAACCGCCTTGTGGATCACGGTTAATCCCCACACCAGGTAAGTATGATATTTCTTGGTCATTCAAAGGTCCGGACGTGCAATAGGTTCGTCGTAGGATTGAGAAGAGGCGCTTACTAAGGGCTTCCAATCGATGTCCGTCTCCAAACGTAACAGCAACACGATAGCGAGTGATGAACACAGAGACTATGGTAATGGTGCTGTACGCAAGTAACTGGATGGAAAATATTTCGGATGACCGATGCTCAGCAATATCCCAGGGATTTGATTTAGTTCGAATGGTCGGCTGAGAATGATGCGGCAATGCTGCCATCTCGCGGTGGCAGGAGCAACCAGCCGACCCCCCCCCCCCCCCCCCCCGCAACCAGCCAATAGTGTTATTGTGTGGCTCTGAGCCAGAAAAAAATACGTTCGTCCACTAGGTGGACTTGGGTAGTTTTTCTTATATGTAATTTTGCTTCCTCACTACCAAAGGTAGGGAAGCCTTGGATTCGTGCAAGAGTCGAAAAAATTTGTCCTCCAAAGCTGAAGTTTCCACTACCAGTTTGCATTTCAGACATAAGGAAACATTTTTGGTTCCGTGTCTGTCCGTCTGTCTGATGTGCCTGTGGTCAATACCTTGTAACGCCCATAACTACCGAAATAATGGTTGGAAGTGAGTGCGACTTGGGTCACAGATGGTTTTACACCAAAATCATTGAGAAAATACTGTAACTTTCGTCCGCGCAAGCGCAAACGTGAAATACTTGAAACGCCCATAACTACCTTAAATATAGTTAAAATGGGTTCAAACATGGAATGGCAATCAGGAATAATATTTTGATAGTTACACACGAACTTCATTGGAATCGTACGGTAACTTTCGTCTGCGCACGTGCGAACATGAAAGGTTGACCACTTCCTTGTAACGCGTCTTAATATGCGAAAAATAGTCGTAAAGAGCTGGAATTTTGAGGGTACACGCGGGTTGGATCGCAGATGGTCCCGTTTAAACATCATGGAAATCGCTCCATCTGCGCATGCGCAAAGGAGAAATACTTGAAACGCCCATAACTACCTTAAATAATGTTGCAACGAGTTCAAACATGGAGGGTCGGTCAGGGATAATACTTTCATAGTTCCACATGATTTTCACTGGAAGCGTACTGTATTTTACGTCTGCGCATGCGCGAACATGAAATGTTGACAACTTTCTTGTAACGCTTCTAACTACGCGAAATAGTGTAGAGAGCTGAAATTTTCAGGGTACGCCGGGTTAGATCGCAGATCAAAATGAACCCACCCACCCATTCTATGTATACGTTCAGGTGATACAAGTGAGGAAAGCTATACTGCCTAGGCCTACACGAATTGGCAGACGTTTTTAACAAACGTCTACTCCCAGAGCCAATCCCTAGTTTGATTCCCAGCCGCTAGTGGTTTGTGGCGGTGCATTCGTCCTCAGCTGCATAGAATAGGAACAGAAAGTTGATACGAAACGGTCGGGACCGCGGTGGTCCTCCCAAGGAGCACCGTTCTATACCATTGTTTTAGTAACCGTTCCAAGCCTATTAGTTTCTTCGTTTAGTAGCTGTTCTGCACTCCCGCTTCGAGTGATGCCCCCGCTAATTTCCAAACTAACTATACAGTAAAACGGCTTCTTTTATACTGTTATGTAGGGTATAACTTGTTTAAAAATCCACTGTCAACCAGGTAACGGCTTCTGTCATGTACTTCCCTTTTATACACTTCGAATAAATGAATACTTTTATAATATCTTAATTAATCAAAAGTTTATTATTCACCAATCAAAGACATTTCAAAATTTGTTTTCTGCTGGTTACAGTGGTCTATTTTGTTTAGCAAATATCGGTATAAAATGAAGCCAGTGCATCCTTCTGAACGATATCTGATCTTGAGAACATGACACAAAATTGCGAGTTTTGAAAAAATATAGAAAACAGGACGTTCGAAGGACAGCATTTTTTGTGCGCAAAAAACCCTCAAACTGTTAAAAAATTGCTAAAAACCATGTAAAAGACAAACGAACTTCATCCTTTAGGCATCATATTAATATGAAATTAACTCATTAACTTCAAGTTCCTACAGGTGGGTGGAACTGCTACTATTTTGTAAATGAAGTTACATTATTAAAACACTATTCATATGCAGTACAACAGCATACTAGGTATCCCTTCTAAAGATAATGTTTTGGGATGGGGGGAGGGGGGGGGAGAGAATTCAAAATGAAATGAGAAGAAATTAGGTAATACAATCATTTCAAGAATAGAAAGAAGGTTTTGTATTCATTTACAAAATATGTACCTAATTATGAAGTCACGGCGTGACTACGTTGTGTTAAGTATAGATTCATATTAAATTTGAAAAACATTTAAATAAATTAGTTCGAATTTAAATAAACAAGTAAAATTAGTTCGAAACCTTCTCAATTTTTGAAGACTCAAATCTACGAAATGGTTTTCATAAAAGCATCAGGCATATTCAATAAATGCAAGTTTATTGTCAAATCCGGCTAGGTACATACCTGTATTTTGTGTGGGTAGGGAAATAATATGAAAAACTATTACTAAACATTTCTGAACAACTAGCTAGGTACCTAAATGAAACTCTGTTATATTATAAACAAACTAAATAGGTACATATTTCAATTAACAGAACATTAAGTATTTAATCAAAACGTAACAAATTATAAAATCAAAGAACGACTAACTTGTGGTATAAATAAAAACAATGAAAAAATAATTTTCTTTTGAGAGATACGCAGCTGCAAGTAAAAACGATTTTAGGGTTACGGAGGGGCGTTCGCGGTCGCAAATGGTAACGTTTCATTATCACGCCGAAGTATGCTGCGCTTATTCGAAGTCCGCAAAGCACAATGGTAACACAAGAAGGTTTTACCCACTGCACTATGAATGGAAAACAACTAAAACCTATAAGATAATATTACGGACTGGGACGAGATAAGAAGTGATAAGACAGCTGGTGACAGTGAGCAGGAACGGTGGACAGAAGAACAACTGGAACGGAGAAGTGAGATGGGGGCGCGGAAACAGCCGAACTTGCGAGGACCACCGCTGTCTCGGCCCGTTCGTAAAGTTGATAGCAGAAACGACACAGGCAGGTACCAATAAACATTCAAATAATTACCAGAACGTGAGAAGCTGACTAGTGAAACTTAACAGCATAAAGAAATAGGATGTAAAATAAGCAGATCGGTAAGCAAGATGAAAATTCTTTGGTAGGTAGGTACCAGTGAGTTGCAAGAAAATAATAATTGATCACACAAAAAATACAAAATTTCAATACCTAAACGTGACTACCTCAGAACATTCGTCTTCTTTACAAGGAGCAAATTCCTTGTAATAAAAGTACAAAAAGAATTCCCTTCCAAAAGTCCTTTTTACTATATTGTTGTCAACGTCTTCATTGGTATCTACCACATCTTTATCTGGCTATGGAATTTCAAAAATAAGATAGAAAAGTGCGGGATTTTAAAATACGAGGGGAATGCAGCTGCAGCAGCTACGGGATACCAAAAATAGGAGAGAAAAGTGCGGGGATTTTAAAATACGAGGACGACTGCAGCGCCACAAACCGCTAGCGGCTAGGAATCAAACTAGGGATTGGGTCGGGGAGTAGACGTTTGTGTTTTTATCAGACGTTAAGGCTAAATGTAACGCTTTTAGTTGCAAAACCTGCCACCACGTGGCAGCACCAAAATGAAGGAAATTTCCTTGACTCCTCACAGGAGAACGAATCAAGATATTTTGAATCTGAAAACGGATTTGATAAGATATCAACCCATAGTTTGGACGAAATTGGTTTAAAAAATTTGCACAATTTTTTTGCGCACTGTTCAAAAAAATTTTTGATTAAATTGAAACTTTTTCAAAAATGTGGCCTTATACAGCAGTGTGCCCATGCATACAGTGTACAAATCCGTTTTCAGAATTTCGATCGGTCTAAAATTACGATCGTAATCCTTAAGATTGTTGAAACAATAGATTGGAAACAATAGTAGGGCTGACGGGGTGGAGGAGTGCGCGCGCGAGAGGGGGGCATTTTAGTGAGGTGGGGCCCGCCGCCTCGACCCCTCGGCCGCTTGGACCCCTCGCAGGAACATTCTCGGAATCGAGTCTTCCTGATGTTGGTTGGAAAAGAAGTTTTGTCTGTGAGCAGGATTGGGTCATAGCTAAGTCAAATTGGACTTGTGCTTGCTGCCTAATAAATGTGCACTAGCTGGAAATTATTTTAATCGAATTTGGGCATAATACGAGTAATGTGAGTTTGCGACGGACTCTGGCTTGTGCTAAACTTTTGAGAGCCAAAAAACTGCGAAATTTTCGGACCTTTTTCAGCTTTTTCGCCTCTCGAAAATTATTTTCACTATAATTATGCTAGAATAAGGAGCATAAAATTGCGCGTCGATTGGAGTTTAGTACGTCAAAATCGCTTCAGCCATTTAGCTAAAATCGCCAAAAATAAGTCTTATTTCTATTTTTCCCAAATTTGTCGATACGTCCCTAAAATTTTGATACGTGATTCCTAAAAGCACATATTTTTCAAAATAGGCTCAAATTTCACATTTTTAGACACATTTTCCCAAAATTGGTATTTTCGGAAACTGGCTTGGTGCGGTATCCTAGAGTGTGATTGTCTATTAGAAGATGAATAAATCGTTTTGGTTTATTATTCTGTGAATAATACACCAATGTAGTCGTTCAGCAAACATTTTTTGGAACACCCCCTCAAAATTTTTTCTTACACGTACCAAGGTGTCTAGATTCAAAAAATGCAATGTCCGTCGCCGTCCGCCGTGTCACGCATAACTGCCTCAAAATTGGTCCAATTGAGTCGAAATTTGCACGAAATACTCATCTAGGGCAGACATGGTGCCCGCAAGCTTTTCAGCTCGATCGGACCAACGGTTTGGATTTTATGGACAAAAAACTGGCAAAAATGAGGCGTTTTTTAGGAGTTTTGAAGTGAAAACCGTTGAACGGGTACCTAGTAACGCCCATAATTACCGTAAAAATGGTCGAATGTGATTCAAATTTGGAGGGTAGGTGGGGGTTGGTCCAAAGATGGTATCTATATTAGGGATGTTTGTTACCTAAAAGTATCGGAAAAAAACACGGGAAAAACGAATTAATGGCACATTGTTTATAAATGGTGAAAAAATTGTTTGACATTTTGATATTGATGGAGTACAGTTCTATATGTCCGCAAGAATAATAAACCCATGTGACAAGTACTTTGCAGCGTTTTTTATTTACTTTTGTACATATATTGTGATAACATAAATAGGTATATATGCTTTTTGCCATGAAAAGAATCACAGTTTCACAGACAGACAAAGATTCGAATTTATAATATAATAAGGATAATAAGGATAGAGATAGAGATAATAATAACCCCTACACATATATCCATGTCACGAGGTATCTGCTTACAGAGTACCTAGATAGTACCTCTTATGAACTCGCCAAAAAGGTTGCCCAAATTCCAAGAAGCCGACACTTCGATTTGATTTGGATTTGATTTTTTCGAAATCAGGTGACGTTTATGCAACTGTGTTTACATAACTATTACCTATAGTCGATGAATCTGAATGGTATTTACTTTGCCAACAGTATGTACCTACCTGATGTTTTTGATGTGCCAAAACTTTATTGCACTGCTCCAACAAAAATTGGCTTCACAAAAATGGACTTCTACAACAACGCGTGCGTCCATATTTCGTAACTCCGTTACCCAATTTCCATGGAAAATGATGCGATCATAGTGTTTAGTAGGTTTCATGAGTCTGTTTGGTGCATTACTATGGTGCGAAACTTTAGTGTTTCCAGAGCGAAAACTCTGGACACAAATTTAAAAATTTTTGTTTGGGTAAAGATAAAAACGCTGCAAATCCCTGCACAACGGTTTATTATTTTGTATAGAATACCCTTCCGTTACAGATCACAGCTCTATGTATAGATAACCCGTCTATATAATATGATATGTACTATTCTATTATATACATATTATGTAGATCGCAGACCCTCCGTAGGTTAGTACCTAACCCCGTACTCGTTACTAGGTACCTACCTAAATCACGAGTTAAATGTTGCTAAAATAATTCTGCCGATGACAAACAGTACCTAACAAAAAGAAACACACATAATGAAGTTCTGAAAAGAAATTGTTGATGAGGAGTGAAAAAAGTTGCAAAAGTACCTACCAACAAACTCCAGCCCCTTCTACGTAGATGGTATAAATGAACCGTTGTGTAATAATTTACCGTTGAGTAATGATTTACCGTAGTAATAATTTACCCATCAATAATACTTCAACGTTTGTTCAAGTTTCACTACCTACCAACAAACTCCAATAGAGCCATCATTTTTCAAATTAAATAATATCACAGAACAACCAACTCGACTTCATACTCCGCCAATATAATCAGGTGATCCCTACCAATGATTGGCCGTATTCACAAATTCCTATTGTGGGCGCGTCTCTGGTTACGAGATTTGGTTTGGATTGTATACAATTTCATTCACACTGGAGTCGAAAATGCCTGTCGGTGCAAACTTCGGGGCCTTACTGTGAACGAACGGCTGGACGTACGATGCTCCGGATGGTCTTAAAAAACTCGCAAGTTCAAGAACTATTTAAAACCGTAAAAATATTTACGTAAAAAAATGGTATAGGCGTTTTGAAAATTTCAACCCCTATTTTGAACCCCTTAGAGATGACTCACAGTAACGTCGAGCTTCGAGGACCAACTAGACGCCGAACGGAACCTATAACCCGAATTTCATCAATTTTTTTTCATGGTAACTAAGAAAAGTGGCCCGTACGGCGTACGGCGTACGGCGTACGGCGTACGGCGGACAGACAGAAATATTTTTATTGCAGTTTTGGATTCTACATACCTTGAAACGTAAACCATCAAATTTTGAGGGGGGGTAAGAATTTTTTTTTTCATGCTCGATTCCAATGGTTCATTATTGAAAATAATAAACCAAAACTTAAAAAAACTAGCGACTACTTCTTCCAAATTCAAGGACAATTGGAAATAACGATGAGAGAGCGTTGTTTTTTCGTAGTGTGGACCCCTAGGGATCTACATTACGAGATAATACAAAGGGATCGCTCATTCTGGGAGGACAAAATGATAACAAAGTTGAAATATTGTTATGAAAATGTTCTGCTCCCAGAAATTATTGATCCAAGGATACCACGTTCGCTGGAAACACGGGAGCCTACCCAGGACTTGGGATGAAAATTCCTCAAAGTATAATACTTTATTTTGAAAGCAAATATAGTATATTCAACAGCAGAAATGTTTCGAGTGTTTGATGATCTGTACCTATATGTCCCCTAATTTCGATACTGCTCAGATTTGAAATACCCAGTTAATTTTTCAAGACTAGATTCATTATCGACTTGTATTTTTTGAAACATCTATATGCATGTAGGCACGCTGTTGGTAGGTACCTGCCAATCTTTGTGAACAATAAAAAATTGTTGCAGTGCGCAAAAGTAACAAAATTATTTTGAAAGTGTGTATGTAGTCTGTATGTATGTATTTAGGGACACAACTTGCAATACAATCTAAAATTATTTGAGTTTTGAAATACTTCACTACTAAGTAAATTCCGGATGTGACAATACGTTTTGGAGATATAGCGAAAAATACGAGAAAAAAAATTGGATTTCACAACGCGGTTTTGAGAGTGGTGGTAGGTATGGTATTTTAGCTGTATCTCGGAAACTATTGAGTCTACCGAGCCTATTCTAGTATTCTAGCAAATCTAATTCAGTTTCAAAATGTACCTACACTTTTTGTCAAAAACGCGCTCTATCATGGCCAAAGTGGGGGAAAAACAAAAAAAGTGCGAAAATTTTGAGGTTTCTCGCATTTTGACCAAAGTTTTGGAGGCCACCTACAAGAAAAAAACGAAATCTACTACCCCCAACTTAGGCCCCCCTTTTCTCGTAGTCCACAAACGTGAGACAAGGCTTGACCCAATCCTGTTCACAGACAAAACTTCTTTTCCAACCAACATCAGGAAGACTCGATTTTGATGCCGACCTTGAGTAGGAGAAATCAGAGAACGTTCATACGAGGGGTCCAGGCGGCCGGCACCACCTCACCAAACTGCCCCCCTCGCTCGAGCGCACTCCTCCACCCCGTCAGCCTTGTCAGATTGTTTCACCAATCTTAAGGATTACGATCGTAATTTTTGACCGATCGAAATTCTGAAAACGGATTTGTACACTGTATCACACTGCTGTATAAGGCGACATTTTTGAAAAAGTCTCAATTTAATCAAAAAATTTTTTGAACAGTGCGCAAAAAAATTGTGCAAATTTTTTAAACCGATTTCGTCCAAACTATGGGTTGATATCTTATCAAATCCGTTTTCAGATTCAAAATATCTTGATTCGTTCTCCTGTGAGGAGTCAAGGAAATTTGCCCCCGATAGTGCTGCCATCTCTTATCTGAGAATCTCACTAACTTGTCGTTACATTTAGCCTTAACCAAGTGGGAGTTGGGTGATATTACTTCTTAAAATGATTTTGATCAGCTGATCCCCAAGTAGGTATTTTATGTACAGTTGGTGTAATTATGTACAGCTGGGTGATTTACATTTAGGTTATTCTTATGATGTTTTCCTTGCTGCATAAGTGATTTTCATGACGTGTCTTCCAAGTTTTATTATTTTTGTGGTTCAGTTTTAATATTTTACCACGGAACAGTACAATACTAGAGGTAACGAGAAATTATCCATCCATTTCAGAGGAAGGAGAAAGGCTCCCGGAACCCAGACAAGAAGATTTTTCCTAAGAAGATGTGAATTTTTCATTGTCCATTTTATTGAGTGAGAAATTTTTATATGCATTTTATTATTACCATAAATCATTTAAATGAATTTAAAAAAAATTAATATCGGAATAAAATAAAAATTATTGCGAATACCGAACAAAAATATTTCC